>CM022301.1:66815814-67263406 GCA_011799875.1 Thinopyrum elongatum | reverse complement strand
AAGTGCTTTTCAATTTCAGGGTCATTTAGCTCAAAAAAATCATTAATGCATGAAAAATACCAAATGAAGTCAGAAAGGGTTGAAATTGATGATGTGGCTTTGAATGGTGCTTTTGAACACACAAAAAGTCTGGAGTTCAAATAAGTTAAAAAATGAAATCCCTTGGTAATAGATGAGTTTTCGTCCGAAACCCTGATACTTCGAAAGATATTGTCCATTTGTACACGAAGTGCATCCAGCTTTGCCGTAACCCTCTCAACTTTTAGCACTGCTAGGTGGGTGAAATGATGATCAATTGCCACTTCAACCTTTTCAGAGTTCATTTGAGGTGCTTTTCAATTTCAGGGTCATTTAGCTCAAAGAATGAACTAATAGCAAAAAGAATGAAGTAGAAAACTTTTATGAAACTCTAAGCAAAAGAATGAACTAAAAAATCAATAAAAAATATTCTCTTATGATCAACTAAAACAAAACTATAATATTCTCAATAGCAAAAAGAATCAACTAAAAGCTTTTATAAAACTCTAATAGCAAAAAAATATAAAGAATTTATAAAAAATTTATAAAGATCAACTAGAAAACTAAAATTATAAAAAAATTATGCAACTAAAATTATTAAAGTATTTTTTGTTCAAAACATTAATAGCAAAAAGAATTTTCAAAAGAGATTTTTTGTTAGAAACTTTAATAGCAAACTAAAATAACAAAATCTATTTTGAATATATATAAACACAGTAATATTAAATAGCAGGAAAAAGATCACTCAAAAATCTATTTTTTAGTAAAGTTATTCACAAACTAGTATTCACACAAATTTCAAAGAATTCAAATTTAAACTATTCAAATTTGAAAACTAATGGCACTAACAGAAAGTTTATAATTTTTTGACCTAACAGACAAAGAATTAAAAAAATAAAGCAACAAACAAAAGAAAATAAATATGCAAAACAAAACAAAAAACTGGAAAAAAATTTAAAAAATGCCGCCTACTGGGCCACCATGGCCTGAATACGACTAGAAACCCAACCAGCGAGTTGGGCCAGGATTCAGGCCCGCAGAAGGCCCAGTAGCCCACAGGCAGATCCAGAGTGGTTAGCCCGTAAGCCTGCTTTAGAGAGGAGCTCGACGGCTCAGGCGCACCGCACCTATAAACAGTGCGGCCCTCTCTCAACTAGCGAGGTGGACTAACTCCCACCACGCCGTTGTGCAAGGCCATTGGTCCCGGTTGGTGTTGGACCATGGCCTTGCACAACGCGTGGTGGGAGTTTAGTCCACCAACCGGGACCAATGCCACCCTTTGGTCCCGGTTCGTGCCACCAACCGGGACCAAAGGTCTCGCTTCCCGCCCTTTGGGCGACGAAAAGAACCTTTGGTCCCGGTTGGTGCCACGAACCGGGACCAAAGGTGGCATTGGTCCCAGTTGGTGCCACGAACCAGGACCAATGCTTCGTGTATATAAGCAGCACTTGTGAAATTTCCATTCAATTCTTCGATCCCGCGCTCTCTCCCCAACCGCCGCGAACACCTCGACGCCGCCAGGCTGCTGGACCGCATCGTCGTCGCCTCCCCGAGCCGGCCGTCCTCGTCGTCGGCATCCCCGACCCGCCGTCTTGTCCCTGTCCCCATCGCCTCCCCGGCCCGCCGTCCTCGTCCCCGTCGTCGCGTGCCCCCCGAGCCCGCCGTCCTCATCGCCGGCCTCCAGCCATCGCCGCCCCCCCAGTGAGCCCCCCCCCTTTCCCATGGTCCCCTGCTCCCGTTTTCGCGTGCCCCCGAGCCCGGCCTTGCTCTGCCACTGCTCCATGGTCGCAGCCCGGCCCCGACGCATTGGAGCAGCAGCAACGCGTGAAGGAGAGGAGAAGGATGGACAGTGAGAGCACTTCGTGTACAAAATGGACAATATCTTTCGAAGTATCAGGGTTTCGGACAAAAACTCATCTGTTACAAAGGGATTTAATTTTTTTGAACTTATTTGAACTCTAGACTTTTTGTGTGTTCAAAATGCACCATTCAAAGCCACATCATCAATTTTCAACCCTTTCTGACTTCATTTGGTATTTTACATGCATTTACTGATTTTTTTAAGCTAAATGACCCTGAAATTGAAAAGCACTACAAATGAACTCTGAAAAGGTTGAAAGTTGGCATGGTGTCATCATTTCACCCACATAGCATGTGCTAAAAAGTTGAGAGGGTTAGGGCAAAAGCTGGATGCACGTCGTGTACAAAATGGACAATCTCTTTCGAAGTATCAGGGTTTCGGACGAAAACTCATCTGTTACAAAATGCATTTCATTTCTTCACATGTAACTGCAGTGATATTCTAGATCAAAGGCATCATCATAATAGTTTTGGAGAGAAAGTCTTCACTTTTTCTTCGCTTGTGTCCTTTGCTTATTGCGCCGTAACCATGGATAATCTTCATCGTTTAACAGGGTGCTTGGGTCAGCCTTGACTTTGAAGGGAGGAATTTCATGAAACTTTTCATAATCTTCAGACATGTGTGTCTTGCCCTCCACTCCCACGATGTCTCTTTTTTCTGAAAGAACTATGTGGCGCTTTGGCTCATCGAATGATGTATTCGCTTCCTTATCTTTTCTTTTTCTCGGTTTGGTAGACATGTCCTTCACATAGGAAACATGCGCCACATCATTGGCTAGGACGAATGGTTCATCTGTGTACCCAAGATTGTTTAGATCCACTGTTGTCATTCCGTACTTTGGGTCTACCTGTACCCTGCCTCCTGACAGATTGACCCATTTGCACTGAAACAAAGGGACCTTAAAATCATGTCCATAGTCAAGTTCCCATATGTCCACTATGTAACCATAATATGTGTCCTTTCCCCTCTTGGTTGCTGCATCAAAGCGGACACCACTGTTTTGGTTGGTGCTCTTTTGATCTTGGGCGATCGTGTAAAATGTATTCCCATTTATCTCGTACCCTTTGTAAGTCAATACAGTCGAAGGTGGTCCCCTGGCCAATGAGTACAGCTCATCAGAAACAGTGTTGTCACCCATGAGACGTGTTTGCAACCAACTACCGAAAGTTCTGATGTGTGCACATGTAATCCAGTCGTCACACTGCTCCGGGTGTTTGGAGCGCAGAATATTCTTGTGTTCATTGGCATACGGGGTCACCAAGGTAGAATTCTGTAGAACTGTGTAGTGTGCTTGAGACCAAGAATGCCCGTCCCTACATATTATTCAGTCTGCTCCTAGTGTGCCTTTTCCAGTTAGTCTCCCCTCATACCGCGATTGAGGGAGACCAATCTTCTTAAGGTCAGGAATGAAGTCAACACAAAACCCAATGACCTCCTCTGTTTGATGGCCCGTGCAGATGCTTCCTTCTGGCCTAGCACGGTTACGAACATATTTCTTTAAGACTCCCATGAACCTCTCAAAGGGGAACATATTGTGTAGAAATACGGGGCCCAGAATGACAATCTCGTCGACTAGATGAACTAGGACGTGCGTCATGATATTGAAGAAGGATGGTGGGAACACCAGCTCAAAACTGACAAGACATTGCGCCAATTCACTCCTTAACCTTGGTAGGATTTCTGGATCGATCACCTTCTGAGAGATTGCATTGAGGAATGCACATAGCTTCACAATGGCTAGTCGAACGTTTTCTGGTAGAAGCCCCCTCAATGCAACCGGAAGCAGTTGCGTCATAATCACGTGGCAGTCATGAGACTTTAGGTTCTGGAACTTTTTCTCTGGGATATTTATTATTCCCTTTATATTGGACGAGAAGCCAGACGGGACCTTCATACTGAGCAGGCATTCAAAGAAGATTTCCTTCTCTTCTTTGGTAAGAGCGTAGCTGGCAGGACCTTCATACTGCTTTGAAGGCATGCCGTATTTTTCGTGCACACGTAGCTGGTCCTCCCGTGCCTCCGGTGTATCTTTTGTCTTCCCATACACGCCCAAGAAGCCTAGCAGGTTAACGCAAAGATTCTTCGTCACGTGCATCACGTCGATTGCAGAGCGGACCTCTAGGTCTTTTCAATAGGGTAGGTCCCAAAATATAGATTTCTTCTTCCACATGGGTGCGCGTCCCTCAGCGTCATTCGGAACAGATAGTCCGCCGGGACCCTTTCCAAAGATTACTTGTAAATCATTGACCATAGCAAGTATGTGATCACCAGTACAGACGGCGGGCTTCTTCCGATGATCTGCCTCGCCTTTGAAATGCTTTCCTTTCTTTCGACATTGATGGTTGGTCGGAAGAAATCGACGATGCCCCAGGTACACATTCTTCCTGCATTTGTCCAAATATATACTTTTGGTTTCATCTAAACAGTGCGTGCATGCGTGGTATCCGTTGTTTGTCTGTCCTGAAAGGTTACTGAGAGCAGGCCAATCATTGATGGTTACAAACAGCAACGCATGTAGGTCAAATTCCTGCTGGTCTTGCTCATCCCAAACACGTACACCTTTTCCATTCCACAGCTATAAAAGTTCTTCAACTAATGGCCTTAGGTACACATCAATGTCGTTGCCGGGTTGCTTAGGGCCTTGGATGAGAACTGGCATCATAATGAACTTCCGCTTCATGCATAGCCAATGAGGAAGGTTATAGATACATAGAGTCACGGGCCAGGTGCTATGATTGCTGCTCTGCTCCCCAAAAGGATTAATGCCATCCGCGCTTAAACCAAACTATACATTCCTTGCGTCACCTGCAAAGTCCCCCCACTTTCTCTCGATTTTTCTCCACTGCGACCCGTCAGCGGGTGCTCTCAACTTCCCGTCTTTCATACGGTCCTCTTTGTGCCATTGCATCAACTTGGCATGCTCTTTATTTCTGAACAGAAGTTTCAACCGTGGTATTATAGGAGCATACCACATCACCTTGGCAGGAACCCTCTTCCTGGGCCGCTCGCCCTCAACATCACCAGGGTCATATCGTCTGATCTTATACCGCAATGCACCGCATACCGGGCATGCGTTCAAATCCTCGTACGCACCGCGGTAGAGGATGCAGTCATTAGGGCATGCATGTATCTTCTGCACCTCCAATCCTAGAGGGCATAGATGTAGGGTAACGCAGCAGAAAACGAAAATTTTCCGGCCTACGCACCAGCCCAGGACCACTATGGAGACTGCATACAAGGTTTGATCATTTTCGTTACCGACTCGTAGCGCAGCGGAAGTAAAGTCGATGACGATCGGCGGTGCAGATCCCCGCAGCTAGGATTTACAACCTCCCAACCGCGAGGATGTATACCCTCGTCTTCCCTTCGGACAGCCCTCCGGGAGGCGGTCGAACAGTCCCCCGGACGATGTCGCGGACAGCCCTTCGGGAGGACCTTCGAAACTCGAACGGTCACTCGGACAGCCCTTCGGGAGGACTCACAGAACTCGGACCGCCACTTGGACAGCCCTTCGGGAGGCACTCTCAAACAGCCCCTCGGGCACTAAGATCGAAACTACGACCTCTCTACAGAGTTGCACACATACGGTGTCAGCTATCCGGCAGGGCTTCGCCGTCCAGAACTAGTTCCCACCGGAACCCAGACAGCCTTTCGGCTCTACGAAACTATTTCGCTGGGAGGGAGAGAGAATGACAGATCATGCATGGCTTGTGTGAGAGCTAAGGATGGGGAAATGGCTGCCAAGATCACTCCTATATATAGGCTAGCCAAGGGGTAAAATTGTCACACAAAAACCCCAAAGTGCCCTTGGAATATCCCTTTCCAAAAGGGAATATGCCATATGGGAGTGCCATGTGGAGCACCATGGTGCTCCACCTCCTTGGCCGGCCGCCCTTGGGGGGGGACCCCCCCATGAGGTGCCATGCCCTCCTTCCCCTTCTAGAAGGCCCTTTTAGAATTTCCAAAAAGGTGCTTTCCATAAAATTCCCAAAAAGCACTTTCACTATTCACGACGACATTTTTCAGCGTCCGTTCGAACTGAAAATATTTATGTGGGCTTAGAACATTTCCAGTACCCACTAAAATAATTTTCAATGCGTTCTGGAACAATTCCAGTTTAGTGATTTCATCTGCGAAAAGCATCTGAAGCGGTTCCGGCAGCCCCGGAACATTTCCGGTTTTTCTTCCAGAAAATTCCCAGAAGTTTCCAGAATGATTCTGGTATCCTCCAAGAATTATCAGGCATGTGCCGAAACCATTTTGACTTAATGGTATCCCCTAAAACAACTTTTCAGTTTCACCGGAACTCATCCGGTGACCTCTCTCTGCGGAACTTTTCCGCTGTCCGAAACTTTTCGGTGTCCGAAACTTTTTCGGTGATTTTCTCTCAGACTCCCTATCTAGTATTCAGCAGATAGATGACCCTTAAGCGTGTGACCCTATAGGTTCGGTGAAGTATAGACATGACCCGGAACCCCTTCCGATCAATGATCAACATCAGAGCCGTGGACACCCATATTGACCCCTATACCCACACGAATGAATGTTCGAGTGAACCTCCAGTTGCCGTGTGCTATTCCTGTTGCTTCGCGATATGTTACAAATACCCGAGGTGAGACATGATGGCATTCCCGTGGATCAACAACTTGTCCACTATGCTAGTTACCTCGTTACCGGTATTGTTCTCTTTTCTCGTTACCGTGTTCCGGCATCCCCGTGATCAAATCACAAAGTGTCTGGCCAGATGATGATGGATACCGTAACACCGAGAGGGCCCAGAGATATCTCTCCATCGTCGGAGGAGCAAATCCCAATCTTGAGCTATCAAGTTACTTAACATACTTTCCCATGAACCCGTAAGACGCCGTAATAGCCATCCAGTTACGGATGACGTTTAACAAACCCCAAAGTTCATGAATCAAGCATGAAGAAACTCGATACTCTCGTGGTCTGAGGAATCATGCAAACGTTAACCATCTCTGTGTTATTAACCATTAACTTGTGACGAAAGAATCTCATAGCATAACATCAATCGGGTCGATTCAACACAAATGTTCTTCTAACACTGTGCCCTCAAAGTTGCTGGCATAGACATGCCCATGATCAGGAAAACAGAACCATCATGCAACACTTGAGCTAGTCTTAGAGGCCAGACTAGGAATACATTTTACCGTTTATTATCCCACACGTGCATATGAGTCTTCCTCCAAGCCTCGTTTTATTTGCAGACTCGAGAACCATAGCAGTTATAGCATGGAACATAAACCTAATTATGAACAGGGAGATAATCAATAACATTTATTATTGCCTCTAGGGCATATCTCCTACAGACTCCCACTTGCACTAGAGTCAATAATCTAGTTAATGCTAATGCACTTTACACCTGTGGCACACCGGTGTAAATATGCTTCGCTTGTGGTATAGCCTGAATGTTCAATGGATCTGACGACTTCAGCTCCGTGTGTATCTTTGCATATCCTCGCGTTTTCACGCTTTCACAAAAGTCATATTTTGTGTGGACTTGGCTTGATATGTATGCGAATCACAGGTCGAACCTGGATTCCTCAGACTGAGTTATGGAGCAACTACTTGCAGTAGTGTCCCATTGACAAAAGCCATCTTGGAACCATACTAAGTTCATGAATGAACTATATGATTCAACATCTTCTTTGTCGCTTTAAAAGCGGCAACATACTTTGCCTCTGTTATAGAATTCGCCACAGTAACTTGTTTGAACAAATTCCAACTAACTGTGCCACCATATTGTGTGTTACACAAAACCGTCAATTTAAATCGAAAATTGCATGGAGAAATGATGAAGACGGTATCGATGTAACCTTTTACAACGAACTCTTCATGATCTCTACTTGCGAGAAAACTTGTCATCAGTGCTACTATAGTACTCAATGACCCTTTTTCACTGTTGTCCCTTGATCAATACTTTTGATCACTTTGGTATCTATACTCGCAACAACTTTGGGAGTATTGGACATATCTGGTTGTTATACATACCATGGAATACATGATTAATCCAAACACAAGAGTGTGTGGAATCCCCATCATGTATTTTGCTCATCAGTGTTTTTGGGACACCGAGTCTTGCAAAAACTCTTTCCATGTGACTTCGGCAAGAATCACTCCTTGGCGTTTTAAATGCTAAAAAGTTTTAGCATCTTGTCAATATGTATTTATTGTAGGAGATATGCCCTAGAGGCAATAATAAATGTTATTGATTATCTCCCTGTTCATAATTAGGTTTATGTTCCATGCTATAACTGCTATGGTTCTCGAGTCTGCAAATAAAACGAGGCTCGGAGGAAGACTCATATGCACGTGTGGAATAACAAACGATAAAATGTATTCCTAGTCAAGCCTCTATGACTGGCTCAAGTATTGCATGATGATCCTGTTTTCCTGATCATGGGCATGACTATGCCAGCAATTTTGAGGGCACAATGTTAGCAGAACATTTGTGTTGAATCGACCCGATTGATGTTATGCTATGAGGTTCTTTCGTCACAAGTTAATGGTTAATAACACAGAGAAGGTTAATGTTTGCATGATTCCTTAGACCATGAGAGTATCGAGTTTCTTCATGCTTGCTTCATGAACTTTGGGGTTTGTTAAACGTCATCCGTAAATGGGTGGCTATTACGGCGGCTTACGGGTTCATGGAAAAGTGTGTCAAGTAACTTGATAGCTCAAGATTGGGATTTGCTCCTCCGGCGATGGAGAGATATCTCTGGGCCCTCTCGGTGTTACGGTATCCATCATCGTCTGGCCAGACACTTTGTGATTTGATCACAGGGATGCCGGAACATGGTAACGAGAAAAGAGAACAATACCGGTAACGAGGTAACTAGCATAGTGGACAAGTGTTGATCCACGGGAATGCCAACATGTCTCACCTCGGGTATTTGTAACATATCACGAAGCAACAGGAATAGCACACGGCAACTGGAGGTTCACTCGAATATTCATTCGTGTGGGTATAGGGGTCAATATGGGTGTCCACGGCTCCGATGTTGATCATTGATCGGAAGGGGGTCCGTGTCATGTCTATACTTCACCGAACCTATAGGGTCACACGCTTAAGGGTCATCTATCTGCTGAATACTAGATAGGGAGTCTGAGAGAAAATCACCGAAAAAGTTTCGGACACCGAAAAGTTTCGGACAGCGGAAAAGTTCCGCAGAGAGAGGTCACCGGATGAGTTCCGGTGAAACTGAAAAGTTGTTTCAGGGGATACCATTAAGTCAAAATGGTTTCGGCACATGCCTGATAATTCTTGGAGGATACCAGAATCATTCTGGAAACTTCTGGGAATTTTCTGGAAGAAAAACCGGAAATGTTCCGGGGCTGCCGGAACCGCTTCAGATGCTTTTCGCAGATGAAATCACTAAACTGGAATTGTTCCAGAACGCATTGAAAATTATTTTAGTGGGTACTGGAAATGTTCTAAGCCCACATAAATATTTTCAGTTCGAACGGACGCTGAAAAATGTCGTCGTGAATAGTGAAAGTGCTTTTTGGGAATTTTATGGAAAGCACATTTTTGGAAATTCTAAAAGGGCCTTCTAGAAGGGGAAGGAGGGCATGGCACCTCATGGGGGGGTCCCCCCCCAAGGGTGGCCGGCCAAGGAGGTGGAGCACCATGGTGCTCCACATGGCACTCCCATATGGCATATTCCCTTTTGGAAAGGGATATTCCAAGGGCACTTTGGGGTTTTTGTGTGACAATTTTACCCCTTGGCTAGCCTATATATAGGAGTGATCTTGGCAGCCATTTCCCCATCCTTAGCTCTCACACAAGCCATGCATGATCTGGCATTCTCTCTCCCTCCCAGCGAAATAGTTTCGTAGAGCCGAAAGGCTGTCTGGGATCCGGTGGGAACTAGTTCTGGACGGCGAAGCCCTGCCGGATAGATGACACCGTATGTGTGCAACTCTGTAGAGAGGTCGTAGTTTCGATCTTAGTGCCCGAGGGGCTGTTCGAGAGTGCCTCCCGAAGGGCTGTCCAAGTGACGGTCCGAGTTCTGTGAGTCCTCCCGAAGGGCTGTCCGAGTGACCGTTCGAGTTTCGAAGGTCCTCCCGAAGGGCTGTCCGCGACATCGTCTGGGGGACTGTTCGACAGCCTCCCGGAGGGCTGTCCGAAGGGAAGACGAGGGTATACATCCTCGCGGTTGGGAGGTTGTAAATCCTAGCTGTGGGGATCTGCACCGCCGATCGTCATCGACTCTACTTCCGCTGCGCTTCGAGTCGGTAACGAAAATGATCAAACCTTGTATGCAGTCTCCATAGTGGTCCTGGGCTGGTGCGTAGGTCGGAAAATTTTTGTTTTCTGCTGCGTTACCCTACAGTGGCATCATGAGCCGTGCTATGCGTAGATGCAGGTTGCGATCTAGAATACATGAGATGTATGGGTGTTGCACAATATAATTAGGTAGTAGATGAGTTCTATTACTGAAAATTATTTGTGCGGGTAGCAGATGAAATCTGTTACCCGATATTCTTGTTGTTTCCCTGGAATTTGCATATTTCTGATCTTGATAACAGCATGGTGGAGTTTCAATGTTCTGGCAATCCGCGATCCTGATTGATCAACGAAGTGCTAACAGTTCATTGAATTCCACCGTAGTTAAAAAGAAAGATGAAATTTCGCAGATGAAAGGGCAATGCAGATATGATCTGCACAGGGGTCATGCGTATGACGAAGTTCAGTATGGGGCTCGAGATTTTATTATCTCGGTTTTCATACACCCCGCATTGTTAAACTAGCGCTTGAATTATCATACTTGATGATGGACGTTGGTAGCTTCGGTTTGTTTCGAAACCTTAGAAGCCACGTAAAACAAGTTTTTGCATGAACCGATTAGAGACGTCTAACTTGGTTTTGCAGGAGGGTTTACATGTGCATGTGATGTGGTATAGCGGTGCTCATAATAATTTGATTATGTATGAGATGACTATATAATGTAAATTGATTAACATGACCTGCGTGTCATGATTTGGCATGATGGCTGGAGCCATATGATTGCACTTTAAATGACCTGTGTGTCAACCTTGTGTAATGCATTATTTTATTAGCTATAGAGATAGCAATATTATCTGCTGCATCGACAAGGTGGTGGCAATCTTCGCGAAGGTGATCACCGACGTGAATGCCGAAGACGAAGGAATACAAGACTTCTCCGTCAGAAAGGGCTATACCATATCATGCTATTATGAATTGCCTGAGATGTTTATCCCTTATGTTGCACCCTTCTTGATTGCGCGGTAGTCGCTTTTATTAGGGTGATCTCTCACAAAAATATCAAGTAGTTAGTGTTCTCCCAAGTGTAGCACCGTCACGGCACCTAACTTTTCGGGGTATCACATGCTAACATGGGTACGAACGATTAGGGATGTGTGAGGCGGGTGAGTTGAGACCTCGCAGCGAGATCACTTGGTTGTCTTGACGTTCAGGCATGAAAGTCATGAGCTCGGAACACACGCATCGAAAGATGAACAAGAGTCACATAGAGATGTGATTGGCAAGTTTCCCTACCGATTGAGATTTTCGTCATCAGTGATGCTACCATCAATGGCGTTGAATTGAAATGCGGATCTTGAATCACTCACAATCAATTATGAGAGATATTGATTTGAGTGGGAGCGCACTGTAGAATTATCTTGTTTAATTCTCAGTGCAATTAATTTTGAACACTGTCTAAGTGTGATTTGCATAATAGTTGTAGAATAATGGCTCGCATTTCCACCTTCCCTATTAAAATTGAATAGCTGTTAAATATCTGGTTAAAAATTTACGGTTGGTAACGTAATGTGAGGATTGTCCTCAAGAGTGCCGAGAAGGACTTTGTCCTATCGCATACTTTCGGTATTCTTTCGCTTATGCTATGGATCATGTGACTCTCGTCCTTCGATCCAAAAGCTAGAATTCTGTTTCAGTCAAGTGCAATACATTTGCTTCCATGAGACCCGAACTTCGAAAGTTTGGATAGTTATGTGATATTCATGGAATCTGAAAATCATTTTCAGAGACAGACAAAGGCTACAAGATATGAGATATCCAAAGCAATGTTTGTTTGCAAACTATTAGTAAAGGAGTTTACTATGCATTAAACTGATAAGAGAGGGATCCAGAAGAACGCCTATCATATGATGAAAGGTGAATAAAACAACAACTTGAAGAGAAAGGAAGTGTCCGAAGGGTGTTAGTAAGACTTTCACGCCTAGGAAGTCCGGGGCTAACGCCACTCTTAAGTTCGGTGCTTTTTCTGAGAGTAGGAGAAATACTGAAAGTTAAACTGTTAGAAGTATAAAGGCAGAAAGAAAGGAGACTGGAATATCCAGCTCATGTATGAATGTCATACAAGTTTTTGATGTATAGAAGGCTGGTCAAAGATATAGTCCTTGGGAATTATGATTAAATTGTTAATCACTGATTCTTGGGTATTGTGAGTTAATCACAAAGATACCCGCTCGATTGCTTTCTGTTGCAACTCGATGTAAAAACTACTATGGCCTGAAAGACTAGCCAGAAATGAGTTTTAGGTATACACGGGGAACATAGTAAATGTTACTATACCTTCCATCAGTGTATTACCGTCTGTATTTATTTTTATAATTCGTTTGGAGTTTCACAAACTCTAGCCCATTGCATAAGGTGTCTTGCAAGAAGGTTGTTCATAAGAGAACTTTTTATGTTCGAAGTTATGAATAACATAAGGGCCATACTTTCATTGAGAATGAGATGTATGTTATGAATAATGATATTAATATATTACCTCTGGATTTACTTTCATAATTCATTTTAGAGTTTTACACTCTAGCCCCTTGCACAATGTTGTTGCAAAAGGGTTGTTCATAAAAGAACAATTGTTGTTCAGTGTTATGAATAACATTTAGAGCCATGCTTCCATCCAGATGGGATGTATGTTATGAATATTGATAGTAATATGATACATCCATAACACTGACGCTAAATGTCGTAAGACTAAAAGAATACCACACAAGTGTGGCACTGCATTTGGTCACATTGGAGAAACCCGCATGGATAAATTCCATTACGATGGATTTTAAAGTCGTTTGATTTTGAATCATCTGACACTTGCAACTTTCCTCCGAAAAGTAAAGTGACTGAAATACCGTTCACAGGCCATAAGGAACGAGCAAATAACTTATTGGTGTTCATACATTTTGATGTATGTAGTCCGATAAATGTTATTGCAAACAGTGGATTTATCTATCTTCAGAAATGACTCAAGTAGATATATGTATATTTACTTGATGAGACATAAGTCTAGATCTTTTGAATTCATTCAAAAGGTTTTCAAGAATGAAGTAGAAGTTATTGTAACAAGAAAATTATGTTTCTACAATTTGATTGCAGAAAGGAATATTTGAGTTACAAGTTTAGCGAATGTCTGATGAGTTATGAAAGTAGTTTCATAACTTGCACCTCCCGGAACACCATTGCATGTGGAAAGTCCGTGAAGATGTAATCAAACCATTTATGACATGGTAAGATCAAAGATGACATATATAAATTTGCCATTATCCCTTTTAAAGAGTGATGCTTTAGAGACTACGGCTTTTACACTGAAAAGAGCTCCATCAGGTCTGTTGAAATGACGCCATGGTATGGTACGCCCAACCATGTTATATCTTTTCTTAAACATTTGGAATATGGGGCTTGTGTAAAAGGTTACAAACCTATTCCAAATCAGACAAGTGCTACCTTGTAGGTTATCCCAAGCAATTGGGTATTCCTCCCTCACTATACCGAGGCAAATAGGTTTGCCACAAAGAACGGTATGCTTTTTGAAGAAAATGGTTCTTTCAAAAAGGTGAGTGGGAGAATAGTGCAACTCGATGAGGTAAACAGTATCTTCGTCATCAGGTCAAAGGAAAGAGACCTTGGAAGTAATTCCGGAGTTTCCTACTGCGACTGATACGGAAGTCTCTACAATAAAATGTATGGACTTCAGTCGAACTTGCAGCTGAACCACGTAGGCAAGGCTCGTGCTAACCTATCAGGTGCGCAACGAGATATTGTTGTTAGACAACAGTATACCTACGATACACAAGGAAGCGTTGATGGGCCCTGACTCCGGAATTGGCTAAATGCCAATACAATCCGAGATAGTTTCCATATAAGTGATTCAAGATTAAAACCTTGATACACCTTTCGGAAGACTTAGAGTCTGACGAATATTTATGGAACTATAACTGATACGAATAAAAATGTTTTATCCATAAAGCTCGACTTGTTGCAATATACAAGTTCAAGGAGTTGACTACGATGAGGTTGCTTCACCGTAGCGATGCTTAAAGTCGGTTCGGGTTGAACTAGCAATTAAGACATATTTCAATCATGAGATATGAAACATGGATGACAAAAGGATTTCCATCTGATGGAAATAAAACCTAGGACTTGTATGTGGTATAGTCCAAAGTAATTTGTCGATCCAGAGGATGCTAGTAGGTTTGCAAACTTCAGAGTTCCAGCGATGAACAGAAGAGAGCAAAATGGAGTTGGAATCTTCGTGTTTTGATGAAATGGTCAAAAGGGTTTGACTTCATCAATGGGTAACGAAGATGCTTGTGATTCAAGAAAGTAAGTGGGAGCATAATAAAATTTCTGAAAACCTTGTGTGCTTGACACATTGTTAATTGGAATTAAAATTCTTGACACGAATTAGGACTTCATTTGAAAATAGTTTTTCAATGAAGTGCTTGGGCTAAATAGCTTTTGTATTAGGCATGATGATCTATGGAGATAGATTTACCTAATAGGGCTGAGCAAAGATACATATTGACAAGATGCTAAAACCTTTTAGCATTAAAAACGCCAAGGAGTGATTCTTGCCGAAGTCACATGGAAAGAGTTTTCGCAAGACTCGGTGTCCCAAAAACACTGATGAGCAAAATACATGATGGAGATTCCACACACCTTCGTGTTTGGATTAATCATGTATTCCATGGTATGTAAAACAACCAGATATGTCCAATACTCCAAAGTTGTTATGAGTATGGATACCAAGGTGATCAAAAGTACTGATCATGGGACAACGGTGAAAAAGGGTCATTGAGTACTATAGTAGCACTGATGACATGTTTTCTCGCAAGCGGAGATCATGAAGAGTTCGTTGTAAAAAGGTTACATCGATACAGTCTTCATCCATGCTCCAAGCGATTTTCAATTTAAATTAAGGGTTTTGTGTAACACACAATGTGGTGGCACAGTTAGTTGGAAAATGTTCCAAACAAGTTACTGTGGCGAATTCTATAACAGAGGCAAAGTATGTTGCCGCTTTTAAAAGCGATAAAGAAGATGTTGAATCATATAGTTCATTCATGAACTTAGTATGGTTCCAAGATGGCTTTTGTCAATGGGACACTACTGCAAGTAGTTGCTCCATAACTCAGTCTGAGGAATCCAGGTTCGACCTGTGATTCGCATACATACCAAGCCAAGTCCACACAAAATATGAATTTTGTGAAAGCGTGAAGACGCGAGGATATGCAAAGATACACACGGAGCTGAAGTCGTCAGATCCGTTGGACATTCAGGCTATACCACAAGCGAAGCATATTTACACCGGTGTGCCACAGGTGTAAAGTGCATTAGCATTAACTAGATTATTGACTCTAGTGCAAGTGGGAGTCTGTAGGAGATATGCCCTAGAGGCAATAATAAATGTTATTGATTATCTCCCTGTTCATAATTAGGTTTATGTTCCATGCTATAACTGCTATGGTTCTCGAGTCTGCAAATAAAACGAGGCTCGGAGGAAGACTCATATGCACGTGTGGAATAATAAATGATAAAATGTATTCCTAGTCAAGCCTCTATGACTGGCTCAAGTATTGCATGATGATCCTGTTTTCCTGATCATGGGCATGACTATGCCAGCAATTTTGAGGGCACAATGTTAACAGAACATTTGTGTTGAATTGACCCGATTGATGTTATGCTATGAGGTTCTTTCGTCACAAGTTAATGGTTAATAACACAGAGATGGTTAATGTTTGCATGATTCCTTAGACCATGAGAGTATCGAGTTTCTTCATGCTTGCTTCATGAACTTTGGGGTTTGTTAAACGTCATCCGTAAATGGGTGGCTATTACGGCGGCTTACGGGTTCATGGAAAAGTGTGTCAAGTAACTTGATAGCTCAAGATTGGGATTTGCTCCTCCGGCGATGGAGAGATATCTCTGGGCCCTCTCGGTGTTACGGTATCCATCATCGTCTGGCCAGACACTTTGTGATTTGATCACGGGGATGCCGGAACATGGTAACGAGAAAAGAGAACAATACCGGTAACGAGGTAACTAGCATAGTGGACAAGTGTTGATCCACGGGAATGCCAACATGTATCACCTCGGGTATTTGTAACATATCACGAAGCAACAGGAATAGCACACGGCAACTGGAGGTTCACTCGAATATTCATTCGTGTGGGTATAGGGGTCAATATGGGTGTCCACGGCTCCGATGTTGATCATTGATCGGAAGGGGTTCCGTGTCATGTCTATACTTCACCGAACCTATAGGGTCACACGCTTAAGGGTCATCTATCTGCTGAATACTAGATAGGGAGTCTGAGAGAAAATCACCGAAAAAGTTTCGGACACCGAAAAGTTTCGGACAGCGGAAAAGTTCCGCAGAGAGAGGTCACCGGATGAGTTCCGGTGAAACTGAAAAGTTGTTTCAGGGGATAACATTAAGTCAAAATGGTTTCGGCACATGCCTGATAATTCTTGGAGGATACCAGAATCATTCTGGAAACTTCTGGGAATTTTCTGGAAGAAAAACCGGAAATGTTCCGGGGCTGCCGGAACCGCTTCAGATGCTTTTCGCAGATGAAATCACTAAACTGGAATTGTTCCAGAACGCATTGAAAATTATTTTAGTGGGTACTGGAAATGTTCTAAGCCCACATAAATATTTTCAGTTCGAACGGACGCTGAAAAATGTCGTCGTGAATAGTGAAAGTGCTTTTTGGGAATTTTATGGAAAGCACCTTTTGGGAATTTCCCAAAAGGCTTCTAGAATGCCTTAGGCACTAAGGAAGCCCCCTTGGGGGGTTCCCCAAGGGTGTGGCCGGCCAAGCATGGTGGAGCTCCTTGGAGCTCCACATGGCACCCCTTTTATCTTTATTCTTTTGTGGAAAGGCATAAAGTGGGGGTACTTTGGGGTTTTTTTTGTATGACATCTTTACCCCTTGGCTATCCTATAAATAGAGGTGGAGGGGCAGCCCTCCACACTCATCCCTTCTCACATACAAGTGCCATGCAATGATCTGGCTGTAGGGTAACGCAGCAGAAAACAAAAAATTTCTGACCTACGCACCAGCCCAGGACCACTATGGAGACTGCATACAAGGTTTGATCATTTTTGTTACCGACTCGTAGCGCAGCGGAAGTAGAGTCGATGACGATCGGCGGTGCAGATCCCCGCAGCTAGGATTTACAACCTCCCAACCGCGAGGATGTACTCCCTCATCTGCCCCTCGGACAGCCCTCCGGGAGGCGGTCGGACAGTCCCCCGGACGGTGTCGCAGACAGCCCTTCGGGAGGACCTTCGAAACTCGGACGGTCACTCGGACAGCCCTTCGGGGGACTCACAGAACTCGGACCGTCACTTGGACAGCCCTTCGGGAGGCACTCTCAAACAGCCCCTCGGGCACAAAGATCGAAACTACGACCTCTCTACAGAGTTGCACACATACGGTGTCACCTATCCGGCAGGGCTTCGCCGTCCAGAACTAGTTCCTGCCGGAACCCAGACAGCCTTTCGGCTCTACGAAACTCTTTTCGTGGGAGGGAGAGAGAAGCCAGATAACATCTTGGCATGTGTATGAGAGCAAGGGATGAGATTTGTGGGCAGCCCACTCTCCTCTATTTATAGGAAAGCCAAGGGGTAAAGATGTCATACAAAAAACCCCAAAGTACCCCCACTTTATGCCTTTTCATAAAAGAATAAAGATAAAAGGGGTGCCATGTGGAGCTCCAAGGAGCTCCACCATGCTTGGCCGGCCACCCCTTGGGGGCCCCCCCAAGGGGGCTTCCTTAGTGCCTAAGGCATTCTAGAAGCCTTTTGGGAAATTCCCAAAAGGTGCTTTCCATAAAATTCCCAAAAAGCACTTTCACTATTCACGACGACATTTTTCAGCGTCCGTTCGAACTGAAAATCTTTATGTGGGCTTAGAACATTTCCAGTACCCACTAAAATAATTTTCAATGCGTTCTGGAACAATTCCAGTTTAGTGATTTCATCTGCGAAAAGCATCTGAAGCGGTTCCGGCAGCCCCGGAACATTTCCGGTTTTTCTTCCAGAAAATTCCCAGAAGTTTCCAGAATGATTCTGGTATCCTCCAAGAATTATCAGGCATGTGCCGAAACCATTTTGACTTAATGGTATCCCCTGAAACAACTTTTCAGTTTCACCGGAACTCATCCGGTGACCTCTCTCTGCGGAACTTTTCCGCTGTCCGAACCTTTTCGGTGTCCGAAACTTTTTCGGTGATTTTCTCTCAGACTCCCTATCTAGTATTCAGCAGATAGATGACCCTTAAGCGTGTGACCCTATAGGTTCGGTGAAGTATAGACATGACACGGAACCCCTTCCGATCAATGATCAACATCGGAGCCGTGGACACCCATATTGACCCCTATACCCACACGAATGAATATTCGAGTGAACCTCCAGTTGCCGTGTGCTATTCCTGTTGCTTCGTGATATGTTACAAATACCCGAGGTGATACATGTTGGCATTCCCGTGGATCAACACTTGTCCACTATGCTAGTTACCTCGTTACCGGTATTGTTCTCTTTTCTCGTTACCATGTTCCGGCATCCCCGTGATCAAATCACAAAGTGTCTGGCCAGACGATGATGGATACCGTAACACCGAGAGGGCCCAGAGATATCTCTCCATCGCCGGAGGAGCAAATCCCAATCTTGAGCTATCAAGTTACTTGACACACTTTTCCATGAACCCGTAAGCCGCCGTAATAGCCACCCATTTACGGATGACGTTTAACAAACCCCAAAGTTCATGAAGCAAGCATGAAGAAACTCGATACTCTCATGGTCTAAGGAATCATGCAAACATTAACCATCTCTGTGTTATTAACCATTAACTTGTGACGAAAGAACCTCATAGCATAACATCAATCGGGTCAATTCAACACAAATGTTCTGTTAACATTGTGCCCTCAAAATTGCTGGCATAGTCATGCCCATGATCAGGAAAACAGGATCATCATGCAATACTTGAGCCAGTCATAGAGGCTTGACTAGGAATACATTTTATCATTTATTATTCCACACGTGCATATGAGTCTTCCTCCGAGCCTCGTTTTATTTGCAGACTCGAGAACCATAGCAGTTATAGCATGGAACATAAACCTAATTATGAACAGGGAGATAATCAATAACATTTATTATTGCCTCTAGGGCATATCTCCTACAGACTCCCACTTGCACTAGAGTCAATAATCTAGTTAATGCTAATGCACTTTACACCTGTGGCACACCGGTGTAAATATGCTTCGCTTGTGGTATAGCCTGAATGTCCAACGGATCTGACGACTTCAGCTCCGTGTGTATCTTTGCATATCCTCGCGTCTTCACGCTTTCACAAAATTCATATTTTGTGTGGACTTGGCTTGGTATGTATGCGAATCACAGGTCGAACCTGGATTCCTCAGACTGAGTTATGGAGCAACTACTTGCAGTAGTGTCCCATTGACAAAAGCCATCTTGGAACCATACTAAGTTCATGAATGAACTATATGATTCAACATCTTCTTTATCGCTTTTAAAAGCGGCAACATACTTTGCCTCTGTTATAGAATTCGCCACAGTAACTTGTTTGGAACATTTTCCAACTAACTGTGCCACCACATTGTGTGTTACACAAAACCCTTAATTTAAATTGAAAATCGCTTGGAGCATGGATGAAGACTGTATCGATGTAACCTTTTTACAACGAACTCTTCATGATCTCCGCTTGCGAGAAAACATGTCATCAGTGCTACTATAGTACTCAATGACCCTTTTTCACCGTTGTCCCATGATCAGTACTTTTGATCACCTTGGTATCCATACTCATAACAACTTTGGAGTATTGGACATATCTGGTTGTTTTACATACCATGGAATACATGATTAATCCAAACACGAAGGTGTGTGGAATCTCCATCATGTATTTTGCTCATCAGTGTTTTTGGGACACCGAGTCTTGCGAAAACTCTTTCCATGTGACTTCGGCAAGAATCACTCCTTGGCGTTTTTAATGCTAAAAGGTTTTAGCATCTTGTCAATATGTATCTTTGCTCAGCCCTATTAGGTAAATCTATCTCCATAGATCATCATGCCTAATACAAAAGCTATTTAGCCCAAGCACTTCATTGAAAAACTATTTTCAAATGAAGTCCTAATTCGTGTCAAGAATTTTAATTCCAATTAACAATGTGTCAAGCACACAAGGTTTTCAGAAATTTTATTATGCTCCCACTTACTTTCTTGAATCACAAGCATCTTCGTTACCCATTGATGAAGTCAAACCCTTTTGACCATTTCATCAAAACACGAAGATTCCAACTCCATTTTGCTCTCTTCTGTTCATCGCTGGAACTCTGAAGTTTGCAAACCTACTAGCATCCTCTGGATCGACAAATTACTTTGGACTATACCACATACAAGTCCTAGGTTTTATTTCCATCAGATGGAAATCCTTTTGTCATCCATGTTTCATATCTCATGATTGAAATATGTCTTAATTGCTAGTTCAACCCGAACCGACTTTAAGCATCGCTACGGTGAAGCAACCTCATCGTAGTCAACTCCTTGAACTTGTATATTGCAACAAGTCGAGCTTTATGGATAAAACATTTTTATTCGTATCAGTTATAGTTCCATAAATATTCGTCAGACTCTAAGTCTTCCGAAAGGTGTATCAAGGTTTTAATCTTGAATCACTTATATGGAAACTATCTCGGATTGTATTGGCATTTAGCCAATTCCGGAGTCAGGGCCCATCAACGCTTCCTTGTGTATCGTAGGTATACTGTTGTCTAACAACAATATCTCGTTGCGCACCTGATAGGTTAGCACGAGCCTTGCCTACGTGGTTCAGCTGCAAGTTCGACTGAAGTCCATACATTTTATTGTAGAGACTTCCGTATCAGTCGCAGTAGGAAACTCCGGAATTACTTCCAAGGTCTCTTTCCTTTGACCTGATGACGAAGATACTGTTTACCTCGTCGAGTTGCACTATTCTCCCACTCACCTTTTTGAAAGAACCATTTTCTTCAAAAAGCATACCGTTCTTTGTGGCAAAACTATTTGCCTCGGTATAGTGAGGGAGGAATACCCAATTGCTTGGGATAACCTACAAGGTAGCACTTGTCTGATTTGGAATAGGTTTGTAACCTTTTACACAAGCCCCATATTCCAAATGTTTAAGAAAAGATATAACATGGTTGGGCGTACCATACCATGGCGTCATTTCAACAGACCTGATGGAGCTCTTTTCAGTGTAAAAGCCGTAGTCTCTAAAGCATCACTCTTTAAAAGGGATAATGGCAAATTTATATATGTCATCTTTGATCTTACCATGTCATAAATGGTTTGATTACATCTTCACGGACTTTCCACATGCAATGGTGTTCCGGGAGGTGCAAGTTATGAAACTACTTTCATAACTCATCAGACATTCGCTAAACTTGTAACTCAAATATTCCTTTCTGCAATCGAATTGTAGAAACATAATTTTCTTGTTACAATAACTTCTACTTCATTCTTGAAAACCTTTTGAATGAATTCAAAAGATCTAGACTTATGTCTCATCAAGTAAATATACATATATCTACTTGAGTCATTTCTGAAGATAGATAAATCCACTGTTTGCAATAACATTTATCGGACTACATACATCAAAATGTATGAACACCAATAAGTTATTTGCTCGTTCCTTATGGCCTGTGAACGGTATTTCAGTCACTTTACTTTTCGGAGGAAAGTTGCAAGTGTCAGATGATTCAAAATCAAACGACTTTAAAATCCATCGTAATGGAATTTATCCATGCGGGTTTCTCCAATGTGACCAAATGCAGTGCCACACTTGTGTGGTATTCTTTTAGTCTTACGACATTTAGCGTCAGTGTTATGGATGTATCATATTACTATCAATATTCATAACATACATCCCATCTGGATGGAAGCATGGCTCTAAATGTTATTCATAACACTGAACAACAATTGTTCTTTTATGAACAACCCTTTTGCAACAACATTGTGCAAGGGGCTAGAGTGTAAAACTCTAAAATGAATTATGAAAGTAAATCCAGAGGTAATATATTAATATCATTATTCATAACATACATCTCATTCTCAATGAAAGTATGGCCCTTATGTTATTCATAACTTCGAACATAAAAAGTTCTCTTATGAACAACCTTCTTGCAAGACACCTTATGCAATGGGCTAGAGTTTGTGAAACTCCAAACGAATTATAAAAATAAATACAGACGGTAATACACTGATGGAAGGTATAGTAACATTTACTATGTTCCCCGTGTATACCTAAAACTCATTTCTGGCTAGTCTTTCAGGCCATAGTAGTTTTTACATCGAGTTGCAACAGAAAGCAATCGAGCGGGTATCTTTGTGATTAACTCACAATACCCAAGAATCAGTGATTAACAATTTAATCATAATTCCCAAGGACTATATCTTTGACCAGCCTTCTATACATCAAAAACTTGTATGACATTCATACATGAGCTGGATATTCCAGTCTCCTTTCTTTCTGCCTTTATACTTCTAACAGTTTAACTTTCAGTATTTCTCCTACTCTCAGAAAAAGCACCGAACTTAAGAGTGGCGTTAGCCCCGGACTTCCTAGGCGTGAAAGTCTTACTAACACCCTTCGGACACTTCCTTTCTCTTCAAGTTGTTGTTTTATTCACCTTTCATCATATGATAGGCGTTCTTCTGGATCCCTCTCTTATCAGTTTAATGCATAGTAAACTCCTTTACTAATAGTTTGCAAACAAACATTGCTTTGGATATCTCATATCTTGTAGCCTTTGTCTGTCTCTGAAAATGATTTTCAGATTCCATGAATATCACATAACTATCCAAACTTTCGAAGTTCGGGTCTCATGGAAGCAAATGTATTGCACTTGACTGAAACAGAATTCTAGCTTTTGGATCGAAGGACGAGAGTCACATGATCCATAGCATAAGCGAAAGAATACCGAAAGTATGCGATAGGACAAAGTCCTTCTCGGCACTCTTGAGGACAATCCTCACATTACGTTACCAACCGTAAATTTTTAACCAGATATTTAACAGCTATTCAATTTTAATAGGGAAGGTGGAAATGCGAGCCATTATTCTACAACTATTATGCAAATCACACTTAGACAGTGTTCAAAATTAATTGCACTGAGAATTAAACAAGATAATTCTACAGTGCGCTCCCACTCAAATCAATATCTCTCATAATTGATTGTGAGTGATTCAAGATCCGCATTTCAATTCAACGCCATTGATGGTAGCATCACTGATGACGAAAATCTCAATCGGTAGGGAAACTTGCCAATCACATCTCTATGTGACTCTTGTTCATCTTTCGATGCGTGTGTTCCGAGCTCATGACTTTCATGCCTGAACGTCAAGACAACCAAGTGATCTCGCTGCGAGGTCTCAACTCACCCGCCTCACACATCCCTAATCGTTCGTACCCATGTTAGCATGTGATACCCCGAAAAGTTAGGTGCCGTGACGGTGCTACACTTGGGAGAACACTAACTACTTGATATTTTTGTGAGAGATCACCCTAATAAAAGCGACTACCGCGCAATCAAGAAGGGTGCAACATAAGGGATAAACATCTCAGGCAATTCATAATAGCATGATATGGTATAGCCCTTTCTGACGGAGAAGTCTTGTATTCCTTCGTCTTCGGCATTCACGTCGGTGATCACCTTCGCGAAGATTGCCACCACCTTGTCGATGCAGCAGATAATATTGCTATCTCTATAGCTAATAAAATAATGCATTACACAAGGTTGACACACAGGTCATTTAAAGTGCAATCATATGGCTCCAGCCATCATGCCAAATCATGACACGCAGGTCATGTTAATCAATTTACATTATATAGTCATCTCATACATAATCAAATTATTATGAGCACCGCTATACCACATCACATGCACATGTAAACCCTCCTGCAAAACCAAGTTAGACGTCTCTAATCGGTTCATGCAAAAACTTGTTTTACGTGGCTTCTAAGGTTTCGAAACAAACCGAAGCTACCAACGTCCATCATCAAGTATGATAATTCAAGCGCTAGTTTAACAATGCGGGGTGTATGAAAACCGAGATAATAAAATCTCGAGCCCCATACTGAACTTCGTCATACGCATGACCCCTGTGCAGATCATATCTGCATTGCCCTTTCATCTGCGAAATTTCATCTTTCTTTTTAACTACGGTGGAATTCAATGAACTGTTAGCACTTCGTTGATCAATCAGGATCGCGGATTGCCAGAACATTGAAACTCCACCATGCTGTTATCAAGATCAGAAATATGCAAATTCCAGGGAAGCAACAAGAATATCGGGTAACAGATTTCATCTGCTACCCGCACAAATAATTTTCAGTAATAGAACTCACCTACTACCTAATTATATTGTGCAACACCCATACATCTCATGTATTCTAGATCGCAACCTGCATCTACGCATAGCACGGCTCATGATGCCACTGTAGGGTAACGCAGCAGAAAACAAAAATTTCTGACCTACGCACCAGCCCAGGACCACTATGGAGACTGCATACAAGGTTTGATCATTTTCGTTACCGACTCGTAGCGCAGCGGAAGTAAAGTCGATGACGATCGGCGGTGCAGATCCCCGCAGCTAGGATTTACAACCTCCCAACCGCGAGGATGTATACCCTCGTCTTCCCTTCGGACAGCCCTCCGGGAGGCGGTCGAACAGTCCCCCGGACGATGTCGCGGACAGCCCTTCGGGAGGACATTCGAAACTCGAACGGTCACTCGGACAGCCCTTCTGGAGGACTCACAGAACTCGGACCGCCACTTGGACAGCCCTTCGGGAGGCACTCTCAAACAGCCCCTCGGGCACTAAGATCGAAACTACGACCTCTCTACAGAGTTGCACACATACGGTGTCAGCTATCCGGCAGGGCTTCGCCGTCCAGAACTAGTTCCCACCGGAACCCAGACAGCCTTTCGGCTCTACGAAACTATTTCGCTGGGAGGGAGAGAGAATGCCAGATCATGCATGGCTTGTGTGAGAGCTAAGGATGGGGAAATGGCTGCCAAGATCACTCCTATATATAGGCTAGCCAAGGGGTAAAATTGTCACACAAAAACCCCAAAGTGCCCTTGGAATATCCCTTTCCAAAAGGGAATATGCCATATGGGAGTGCCATGTGGAGCACCATGGTGCTCCACCTCCTTGGCCGGCCACCCTTGGGGGGGGACCCCCCCATGAGGTGCCATGCCCTCCTTCCCCTTCTAGAAGGCCCTTTTGGAATTTCCAAAAAGGTGCTTTCCATAAAATTCCCAAAAAGCACTTTCACTATTCACGACGACATTTTTCAGCGTCCGTTCGAACTGAAAATATTTATGTGGGCTTAGAACATTTCCAGTACCCACTAAAATAATTTTCAATGCGTTCTGGAACAATTCCAGTTTAGTGATTTCATCTGCGAAAAGCATCTGAAGCAGTTCCGGCAGCCCCGGAACATTTCCGGTTTTTCTTCCAGAAAATTCCCAGAAGTTTCCAGAATGATTCTGGTATCCTCCAAGAATTATCAGGCATGTGCCGAAACCATTTTGACTTAATGGTATCCCCTGAAACAACTTTTCAGTTTCACCGGAACTCATCCGGTGACCTCTCTCTGCGGAACTTTTCCGCTGTCCGAAACTTTTCGGTGTCCGAAACTTTTTCGGTGATTTTCTCTCAGACTCCCTATCTAGTATTCAGCAGATAGATGACCCTTAAGCGTGTGACCCTATAGGTTCGGTGAAGTATAGACATGACACGGACCCCCTTCCGATCAATGATCAACATCGGAGCCGTGGACACCCATATTGACCCCTATACCCACACGAATGAATATTCGAGTGAACCTCCAGTTGCCGTGTGCTATTCCTGTTGCTTCGTGATATGTTACAAATACCCGAGGTGAGACATGTTGGCATTCCCGTGGATCAACACTTGTCCACTATGCTAGTTACCTCGTTACCGGTATTGTTCTCTTTTCTCGTTACCATGTTCCGGCATCCCCGTGATCAAATCACAAAGTGTCTGGCCAGACGATGATGGATACCGTAACACCGAGAGGGCCCAGAGATATCTCTCCATCGCCGGAGGAGCAAATCCCAATCTTGAGCTATCAAGTTACTTGACATACTTTCCCATGAACCCGTAAGCCGCCGTAATAGCCATCCATTTACGGATGACATTTAACAAACCCCAAAGTTCATGAATCAAGCATGAAGAAACTCGATACTCTCATGGTCTGAGGAATCATGCAAACGTAAACTATCTCTGTGTTATTAACCATTAACTCATGACGAATGTATCTCATAGCATAACATCAATCGGGTCGATTCAACACAAATGTTCTTCTAACATTTGTGCCCTCAAAGTTGCTGGCATAGACATGCCTATGATTGGGAAAACATAATCATCATGCAACACTTGAGCTAGTCTTAGAGGCATCACTAGGAATACATTTTACCGTTTATTATTCCACACGTGCACATGGGTTTTCCCCAGAGCCTTTATGGATATACGGGCTCGGGAACCACAGCAGTTATAGCATGGAACATAAACCTAATTATGAACACGGAGATAAATAATAACATTTATTATTGCCTCTAGGGCATATCTCCTACAGACTCCCACTTGCACTAGAGTCAATAATCTAGTTAATGCTAATGCACTTTACACCTGTGGCACACCGGTGTAAATATGCTTCGCTTGTGGTATAGCCTGATGTCCAACGGATCTGACGACTTCAGCTCCGTGTGTATCTTTGCATATCCTCGCGTTTTCACGCTTTCACAAAATTCATATTTTGTGTGGACTTGGCTTTGTATGTATGTGAATCACAGGTCGAACCTGGATTCCTCAGACTGAGTTATGGAGCAACTACCTGCAGTAGTGTCCCATTGACAAAAGCCATCTTGGAACCATACTAAGTTCATGAATGAACTATATGATTCAACATTTTCTTTGTCGCTTTTAAAAGCGGCAACATACTTCACCTCTGTTATAGAATTCGCCACAGTAACTTGTTTGGAACAATTTCCAACTACCGTGCCACCATATTGTGTATTGCACAAAACCCTTAACTTAAATCGAAAATCGCTTGGAGCATGGATGAAGATTGTATCGATGTAACCTTTTACAACGAACTCTTCATGATCTCTGCTTGCGAGAAAACATGTCATCAGTGCTACTGTAGTACTCAATGACCCTTTTTCACTGTTGTCCTATGATCAGTACTTTTGATCACTTTGGTATCTATACTCGCAACAACTTTGGGAGTATTGGACATATCTGGTTGTTTTTACATACCATGGAATACATGATTAATCCAAACACAAGAGTGTGTGGAATCTCCATCATGTATTTTGCTCATCAGTGTTTTGGGACACCGAGTCTTGCAAAAACTCTTTCCATGTGACTTCGGCAAGAATCACTCCTTGACGTTTTTAATGCTAAAAGGTTTTAGCATCTTGTCAATATGTATCTTTGCTCAGCCCCATTAGGTAAATCTATCTCCATAGATCATCATGCCTAATATAAAGGCTATTTAGCCCAAGCACTTCATCGAAAAACTATTTTCAAATGAAGTCCTAATTCATGTCAAGAAATTTATTTCCAATTAACAATGTGTCAAGCACACAACGTTTTTTAGAAATTTTATTATGCTCCCACTTACTTTCTTGAATCATAAGCATCTTCGTTACCCATTGATGAAGTCAAAACCCTTTTAACCATATCATCAAAACACGAAGATTCCAACTCCATTTTGCTATCTTCTATCCATCGCTGGAACTCTGAAGTTTGCATACTTACTAGCATCCTTTGGACTGACAAAATACCTTGGACTGTAACACATGCAAGTCCTTGGTTTCATTTCCATCAGATGGAAATCCTTTCGTCATCCTTGGTTCATATCTCATGATTGAAATATGTATTAATGCTAGTTCAACCCGAACCGACTTTAAGCATCGCTACGGTGAAGCAACCTCATCGTAGTCAACTCCTTGAACTTGTATATTGCAACAAGTCGAGCTTTATGGATAAAACATTTTTATTCGTATCAGTTATAGTTCCATAAATATTCGTCAGACTCTAAGTCTTCCGAAAGGTGTATCAAGGTTTTAATCTTGAATCACTTATATGGAAACTATCTCGGATTGTATTGGCATTTAGCCAATTCCGGAGTCAGGGCCCATCAACGCTTCCTTGTGTATCGTAGGTATACTGTTGTCTAACAACAATATCTCGTTGCGCACCTGATAGGTTAGCACGAGCCTTGCCTACGTGGTTCAGCTGCAAGTTCGACTGAAGTCCATACATTTTATTGTAGAGACTTCCGTATCAGTCGCAGTAGGAAACTCCGGAATTACTTCCAAGGTCTCTTTCCTTTGACCTGATGACGAAGATACTGTTTACCTCGTCGAGTTGCACTATTCTCCCACTCACCTTTTTGAAAGAACCATTTTCTTCAAAAAGCATACCGTTCTTTGTGGCAAAACTATTTGCCTCGGTATAGTGAGGGAGGAATACCCAATTGCTTGGGATAACCTACAAGGTAGCACTTGTCTGATTTGGAATAGGTTTGTAACCTTTTACACAAGCCCCATATTCCAAATGTTTAAGAAAAGATATAACATGGTTGGGCGTACCATACCATGGCGTCATTTCAACAGACCTGATGGAGCTCTTTTCAGTGTAAAAGCCGTAGTCTCTAAAGCATCACTCTTTAAAAGGGATAATGGCAAATTTATATATGTCATCTTTGATCTTACCATGTCATAAATGGTTTGATTACATCTTCACGGACTTTCCACATGCAATGGTGTTCCGGGAGGTGCAAGTTATGAAACTACTTTCATAACTCATCAGACATTCGCTAAACTTGTAACTCAAATATTCCTTTCTGCAATCGAATTGTAGAAACATAATTTTCTTGTTACAATAACTTCTACTTCATTCTTGAAAACCTTTTGAATGAATTCAAAAGATCTAGACTTATGTCTCATCAAGTAAATATACATATATCTACTTGAGTCATTTCTGAAGATAGATAAATCCACTGTTTGCAATAACATTTATCGGACTACATACATCAAAATGTATGAACACCAATAAGTTATTTGCTCGTTCCTTATGGCCTGTGAACGGTATTTCAGTCACTTTACTTTTCGGAGGAAAGTTGCAAGTGTCAGATGATTCAAAATCAAACGACTTTAAAATCCATCGTAATGGAATTTATCCATGCGGGTTTCTCCAATGTGACCAAATGCAGTGCCACACTTGTGTGGTATTCTTTTAGTCTTACGACATTTAGCGTCAGTGTTATGGATGTATCATATTACTATCAATATTCATAACATACATCCCATCTGGATGGAAGCATGGCTCTAAATGTTATTCATAACACTGAACAACAATTGTTCTTTTATGAACAACCCTTTTGCAACAACATTGTGCAAGGGGCTAGAGTGTAAAACTCTAAAATGAATTATGAAAGTAAATCCAGAGGTAATATATTAATATCATTATTCATAACATACATCTCATTCTCAATGAAAGTATGGCCCTTATGTTATTCATAACTTCGAACATAAAAAGTTCTCTTATGAACAACCTTCTTGCAAGAAACCTTATGCAATGGGCTAGAGTTTGTGAAACTCCAAACGAATTATAAAAATAAATACAGACGGTAATACACCGATGGAAGGTATAGTAACATTTACTATGTTCCCCGTGTATACCTAAAACTCATTTCTGGCTAGTCTTTCAGGCCATAGTAGTTCTTACATCGAGTTGCAACAGAAAGCAATCGAGCGGGTATCTTCGTGATTAACTCACAATACCCAAGAATCAGTGATTAACAATTTAATCATAATTCCCAAGGACTATATCTTTGACCAGCCTTCTATACATCAAAAACTTGTATGACATTCATACATGAGCTGGATATTCCAGTCTCCTTTCTTTCTGCCTTTATACTTCTAACAGTTTAACTTTCAGTATTTCTCCTACTCTCAGAAAAAGCACCGAACTTAAGAGTGGCGTTAGCCCCGGACTTCCTAGGCGTGAAAGTCTTACTAACACCCTTCGGACACTTCCTTTCTCTTCAAGTTGTTGTTTTATTCACCTTTCATCATATGATAGGCGTTCTTCTGGATCCCTCTCTTATCAGTCTAATGCATAGTAAACTCCTTTACTAATAGTTTGCAAACAAACATTGCTTTGGATATCTCATATCTTGTAGCCTTTGTCTGTCTCTGAAAATGATTTTCAGATTCCATGAATATCACATAACTATCCAAACTTTCGAAGTTCGGGTCTCATGGAAGCAAATGTATTGCACTTGACTGAAACAGAATTCTAGCTTTTGGATCGAAGGACGAGAGTCACATGATCCATAGCATAAGCGAAAGAATACCGAAAGTATGCGATAGGACAAAGTCCTTCTCGGCACTCTTGAGGACAATCCTCACATTACGTTACCAACCGTAAATTTTTAACCAGATATTTAACAGCTATTCAATTTTAATAGGGAAGGTGGAAATGCGAGCCATTATTCTACAACTATTATGCAAATCACACTTAGACAGTGTTCAAAATTAATTGCACTGAGAATTAAACAAGATAATTCTACAGTGTGCTCCCACTCAAATCAATATCTCTCATAATTGATTGTGAGTGATTCAAGATCCGCATTTCAATTCAACGCCATTGATGGTAGCATCACTGATGACGAAAATCTCAATCGGTAGGCAAACATGCCAATCACATCTCTATGTGACTCTTGTTCATCTTTCGATGCGTGTGTTCCGAGCTCATGACTTTCATGCCTGAACGTCAAGACAACCAAGTGATCTCGCTGCGAGGTCTCAACTCACCCGCCTCACACATCCCTAATCGTTCGTACCCATGTTAGCATGTGATACCCCGAAAAGTTAGGTGCCGTGACGGTGCTACACTTGGGAGAACACTAACTACTTGATATTTTTGTGAGAGATCACCCTAATAAAAGCGACTACCGCGCAATCAAGAAGGGTGCATCATAAGGGATAAACATCTCAGGCAATTCATAATAGCATGATATGGTATAGCCCTTTCTGACGGAGAAGTCTTGTATTCCTTCGTCTTCGGCATTCACGTCGGTGATCACCTTCGCGAAGATTGCCACCACCTTGTCGATGCAGCAGATAATATTGCTATCTCTATAGCTAATAAAAATAATGCATTACACAAGGTTGACACACAGGTCATTTAAAGTGCAATCATATGGCTCCAGCCATCATGCCGAATCATGACACGCAGGTCATGTTAATCAATTTACATTATATAGTCATCTCATACATAATCAAATTATTATGAGCACCGCTATACCACATCACATGCACATGTAAACCCTCCTGCAAAACCAAGTTAGACGTCTCTAATCGGTTCATGCAAAAACTTGTTTTACGTGGCTTCTAAGGTTTCGAAACAAACCGAAGCTACCAACGTCCATCATCAAGTATGATAATTCAAGCGCTAGTTTAACAATGCGGGGTGTATGAAAACCGAGATAATAAAATCTCGAGCCCCATACTGAACTTCGTCATACGCATGACCCCCGTGCAGATCATATCTGCATTGCCCTTTCATCTGCGAAATTTCATCTTTCTTTTTAACTACGGTGGAATTCAATGAACTGTTAGCACTTCGTTGATCAATCAGGATCGCGGATTGCCAGAACATTGAAACTCCACCATGCTGTTATCAAGATCAGAAATATGCAAATTCCAGGGAAGCAACAAGAATATCGGGTAACAGATTTCATTTGCTACCCGCACAAATAATTTTCAGTAATAGAACTCATCTACTACATAATTATATTGTGCAACACCCATACATCTCATGTATTCTAGATCGCAACCTGCATCTACGCATAGCACGGCTCATGATGCCACTGTAGGGTAACGCAGCAGAAAACGAAAATTTTCCGGCCTACGCACCAGCCCAGGACCACTATGGAGACTGCATACAAGGTTTGATCATTTTCGTTACCGACTCGTAGCGCAGCGGAAGTAAAGTCGATGACGATCGGCGGTGCAGATCCCCGCAGCTAGGATTTACAACCTCCCAACCGCGAAGATGTATACCCTCGTCTTCCCTTCGGACAGCCCTCCGGGAGGCGGTCGAACAGTCCCCCGGACGATGTCGCGGACAGCCCTTCGGGAGGACCTTCGAAACTCGAACGGTCACTCGGACAGCCCTTCGGGAGGACTCACAGAACTCGGACCGCCACTTGGACAGCCCTTCGGGAGGCACTCTCAAACAGCCCCTCGGGCACTAAGATCGAAACTACGACCTCTCTACAGAGTTGCACACATACGGTGTCAGCTATCCGGCAGGGCTTCGCCGTCCAGAACTAGTTCCCACCGGAACCCAGACAGCCTTTCGGCTCTACGAAACTATTTCGCTGGGAGGGAGAGAGAATGCCAGATCATGCATGGCTTGTGTGAGAGCTAAGGATGGGGAAATGGCTGCCAAGATCACTCCTATATATAGGCTAGCCAAGGGGTAAAATTGTCACACAAAAACCCCAAAGTGCCCTTGGAATATCCATTTCCAAAAGGGAATATGCCATATGGGAGTGCCATGTGGAGCACCATGGTGCTCCACCTCCTTGGCCGGCCACCCTTGGGGGGGGGACCCCCCCCATGAGGTGCCATGCCCTCCTTCCCCTTCTAGAAGGCCCTTTTGGAATTTCCAAAAAGGTGCTTTCCATAAAATTCCCAAAAAGCACTTTCACTATTCACGACGACATTTTTCAGCGTCCGTTCGAACTGAAAATATTTATGTGGGCTTAGAACATTTCCAGTACCCACTAAAATAATTTTCAATGCGTTCTGGAACAATTCCAGTTTAGTGATTTCATCTGCGAAAAGCATCTGAAGCGGTTCCGGCAGCCCCGGAACATTTCCGGTTTTTCTTCCAGAAAATTCCCAGAAGTTTCCAGAATGATTCTGGTATCCTCCAAGAATTATCAGGCATGTGCCGAAACCATTTTGACTTAATGGTATCCCCTGAAACAACTTTTCAGTTTCACCGAAACTCATCCGGTGACCTCTCTCTGCGGAACTTTTCCACTGTCCGAAACTTTTTCGGTGTCCGAAACTTTTTCGGTGATTTTCTCTCAGACTCCCTGTCTAGTATTCAGCAGATAGATGACCCTTAAGCGTGTGACCCTATAGGTTCGGTGAAGTATAGACATGACACGGAACCCCTTCCGATCAATGATCAACATCGGAGCCGTGGACACCCATATTGACCCCTATACCCACACGAATGAATATTCGAGTGAACCTCCAGTTGTCGTGTGCTATTCTTGTTGCTTCGCGATATGTTACAAATACCCGAGGTGAGACATGTTGGCATTCCCGTGGATCAACAACTTGTCCACTATGCTAGTTACCTCGTTACCGGTATTGTTCTCTTTTCTCGTTACCGTGTTCTGGCATCCCCGTGATCAAATCACAAAGTGTCTGGCCAGACGATGATGGATACCGTAACATCGAGAGGGCCCAGAGATATCTCTCCATCGTCGGAGGAGCAAATCCCAATCTTGAGCTATCAAGTTACTTGACATACTTTCCCATGAACCCGTAAGCCGCCGTAATAGCCATCCATTTACGGATGACGTTTAACAAACCCCAAAGTTCATGAATCAAGCATGAAGAAACTCGATACTCTCATGGTCTGAGGAATCATGCAAACGTAAACTATCTCTGTGTTATTAACCATTAACTCATGACGAATGTATCTCATAGCATAACATCAATCGGGTCGATTCAACACAAATGTTCTTCTAACATTTGTGCCCTCAAAGTTGCTGGCATAGACATGCCTATGATTGGGAAAACATAATCATCATGCAACACTTGAGCTAGTCTTAGAGGCATGACTAGGAATACATTTTACCGTTTATTATTCCACACGTGCACATGGGTTTTCCCCAGAGCCTTTATGGATATACGGGCTCGGGAACCACAGCAGTTATAGCATGGAACATAAACCTAATTATGAACACGGAGATAAATAATAACATTTATTATTGCCTCTAGGGCATATCTCCTACAATAGAACCTTCTTTGCTTCGTACGTACTGTCGGGCAATTCGTTATACTTTGGAAGCTTCTTCTTCAATATTTTCAGTAGCTTCTCAAATCCATTGTCAGATACACCATTGTCTGCCTTCCACTGCAGCAATTCCAGTGTGGTACCGAGCTTTGTGTTGCCATCTTCGCAATTTGGGTACAACCCTTTTTTGTGATCCTCTAACATGCGATTGAACTTCAACTTCTCCTTTTCACTTTCGCATTGTCTCTTTGCATCAACAATGACCCAGCGAAGATCATCATCGGGCACATCGTCTGGTTCCTCTTGATCTTCAGCTTCCCCCGTTGCAGCATCACCGTATTCAGGGGGCACATAGTTGTCATCATTCTCTTCTTCTTCGTTGTCTTCCATCATAACCCCTCTTTCTCCATGCTTGGTCCAAACATTATAGTGTGGCATGAAACCCTTCTCAAGCAGGTGGATGTGAAGGGTTTTCGCGTCAGAGTAAGACTTCGTATTCTCACAGATAGGGCATGGACAACACATAAACCATTCTGCTTGTTTGCCTCAGCCACTTCGAGAAAATTATGCACGCCCTTAATGTACTCGGAGGTGCGTCTGTCACCGTACATCCATTGCCGGTTCATCTGCATGCATTATATATAATTAAGTGTGGCAAAAACCATTATAGAACATCATGAATAGAGAAGTGACCAAATTAATAGAAGTTCATCATCACATTAAAACCAAAGTACAGTAGTGATCAAATGTTATTACTGAAAAAATAAATACATAAAGTTCATACATAGTTCTCATTGAACAACATATAGCTCTCTAGAGCATCTAATTAAACCATTTCAATGCAACAAAAAATGCGATCATAATTGCAACTAAGGTAACAATTGATCCAATGGCATAATGATACCAAGCCTTAGTATGAATGGCATATTTTTTAATCTTTCTAATCTTCAAGCGCATTTTATCCATCTTGATCTTGTGGTCATCGACGATATCCGCAACAAGCAACTCCAATGCCATCTTCTCCTCCTCAATTCTTTTCAATTTTTTCTTCAAGTAATCATTTTCTTCTTCAACTAAATTTAACCTCTCGACAAGAGGGTCGGTTGGAATTTCCGGTTCACATACCTCCTAGATAAAACATCTATGTCACGTTGGTCGGCATAATTGTCATAAACACTAAATGAAACAAATAGTTATAAAAGATAATATATACCACATCCGAATCATAGACAGGACGAGGGCCGACGGGGGCGGATACCAAAACCATCGCACTATATAATAACAAACAATAATAAAAGTAAGAAAATTATACAAGTATCAATCTAAATCATACAAGTAAGAATTTTTTTCTTTTAGAAAGAAGATAAGAACAGGAGGCTCACCACGGTGGTGCCGGCGACGAGATCGGCGCAGGCGATCGACGGCGGTGAGGACGGGGACGGGGCAGGACGGACCGCCAAACCTAGACAAATCTTGAGGAAAATGGAGTTTGGACAAGGAGCTTCGAGAGGAGAAAGCTTAAGTGTGGCTCGGGCATTTCATCGAACACCTCATGTGCATAGGAGGTGAGCTAGAGCACCACAAAGCTCTCCCACGGTCGGCCAAAAAAACAGAGCAGTGCACTGCTCTGCTCGCGGGCAGGGGGTATATATAGGCCTCTCTTTAGTCCCGGTTGGTGGCTAAAACCGGGACTAAAGGACTACATTTGGTCCCGGTTCCAGCCACCAACCGGGACTAAAGGTTGTGGGCCTGGAGCGAGGCCCATTGGTCCCGGTTGGTGTCTGGAACCGGGACCAAAGGGGTCAGACGAACCGGGACCAATGGCCCCCGAGGCCCGGCCGGCGCCCTTGCCTCACGAACCGGGACTGATGCCCCCTTTGGTCCCAGTTCATGAGTGAACCGGGATTAAAGCCCTTTTCAGGCCTGGACCAAAGCCCTGTTTTCTACTAGTGCGAACAGCTTGGTTTGGAGTGTTTGCTCGTACAAAATTTGTAGCCAGAACCCGGACTGACATTGCTGCTTGTTCTATCGGCAGGACAGTATCCCCTTTTGTATATAGTCTCCTCTGCCACCAAATGAACCACATGGCCACTAAGATGAACTCGGGTGTGGGAATGTTATGTACTGTAGTGTGTATCTGGAACAGGAAATCAAGATTAATAGAGCCAGAGCGATCCTGGCAGACCGCCTTATCTATCTCTTTCGATAATCCCAACTCCTTCCAGATTGCATATGCCCGAGTACATGTAAACAAACAATGCTGTATATCCTCAATTCCAATACTACAGAGAGGACATTGTGGGACCAGAGGTATATGTCTACTGGCCAAAACCCCATAGCAAGGCAAAAAACCCTTCAAAACTTTCCAGCCAAAGTGCTTAACTTTTCCCGGTAGCCGCAGTTTCTATAGATATTTCCATACTCCATTTGCATTAGCACTACCTGGACTGTTCCGGTTTAAGTAGCGGCCGAACTGATGCTCAAGCTCAATATGATATGCCGATCGCACTGAAAAGGTTCCGGACCTTGTATGGTGCCACGCTACAAAGTCCTCCACTCCTTCCACATTAAGAGGGATTTGCAGTATTCTATGTGCATCGACAGGTGAGAGTACATTCCGAATAAGTTCCCCATCCCAGTCTCTCGTGTGGGGGTTAATTATCTCATCTACTCTTGTTAACATGATGCCACCTCTAGGTGTAATTAGCTTCCTGGTCGCACTTGAGGGTATCCATGGATCTTCCCACAAATTGATATTTGAACCAGATCCTACACGCCATATACAGCCCCTCTTAAAAGTTTGAATTTCTGCTACAATACTTTGCCAGGTAAACGAAGCACCTTTCTTTGGACCAGCTTTTAAAATATCTCCATTGGGGTAATACTTTGCACTCAAAACTCGTGCACACAATGAATTAGAGTTTTGGAGTAGTCGCCAACACTGCTTTGCTAACATAGCAAGGTTAAAGTTGTGAAGGTCTCTAAACCCCATGCCACCCTCTTCTTTGGTACACACATTTTCCACCATGCGAACCAATGCATCTTTTTCTTGTCATCTCCATCACCCCACCAAAAACCCGAAATTTCATCGGTAATTGATTTACAGATTCCTTTTGGCAGCTTGAACACTGACATAGCATATGATGGAATTGCTAATGATACTGCTTTAATCAGAATCTCTTTACCTTGCATGGAGAGGGTCTTTTCTTTCCAACCCTTTAACCTCTTACATATTCTGTCCACTAGGTGTTGGAAACAGTCACTTCGATCAACACCAACCATTGTTGGTAGACCGAGGTATTTGTCTGACAAAGCTTCAGTTAAGATATCCAATGTAGCACAGACACTTTCTCTATCATTAACTCTAGTATTAGGGCTGAAGAAGATACTAGATTTGGGGGTACTTACACGTTGGCCTGAGCTTGCACAATAGTGTCAAGAATCCTCCTCAAAGTGCTTGCATTCTGATTTCTCACTTTCATCTGGATCAAACAATCATCTGCAAATAAAAGGTGTGAAATAGATGGGGCATCTCTAGATACTTTTACCCCTTCCAAACCACCTATTTCTTCCTCGAAAGACAGCATGCTCGAGAGTCCTTCAGAACAGATCAAAAATAGATATGGGGATAAAGGGTCACCCTGTCTCAATCCTCTAGATGGTAAGAATTCCTCCGTTTCAGTATCATTAAATCTGATTATGTAACTCATCGAAGAGACACACTCCATGGTGAGCTCAATCCATTGTGGGTGAAATCCCATCCTTGCCATCATCGTTTGCAAGAAGCCCCATTCTACTCTGTCATACGCTTTTAGCATATCCAACTTAACTGCACATACTCCATTAGAGCCATGGGTTTTCTTCTTTATTGCATGGACATATTCATAAGCTACTAGCACATTGTCAGTTATTAACCTTCCTGGCACAAATGCACTCTGAGTTGGGGAGATTACCTCAGGTAGGATTTTCTTCAATCTATTAGCTAGCATTTTTGAGACGGCCTTATATACCACATTACATAAGCTGATGGGCCTGAATTGGGTTATCATCTCGGGGCTGTCCACCTTAGGGATCAGCACCACATTTGTGGAATTCCACCCATCTGGGATCTTTTTATTGCTGATTGCATCAAGCACTTCCTTAGTAAGTTCCTCACCTATAATGTGCCAAAAGCGCTTAAAGAATATCGCATGAAGACCATCAGGGCCCCGGGCCTTCATGTCGCCTATTTGAAACAATGCTTTCTTCACTTCCTCCTTCGTGTAAGGAGCTACTAGCAGGGCATTCATTTGCGCCGTAACCACCGGTTTCACCATGGAAAGTAAACCATCATCAATTATCCCTGCGTCAGTGTTAAAAAGACTCTGGAAATACTCAAGAATCAAGGGCTTGAGGTTATCATTACCCTCAACCCAAATATTATTATTATTTTTCAATCTCTTAATTAAATTGCGGCGTCTACGTGCCGAGGCAAACTGATTAAAGAACCTTGTATTATGATCGCCGCGACGTAGCCAATTCGCATGGCCGTGTTATGCCCAGTAGATCTCCTCCTGCTCCAGGAGATTTTCGATCAGCATCGTGAGATCTTGCTGCTTTGCCTTTATCTCTGCGTCATATGGCTGTTTCATAAGAATCTCGAGCTCCTGTTGAGCTGATCTAAACCTATACTGTGGCCCTTTCAGGACCTTACGATCCCACGCATGAAGCTCTTTATGAACGGCGTTTAGTTTCTCCTTGGCTGTAGGTCAAAGGCCTTGAGTAACAGCCTTCATCCACGCCATTTTAACAATCTCTTCAACTGCTTCTTCTGCTAACCATCTCGCCTCAAACTTGCGGCTGGCACTAGGGCGCGCCGCTGCCACTCCGGCCAAGAAATCAGTATCTAGGTTACTCAAACCACACAACGGATGCATCTCCATCCAATCTGCGTTAGACATGGCCCGATCCAGTCATTCTCGCAATCCTCCTCTGAAAAAAGTAAACTTGGCCCCATGGTAACCAATATCCTCCAGAGAACAGTCCATAAGGGCGTCTTGAAATGCTTGCATTCGAGATTGCTGTTGAGGGGCTCCTCCCTCTTTTTCCGACGAGTATAAGATCTCGTTAAAATCGCCAATCGCCACCCATGGGAGATTGGACTAAGCATGAAGATCACGCAGGAGCTGGTATGTTCTCTCCTTGTTGTCCCAACTAGGCTCTCCATACACACCAGTTAGTCTCCAAATTTTCCCATCGGTTTCCTCCACCGACACATCAATGCAACTAAATGTAACCAATCTAGTTGCAAGAAGAACCAATCTAGTTAATCGGTGTGTTCCTCCATCGGTCTCCAAAACTAAGCACCTCTCCCATTGCAAGAAGAACCAATCTAGTTGGCCAAACGAAACCGATAATTCGAAGAGAAATACAAAGATATCAAATCAGGCATATAAGAATTCAGAGAAGATTCAAATAATATTCATAGATAAACAGATCATAAATCCACAATTCATTGGATCTCGACAAACACACCGCAAAAGAATATTACATCGGATAGATCTCCAAGAACAACGAGGAGAACATGCTATTGAGAATCAAAGAGAGAGAAGAAGCCATCTAGCTACTAGCTATGGACCCGTAGGTCTGTGGTAAACTACTCATGCTTCATCGGAAGGGCAATAGAGTTGATGTAGAAGCCCTCCGCGATCGAATCCCCCTCCGGCAGGACGCTGCAAAAGGCCGCAAGATGGGATCTCACGTGTACAGAAGGTTACGGCAGTGGAAAAAGTATTTTGGTGGACGCTTCTGGTCGTTTGGGAATATTTGAGAATTTATAGAGCTGAGAGGAAGGTCGGTGGACTCCCGGGGGGCCCACAAGCCAGGGGGCACCCCCCGTAGGGCGCGCCCTGAGGGCTTGTGGAGCCCTCGGGACTCTTCTGACTTGGCCTCCAAGTTTCATGGATGTCTTCTGGTCCAAGAAAAATCATCGCAAAAGTTTTCTTCCGTTTGGACTCCGTTTGATATTCCTTTTCTGTAAAACTCAAAAACAAGGAAAAACAGAAACTGGCACTGGGCTCTAGGTTAATAAGTTAGTCCCAAAAATAATATAAAATAGCATATAAATGCATATAAAACATCCAAAATAGATAATATTATGGAACAATCAAAAAGTATAGATACATTGGAGACGTATCAAGCATCCCCAAGCTTAATTCCTGCTCATCCTCGAGTAGGTAAATGATAAAAACAGAATTTTTGATGTGGAATGCTACCAAACATATTTATCCATGTAACTTTCTTTATTGTGGCATGAATATTCAGATCCATAAGATTCAAAACAAAAGTTTAATATTGACATAAAAAACAATAATACTTCAAGCATACTAATAAAGCAATCATATCTTCTCAAAATAACATGGCCAAAGAAAGTTATCCCTACAAAATCATATAGTCTGGCTATGCTCCATCTTCATCACACAAAGTATTAAATCATGTACAACCCCGATGACAAGCCAAGCAATTGTTTCATACTTTTGATGTTCTCAAACGTTTTCAACTTTCATGCAATACATGAGTGTGAGCCATGGATATAGCACTATAGGTGGAATAGAATATGGTGGTTGTGGAGAAGACAAAAAGAAGGAGATAGTCTCACATCAACAAGGCGTATCAACGGGCTATGGAGATGCCCATCAATAGATATCAATGTGAGTGAGTACGGATTGCCATGCAACGGATGCACTAGAGCTATAAGTTTTTACAAGCTCAATAAGAAACTAAGTGGGTGTGCATCCAATTCGCTTGCTCACGAAGACCTAGGGCAATTTGAGGAAGCCCATCATTGGAATATACAAAACAAGTTCTATAATGAAAAATTCCCACTAGTATATGAAAGTGACAACATAGGAGACTCTCTATCATGAAGATCATGGTGCTACTTTGAAGCACAAGTGTGGTAAAAGGATAGTAGCATTGCCCCTTCTCTCTTTTCTCTCATTTTTTTGTTTGGGCTTCTTTTGGCCTCTTTTATTTTTTGTAAAGTCCGGAGACTCATCCCAACTTGTGAGGGAATAATAGCTTCCATCATCCTTTCCTCACATGGGACAATGCTCTAATAATGATGATCATCACACTTTTATTTACTTACAACTCAGAATTACAACTCGATACTTAGAACAAAAATAAGACTCTAGATGAATGCCTCCGGCAGTGTACCGGGATGTGCAACGATCTAGCATAGCAATGACATCAAAAAAATGGACAAGCCATGAAAACATCATGCTAGCTATCTTACAATCATGCAAAGCAATATGACAATGATGGTGCGTATCATAATAAACGGAACGGTGGAAGTTGCATGGCAATATATCTCGGAATAGCTATGGAAATGCCATAATAGGTAGGTATGGTGGCTGTTTTGAGGAAGGATATATGGTGTGTGTAGTGCACCGGCGAAAGTTGCGCGGTACTAGAGAGGCTAGGAATGGTGGAAGGGTGAGAGTGCGTATAATCCATGGACTCAACATTAGTCATAAAGAACTCACATACTTATTGCAAAAGTCTATTAGTTATCGAAACAAAGTACTACACGCATGCTCCTAGGGGGATAGATTGGTAGGAAAAGACCATCGCTCGTCCCCGACCGCCACTCATAATGAAGACAATCAATAAATAAATCATGCTCCGACTTCATCACATAACGGTTCACCATACATGCATGCTACGGGAATCACAAACTTTAACACAAGTATTTCTACCAATCCACAATTACTCACTAGCATGACTCTAATATCACCATCTTGATATCTCAAAACAATCAAAAGGAATCAAACTTCTCATAGTATTCAATGCTCTTTATATGAAAGTTTTTATTATATCCCTCTTGGATGCCCATCATATTAGGACTAAATTCATAACCTATGCAAATTACCATGCTGTTTAGAAAGACTCACAAAATAATATTAGTGAAGCATGAGAGTTCAACAATTTCTATAAAATAAAGCCACCGCCGTGCTCTAAAAAGATATAAGTGAAGCACTAGAGCAAAATTGCCTAGCTCAAAAAATATAAGTGAAGCACAAAGAGTATTCTAATAAATTCATGATTCATGTGTGTCCCTCTCAAAAGGTGTGTACAGAAAGGATGATTGTGGAAAATTAACAAGCAAAGACTCATATCATACAAGACGCTCCAAGCAAAACACATATCATGTGGTGAATAAAAATATAGCCTCAAGTAATTTACCGATAGACGAAGACGAAAGAGGGGATGCCATCCGGGGCATCCCCAAGCTTAGATTCTTGGTTTTCCTTGAATATTACCTTGGGGTGCCTTGGGCATCCCCAAGCTTAGGCTCTTTCCACTCCTTATTCCATAGTCCATCAAATCTTTACCCAAAACTTGAAAGCTTTACAACACAAAACTCAACAGAAAACTCATGAGATCCGTTAGTATAAGAAAATAAATCACCACTTTTTCGTACTGTTGTGAACTCATTCTTTATTTATATTGGTGTAATATATACTGTATTACAACTTCTCCATGGTTCATACCCCCCGATACTACCCATAGATTCATCAAAATAAGCAAACAACACATAGAAAACAGAATTTGTCAAAAACAGAACAGTCTGCGAAAATCTGAGTTGTTATAATACTTCTGTAACTCCAAAAATTCTGAAAAATTTGTACAACATAGGCAATTTTTATATAAATGTTGTGTAAAAAATTCAGGGTTTTTACACGTATAGTGCATTTAAACAATTCTGTTGCTGGACGCAAAAGTTTCTGTTTTTCAGCAAGATCAAATCAACTATCACCGTAAGCACAATTACTTGGCTCAAACACTAATTAGAACACCAAAACACAATTACTACAGAGGTAATAATGTGTATTTATTGAAAAACAGAACCAAAAACAAAAACATAAAAATAAAATTGGGTTGCCTCCCAACAAGCGCTATTGTTTAACGCCCCTAGCTAGGCATAAAACGTCGATCTAGGTATTGTCATCTTTGGTATGCAATCCATAAGTAGCTCTCATAATAGATTCATATGGCAACTTAACTTTCTTGCTTGGAAAGTGTTCCATGCCCTTCCTTAACGGAAATTGAAATCTAATGTTTCCTTCTTTCATATCAATAATTGCACCAATCGTTCTAAGGAAAGGTGTACCAAGAATAATAGGACATGTAGGATTGCAATCTATATCAAGCACAATGAAATCTACGGGCACATAATTCCTATTTTCAACAATAAGAACATCATTAATTCTTCTCATAGGTTTCTGAATAGTGGAATCCGCGAGATGCAAAATTTAAAGAACAATCATCAAATTCACGGAAACCTAGCACATCACATAAAGTTTTTGGAATCGTGGAAACGCTAGCACCCAAATCACACAAAGCATGGCACTCATAATTTTTAATTTTAATCTTAATAGTTGGTTCCCACTCATCATAAAGCTTTCTAGGGATAGAAACTTCCAACTCAAGTTTTTCTTCAAAAGATTTCATCATAGCATCAATGATATGTTTAGTAAAAGCTTTATTTTGATTATAAGCATGAGGAGAATTCAACATGGATTGCAACAAGGAAATACAATTTATTAAAGAATAATTATCATAATTAAAATCCTTGAAATCCAAAAGAGTGGGTTCATCACTATTTAAAGTTTTGACCTCTCCAATCCCACTTTTATCAATTTTTGCATTAAGATCTAAAAACTCCGAATCATTGGAACGCCTTCTAGCTAAAGTTGACACATCTCCAGTCCCATATTTATCGAGATTTATATTATAAAACAAAGATTCAATAGGAGTCACACCAATCACTTTAAGATCTTCATCATTATTGTCACGAGAAATCGAAGAACACGCTTTAACAAACCAATCTCCCTTAGCACGCATTCTAGCGGTTCTTTCTTTGCACTCATCAATAGAAATTTTAATAGCTTTTAGAGATTCATTAATATCATGCTTGGGTGGCATAGATCTAATTTTCAAAGAATCAATCTCAAGAGAAATTCTATCAACGTTCCTAGCCAAATCATCAATCTTGAGCAATTTTTCTTCAACCATAGCATTGAAAACTTTTTGCGAATTAATAAATTCTTTAATATTGTTCTCAAGATCAGAGGGAATATTATTATAATTTCCATAAGAATTGTTGTAGAAATTATCATAATTATTAGAAGAATTACTAGGAAACGGCCTAGGGTTGAAATTACCTCTATACGTGTTATTACCAAAATTGTTCCTACCAACAAAATTCACATCCATAGATTCATTATTGTTCTCAATCAAAGTAGACAAAGGCATATCATTAGGATCAATAGGAGCACTCTTACTAGTAAACAATTTCATAAGTTCATCCATCTTTCCACTCTAAGTATTAATTTCTTCAATCGCATGCACTTTTTTACTAGTGGAAGATCTTTCGGTATGCCATTGAGAGTAATTAGCCATAATATTATCTAGGAGTTTAGTAGCTTATCCTAATGTGATTTACATAAAAGTACCTCCCACGGCCGAATCTAAAAGATTTCTAGATGCAAAATTCAATTCGGCATAAATTTTTTGTATGATCATCCATAAACTTAAACCATGAGTAGGGCAATTTCTTATCATCAATTTCATCCTCTCCCAAGATTGTGCAACATGTTCATGATCAAGTTGCTTAAAATTCATTATATCGTTCCTAAGGGAGATGATCTTAGTGGGAGGAAAATACTTGGAAATAAAAGAATCTTTACACTTATTCCATGAATCAATACTATTTTTAGGCAAAGATGAAAACCAAGTTTTAGCACGATCTCGTAGTGAGAATAGAAATAGCTTCAATTTAACAATATCATTATCCACATCTTTCTTCTTTTGTATATCATACAATTCAACGAAAGTATTTAGATGGGATGTGGCATCTTCACTAGGATGGCCAGAAAATTGATCTTTCATAACAAGATTAAGCAAAGCGGCATTAATTTCATAGGATTCCGCACTAGTGGCGGGAGCAATCGTAGTACTAATAAAATCATTATTATTAGTATTGGAAAAGTCACACAACTTGGTATTTTCTTGAGACATCGTGACAAAGCAAGCAATCTAGCACACGAGCAAACGAAAAGCAAACTAAAAGACGAATGCAAAAAGGGCGACTAAAAAGGCAAATATTTTTGTGTTTTTCTGAAAATCATTTTAGAAGTGGGGGAGAGGAAAATGAGAGGCAAATGGAAAATAATGTAATGCAAGAGATGAGAGTTTATGGTGGGTACTTGGTAGGCTTGATGTAGATCTCCCCGGCAACGGCGCCAGAAATTCTTCGTGCTACTTCTTGAGCTTGCGTTAGTTTTTCCCTTGAAGTGGAAAGGGTGATGCAGCAAAGTAGAGATAAGTATTTCCCTCAGTTAAGAACCAAGGTATCAATCCAGTAGGAGATACACGCAAGTCTCCAATCTATGCACCTGCACAAACAATCAAACACTTGCACCCAACGCGATAAAGGGGTTGTCAATCCCTTCACGTTCACTTGCAAAGGCGAGATCTGATAGAGATAGATATAAAAGCTTACTAAAATGTAAAACAAAATAAAAGTAAATAAATTGCAGCAAGGTATTTTTGGGTTTTTTGGTTTATAGATCTGAAAATATATGATGGAAAGTAGACCCGGGGGCCATAGGTTTCACTAGAGGCTTCTCTCTTGAAGGCAAATAATACGGTGGGTGAACAAATTACCGTCGAGCAATTGATAGAAAAGCGCAAAGTTATGACGATATCCAAGGCAATGATTATGCATATAGGCATCACGTCCGTGTCAAGTAGACCGAAACGATTCTGCGTCTACTACTATTACTCCACACATCGACCGCTATCCAGCATGCATATAGAGTATTAAGTTCATAAGAACGGAGTAACGCCTTAAGTAAGATGACATGATGTAGAGGGATAAACTCAAGCAATATGATGAAAACCCCATCTTTTTACCCTTGATGGCAACAATACAAATACATGCCTCACTACCCCTACTTTGTCACTTGGTGAGGACACCACAAGATTGAACCCAAAACTAAGCACCTCTCCCATTGCAAGAAGAACCAATCTAGTTGGCCAAACGAAACCGATAATTCGAAGAGAAATACAAAGATATCAAATCATGCATATAAGAATTCAGAGAAGATTCAAATAATATTCATAGATAAACTGATCATAAATCCACAATTTATCGGATCTCGACAAACACACCGCAAAAGAATATTACATCAGATATATCTCCAAGAACAACGAGCATAACATGGTATTGAGAATCAAAGAGAGAGAAGAAGCCATCTAGCTACTTGCTATGGACCCGTAGGTCTGTGGTAAACTACTCACGCTTCATCGTAAGGGCAATAGAGTTGATGTAGAAGCCCTCCGTTATCAAATCCCCCCTCCGTCAGGATGCCGGAAAAGGCCACAAGATGGATCTCATGGGAATAATTGAGGATTTATAGAGCTGAGAGGGAGGTCGGTGGACTCCCAGGGGAAAACAAGCTAGGGGCGCCCCCCCTAGGGCGTGCCCCGAGGGCTTGTGGAGCCCTCGGGACTCTTCTGACTTGGCCTCCAAGTTCCGTGGATGTATTCTGGTCCAAGAAAAATCATCGCGAAAGTTTTATTCCGTTTGGACTCCATTTGATATTCCTTTTTTGTAAAACTCAAAAACAAGGAAAAAACAGAAACTCACACTGGGCTCTAGGTTAATAAGTTAGTCCCAAAAATAATATAAAATAGCATATTAATGCATATAAAACATCCAAGACAGATAATATAATAGCATGGAATAATAAAAAATTGTAGATACATTGGAGACGTTTCAAGCTCCAAGTAAAATTACCGATGGTCGTTGGAAGAAAGAAGGGATGCCTTCCGAGGCATCCCCAAGCTTAGTTGATTGGTTCTCCTTGAATATTACCTTGGGGTGCCTTGGGCATCCCTAAGCTTAGGCTCTTTTCACTCCTTATTCCTTCATCCATCGAGATCTCACCCAAAACTTGAAAACTTCAATCACACAAAACTTAACAAAAACCTTCGTGTTAGTATAAGAAAACCAATATTTGCTTTAAGTACTATTGCAAATCCATTCATATTTTATCATTTCATTATACCTACTGTATTCTAACTTTACCATAGCTTATACTGAAGGTAGCTTGAATCTGCGTTGGTATTTCTCCAAAGAGGAAGGGAAGATGCAGCATAGCTACGACAAGTATTTCCCTTAGTTATGAAACCAAGGTTATCAATCCAGTAGGAGAACCAAGCAACACTATGTAAACGGTACCTGCACACAAAGAACAAATACTTGCAACCCAACGCGTAAGAGGGGTTGTCAATCCCTCCACGGTAAAAAGATAGATTAAATTGTATGAGATTGGATAAATAGATCTGACTAAAACAAAATATAAAATAAGTAAAGAAAAAGTGCACCAAGGTATTTTTGGGTTTTTGGAATATTAGATCTGAAAACAATCTAATAAAAGATAGACCTGGGGGCCGTAGATTTCACTAGTGACTTCTGTCGAGAAAATAGCATACGGTGGGTAAATAAATTATTGTTGGGCAATTGATAGAAGAGCAAATAATTATGACGATATCTAAGGCAATGATAATGTATATAGGCATCACGTCCAAGATTAGTAGACCGACTCCTGCCTGCATCTACTACTATTACTCCACTCATCGACTGCTATCAAGCATGCATCTAGTGTATTAAGTTCATGGAGAAACAGAGTAATGCAATAAGAACGATGACATGATGTAGACAAGTCTATTCATGTAGGAATATACCTCATCTTTTTATCCTTAATAGCAACGATACATGCGTGCCTTCCTACCCCTTCTGTCACTGGGTTAGGACATCGCAAGATCGAACCCATCACAAAGCACCTCTTCCCATTGCAAGAAAAATCAATCTAGTTGGCCTAACTAAACCAAAGATTCGGAGAAAAATATGAGGTTATAACAATCATGCATATAAGAGATCAAAGAAAACTCAAATAATATTCATAGATATATCTGATCTTAAACTCGCACTTCATCGGATCCCAACAAACACACCGCAAAAAGTCATTACATCAAATAGATCTTCAAGAACAACGAGGAGAACATTGTATTGAGAATCAAAAAGAGAGAAGAAGCCATCTAGCTACTACCTGTGGACCCGTAGGTCTATGGTGAACTACTCACGCATCATCAGAGGAGCACCAATGAGGATGATGAACCCCTTTGTGATCGTGTTCCCCTTCGGCAGAGTGCCGGAATAGGGCTCTAGATTGGATCTCGTGGTTTTGGAACTTGCGGTGGCTGGAATTGTGTTTCGTCGACTCCCCTAGGGTTTCTGGAATATTTGGGAATTTATAGAGCTGAGAGGCGGTGGAAAGGACTCTCGTGGGCCCCACCACCCACCTGGGCGTGTTAGGGGCCTCTAGCGCACCCCTGGTGGGTTGTGGGCCCCACGGGCCTCCCCTCTGGTGCTTCCTTGGCTCCCAAGTTGTCTTCTGGTCCAAAAAAAATGTCCAAAAAATTTCGCGGCATTTGGACTTCATTTGGTACTGATATTCTGTGAAGTAAAAAACAGTAGCTGGCACTGAGCACTATATCAATAGGTTAGTCCCAGAAAATGATATAAATTTGCTATAAAATGAAGGTAAAACATCCAAGAATGGTAATATAACAACATGGAACAATAAAAAAATATAGATAAGCTGGAGACGTATCAGCATCCCCAAGCTTAATTCCTTCTCGTCCTCGAGTAGGTAAATGATAAAACTAGATTTTTTTTGATGCGGAATGCTACCTAACATGTTCATCACATATTATTTTCTTTTGTAGCATGGAAATTTTAACTTTTAGATGGTTCAAAGCAATAGTCTATATTTGACATGAAGACTTCAATACTCAAGCATATCAACATGCAACCATGTCTTTCAAAATATCAACACTAAAGAAAGTTATCCCTAGCCCATCATGCTCAATCATTGATCCATTCATGAAACACACTCGAATATTAGCTACATCCAATGCATAAGTATGATCATAGTGCTCCCTAGTTGGTGCTTGATGACCCACAAGTATAGGGGATCTATCGTAGTCCTTTCGATAAGTAAGAGTGTCGAACCCAACGAGGAGCAGAAGGAAATGACAAGCGATTTTCAGCAAGGTATTCTCTACAAGCACTGAAATTATCAGTAACAGATAGTTTCGTGATAAGATAATTCATAACGGGTAACAAGTAACAAGTGTAACTAAGGTGCAGCAAGGTGTCCCAATCCTTTTTGTAGCAAAGGACAAGCCTGGACGAACTCTTATATAAAGTAAAGCGCTCCCGAGGACACATGGGAATCATCGTCAAGTTAGTTTTCATCATGCTCATATGATTCGCGTTCGTTACTTTGATAATTTGATATGTGGGTGGACCGGTGCTTGGGTGCTGTCCTTACTTGGACAAGCCTCCCACTTATGATTAACCCCTCTCGCAAGCATCCTCAACTACGAAAGAAGAATTAAGATAAATCTAACCATAGCATGAAACATGTGGATCCAAATCAGCCCCTTACGAAGCAACGCATAAACTAGGGTTTAAGCTTCTGTCACTCTAGCAACCCATCATCTACTTATTACTTCTCAATGCCTTCCCCTAGGCCCAAATCATGGTGAAGTGTCATGTAGTCGACGTTCACATAACACCACTAGAGGAAAGACAACATACATCTCATCAAAATATCGAACGAATACCAAATTCACATGACTACTTATAACAAGACTTCTCCCATGTCCTCCGGAACAAACGTAACTACTCACAAAGCATATTCATGTTCATAATCAGAGGGGTAATAAATATCATTAAGGATCTGAACATATGATCTTCCACCAAATAAACCAACTAGCATCAACTACAAGGAGTAATCAACACTACTAGCAACCCATAGGTACCAATCTGAGGTTTTGAGACAAAGATCGGATACGAGAGATGAACTAGGGTTTGAGAGGAGATGGTGTTGGTGAAGATGTTGATGGATATTGACCCCTCTCGATGAGAGGATCGTTGGTGATGACGATGGCTTCGATTTCCCCATCCGGGAGGGAAGTTTCCCCGGCAGAACAGCTCCGCTGGAGCCCTAGATTGGTTCTGCCCAAGTTCCGCCTCGATACAGCGCCGCTTCATCCTGAAAGCTCTCTTCTAATTTTTTTCCAGGTCAAAACCCTCCATATAGCAGAAGATGGGCATCGGAGACCTGACAAGGGGCCCACAAGCCCTAGGGGCGCGCATAGGGGGGTAGGGCGCGCCCCCAGGCTTGTGGCCACCTGGTGGGTCCCCTCTGGTATTTTCTTCACCCAATATTTTTTATATATTCCAAAATAATTCTCCATAAATTTTCAGGACTTTTGGAGTTGTGCAGAATAGGTCTCTCAGATTTGCTCCTTTCCGGTCCAGAATTCTAGCTGCCGGCATTCTCCCTCTTCATGTAAACCTTGTAAAATAAGAGAGAAAAGGCATAAGTATTGTACTATAATGTGTAACAACAGCCCATAATGCAATAAATATCAATATAAAAGCATGATGCAAAATGGACGTATCAAGCGAAAGCCGAAATCGATAATCATGTCCACATGTTTAGAGATAGAGGTGTCGATAAAATAAAATACGGACATGAAGGCATCGTGATCATCTTTAGAACAACAACATATATTGTCATATAATTTCTTATGCTAAAATAACAATTCATTCACAAGGTAAAGTATGGAACAAAAACTTTATTGAAAACTAACACACTATTGTTTCAGTCATTGGAGCAATTGCAATTTATCATAACGTATGAAAGAGTCATTGTAAGAGCTTTTCAGCAAGTTCACATACTCAACTATCATTTAGTCTTTCATAATTGCTAACACTCATGCGATACTTATGAGATCAAAGTTTCAATCGGACACAGAGAAAGATAGGGGCTTATGGTTTCACCTCCCAACCTTTTACCTTAAGGGTAATGTCAACAATAATAGTTTATGAATATCTACATCCGAGTGGATATATAGATCTGGATCTCCCCCCAACATATAGTGCTTGCCAAAAAGAAAAAGTGTAAAAATAATAGGTGATGATCACCATGACTCTTGCATTAAGGTAGAGGGTAAATAAAAGATAGGCCCTTTCAGAGTGAAGCAGAGGTTGTCATGCGCTTTTATGGTTGGATGCACAAAATCTTAATGCGAAAGAACGTCACTTTGTATTTCCGCTTGTGATAAAGAACTTTATTATGCTGTCTGTCGCTTTTATTTCTTCCATATCACAAGTTCGTATAAAGCTTATTTTCCTCACACTAATAGATCATACATATTTAGAGAGCAATATTTATTGCTTGGACCGATGACAACTTACCTGAAGGCTCTTACTCAATCCGTAGGTAGGTATGGTGGACTCTCATGGCAAAATTGGGTTGAGGGATGTTTGGATGCACAAGTAGTATCTCTACTTGGTGCAAAAGATTTGGCTAGCATGGGGTGAGAAGAAAGCTCAACATGATGGAGGATCCATGACAATATAACTTCTATTCGGATATAAAGAAACATAGCCCATTATGTTGTCTTCCTTGTCCAACATCGACCTTTTAGCATATAATATTTTAATGAGTGCTCACAATCACAAAAGATGTCCAAGATAGTATATTTATATGTGATACCTCTCTTTCTTTATTACTTCCTATTAATTGCAACAATGACCAAAACTATGTTTGTCAACTCCCAACCAATTTCATGCAACATACTTCTTATATGTGAAGTCGTCACTTCCCATAAGATCATTATATAATCTTTTTATTTCTTTTTCTCATGATCATAGCAAGAAAGCAAAGCCCTCAACTCAAAACTAATCTTTATTATATAACTCTCGGACTCGATTACATAGAGGGAACACAAAGCAAAACTCAAAGCTAGATCATACTAAAAACTTTCATCTACTAAACTGAGATATAACCAAAAGGATCGAACTAACAAAAATGATAAAGGTAAAGATGTGATGGTGATACGATACCGGGGCACCTCCCCCAAGCTTGACAGTTGCCAAGGGGAGTGCCCATACCCATGTATTTAGGTCTCTTTCTTCGGAGGTGGTGATGATGGAGTTGTTCCATTCTTCTTCTCCAGCTTGCGTCTGAGGCTAAAAATTTCCTCCCTCAGATCCTCATTCTCGAGCTCGAGTCTCATTATCTTTTTGCATAATGCCGCCTTGCTATCCTGCAAAAAACATGGTGGGATAGATTGGACCTTAGGAAGGCTTGACTTCTTGAATTCCACATGCATATCGCCAGGTTGAGGTAGTGGATCTTCATCTTCGTCAGAACTATCATCCCTTGTTCACTCCATGTCGGAGTCTTCCTCCTCCTCCGTAGTCCAGGCATAATGCTCCACCTCCCCATAAACCTTTGGGTTGGCAATGAAATCAGCGACATAGCTCTCTCCCTCCGAATCTTGAGACGACATATTTTCAGATCTGCCAGGAAAACAACACAAAACAAGAGCAGAGGGTTTTGCCGTGGTACAGTGGTCAAAACCTTTGGGAGATTATATAATGAATTTTTACCGCCCAAAAGAAGTATTCCACAAGAAAACGGAGTCTGGAGGGCACACGAGGTGGCCACAAGCTAGGGAGGCGCGCTTAGGGGGGTAGGGCGCGCCCCCAGGGCTTGTCGCCTCCTCGTGTACCTTTCGGACTACTTTTAATTTTCCTAATTTTTTAAATATTCCAAAACGGAGTAAAATTGCCATTGGAAAAGTTTAGGAGTCGGTTTACTTACCGTACCACATACCTATTCCTTTTCGGAGTCTGAAACGTTCTGGTATGTCTCCCTTATGTACTCCTCCGGTGTTATAGTATTAATAATATTGGTCTCACCATTTATTGTAGTACCTGAGATATAATGTTTGATTCTTTGCCCATTTACCACCTTCGGGTTAGTGCCTTCGGCGTTGTTGATTTTGATGGCACCGGAATGGTAACCTCCTCGATAATATAAGGACCTTCCCATTTATAGAGAAGCTTTCCTGCAAAAAATCTTAAACGAGAGTTGTATAGCAAGACAAGGTCACCTACATTAAACTCCCACTTTTGTATCCTTTTGTCGGGCCATCTTTTAACTTTTTCTTTAAACAACTTAGCATTCTCATAGGATTGGGTTCTCCATTCATCAAGTGAGCTAATGTCAAATAACCTCTTCTCACCGGCAAGTTTGAAATCATAGTTGAGCTCTTTAATTGCCCAATAAGATTTATGTTCTAGTTCGAGTGGTAAGTGACATGCCTTTCCATAAACCATTTTATATGGAGACATGCCCATAGGGTTTTTATAAGCAGTTCTATAAGCCCATAATACATCATCAAGTTTCTTAGACCAATTCTTCCTAGATCTATTAACAGTCTTTTGCAAGATCAACTTTATTTCTCGGTTACTCAATTCTACTTGACCACTTGACTAAGGATGATAAGGAGATGCAATTCTATGGTTAACATCATACTTAGCAAGCAATTTATAGAAAGCACCATGGATAAAGTGTGAACCCCCATCAGTCATTAAATATCTAGGGACTCCAAACCTCGGGAAAATAACTTCTTTAAGCATTTTAATGGAAGTGTTATGATTAGCACTACTAGTTGGAATAGCTTCTACCCACTTAGTAACATAATCAACAGCAACCAAAATATGTGTATACCCATTAGAGGAAGGAAAAGGTCCCATATAATCAAATCCCCAAACATCAAATGGTTCAATAACAAGTGAATAATTCATAGGCATTTCTTGACGTCTACTAATATTACCAATTCTTTGACATTCAACACAAGACAAGACATACTAACGAGCATCTTTAAAGAGAGTAGGCCAATAAAAACCGGATTGTAATACCTTGTGTGTAGTTCTATTTCCAGCATGGTGTCCTCCATAAGCTTCGGAGTGAAACTTGCGTATGATCTGTTCCTGTTCATGCTCAGGTACACAACATCTAATAACACCATCAACTCCTTCTTTATAAAGGTGTGGGTCATCCCAAAAGTAATGTCTTAAATCATAGAAAAACTTTTTCTTTTGCTGGTATGTGAAGCTAGGCGGTATAAATTTAGCAACAATATAATTGGCATAATCAGCATACCATGGAGCACTACGAGAAGCATTTATGACAGCTAATTGTTCATCAGGAAAGCTATCATCAATAGGTAGTGGGTCATCAAGAATATTTTCTAACCTAGATAAGTTGTCTGCTACGGGGTTCTCAACTCCCTTTCTATCAATAATATGCAAATCAAATTCTTGCAATAAGAGAACCCATCTAATAAGTCTAGGTTTAGCATCTTTCTTTTCCATAAGGTATTTAATAGCAGCATGGTCGGTGTGAACAGTTACTTTGGAGTCAACACTATAAGATCTGAACTTATCACAAGCAAAAACAACTGCTAGAAATTCTTTTTCAGTAGTAGCATAATTTCTTTGAGCACTGTCTAGAGTTTGACTAGCATAATGGATAACATTTAATTTATTATCAACTCTTTGTCCTAGAATAGAACCTACACCATAATCACTAGCATCACACATAACTTCAAAGGGTAGGTTCCAATCAGGTGGTTGAACAATAGGTGCAGAAATCAAGGCTTTCTTAAGGATTTCAAATGCTTCTACACAATCATCATAAAAAACAAATGGAACATCTTTTTGCAAGAGATTAGTGAGAGGCCTAGAAATTTTAGAGAAGTCTTTAATAAACCTCCTATAGAAACCAACATGACCAAGGAAACTTCTTATACCTTTGATATCTTTAGGACGCGACATTTTTTCAATAGCATCAACTTTAGCTTTACCAACTTCAATACCTCTTTCAGAAATTTTATGCCCCAAGACAATAGCTTCATTAACCATAAAGTGGCACTTCTCCCAATTCAAGACAAGATTAGTTTCTTCACATCTCTGCAAGACTCGATCAAGGTTGCTTAAGCAATCATCAAAAGAAGTTCCATAAACGTAGAAATCATCCATGAAAACCTCAACAATCTTTTCACAAAAGTCAGAGAATATAGCAGTCATACATCTTTGAAAGGTAGCAGGAGCATTGCATAAACCAAAAGGCATATGTCTATAAGCAAAGGTACCGAAAGGGCAAGTAAAATTAGTTTTTTCTTGATCCTCTTTTGACACAGGTATTTGAGAAAAACCAGAATAATCATCTAGAAGGCAAAAGTGTGTATGTTTTGATAGTCTTTCTAGCATTTGATCAATAAAAGGTAGAGGATAATGATCTTTCCTAGTATCTTTATTCAATTTTCTAAAATCAATAACCATCCTATAACCTGTAACAACTCTTTGTGGAATTAGTTCATTCTTATCATTAGGAACAACAGTAATACCTCCCTTCTTAGGGACACAATGAACAGGACTTACCCATCTACTATCAGCAATAGGATAAATTATACCTGCCTCCAGAAGCTTTAGTATTTCATTTCTTACCACTTCTTTCATCTTAGGATTTAACCATCGTTGGTGATCAACAACTGGTTTAGCATCAGGCTCCATATTAATTTTGTGCTGACCTAGAGTGGGACTAATGCCCTTAAGATCATCAAGAGTATATCCAATAGCGGCACGGTGCTTCTTCAGAGTTTTCAATAATTTCTTTTCTTCATGCTCTGAAAGGTTAGCACTAATAATAACAGGATATATCTTCTTTTCATCAAGATAAGCAAATTTCAGAGTGTCAGGTAATTGTTTAAGCTCAAACACAGGATCACCCTTGGGTGGAGGAGGATCCCCAAGAATCTCAACAGGCAAGTTGTGTTTCAAAACAGGCATTTGGTTAAAGAATATTTCATCTAATTCCTTCCTTTCATTCATGAATATATCATTTTCATGGTCTAGCAAATATTGTTCTAAAGGATCAATAGGAGGCACAACAATAGAAGCAAGACCAATAATTTCATCTTTATTATGCAATTCTTTATCATGGGGTTGTCTACGAAATTTGGAGAAATTAAACTCATGAGACACATCCCCAAAACTTACAGTAACAGTTTCTTTCTCACAGTCTATTTTGGCATTAACGGTGTTCAAGAAAGGTCTACCAAATATAATGGTACAAAAATCATCTTGTGGGGAACCAAGAACTAGAAAATCAGTAGGGTATTTTATTTTCCCACACAAGACTTCAACATCTCTAACAATCCCAATTGGTGATATAGTATCTCTATTAGCAAGCTTAATAGTGACATCAATATCTTCTATTTCAGCAGGTGCAATATCATTCATAATTTCTTGATATAAAGTAAAGGGAATTGCACTCACACTAGCACCTATATCACATAAGCCGTGATAACAATGATCTCCTATTTTAACAGAAACAACAGGCACGCCAACAACAGGTCTATGTTTATCTTTATCATCAGGTCTAGCAATTCTAACTGCTTCATCATAGAAGTAAATAACATGCCTATCAATATTATCGACCAAGAGATCTTTAACCATAGCAATACTAGATTCAACTTTAATTTGTCCAGGGAGTGTAGGTGTTCTAGTATAACTCTTACGAACCATAGTTGAAGCTTTAGCATGTTCCTTTATTCTAACAGGGAAAGGTGGTTTTTCAATATAAGCAGTAGGAACTATCGGATCAACATTATAAGTAATAGTTTCCTATTCATCTTTAATAGGTTCTACTACTTTTACTTCAATGGGAGGATGATATTTAAACCACTTCTCCTTAGGGAGATCAACATGAGTAGCAAATGATTCACAGAAAGAAGCTACTATCTCAGAGTCAAGTCCATATTTAGTGCTAAATTCACGAAAAGCATCGGTATCCATAAAAGATTTAACACAATCAAACTTGAGGTTTATACCTGACTCCTTACCTTCGTCGAGTTCCCAATATTCAGAGTTACGTTTAATTCTTTCCAATAAATCCCATTTGAATTCAATAGTCTTCTTCATAAAAGAACCAGTACAAGAAGTATCAAACATGGATTGATCATTACGAGAAAGCCGAGCATAAAAATTTTGAATAATAATTTCTCTTGAGAGCTCATGATTGGGACATGAATATAACATTAACTTAAGCCTCCCCCAAGCTTGAGCGATACTTTCTCCATCACGAGGCCAAAAATTATAAATATAATTCCGATCACGATGAACTAGATGCATAGGATAAAACTTCTGATGAAATTCCAATTTCAATCGGTTGTAATTCCAAGTCCCAATATCATCGCATAGCCTATACACTACGAAAAAAACACTTACGTGATGATACGTGTTTGTCACAGTAGGTCATGTTTTCTGTCATGCATGTACATCCATGACGATTTTATGACAGAATCAAGATAGTCATACCCGTGCTGTCGTAGAAGTGTTCCATGACATTACCAAAATTATCATCATGGAAGTGTCCACTTCCATGACGATAAATCGCGTGTCATAGAAGTGCTTTCGTCAAGGGTAACCGACATGTGGCATCCATCATAACGGGTCGCCGTTAAGCTATCGAGTCCGGTTTTGGATCCGATAACCCGCTAACAGCCACGACCAATGGCGATTTTCCATGTGTAAAATTCTCATTGGCCGACAGAACCACGTGTCAGCTCCGCGTTGGCACAGATGTCAACCGTCCATTGGACAAGAATCGCCAATGAAACGTTGACACGTGAGACGGCCTAATAGAGGCCCATATAGGTTTAAAAGCTGGCCCAGGAACAAGCCCACAAGATTTCGACAGATCTAATGGGCCAGCCCGTTAACAGCCAAACATTTTCTGGACCAAATTACGGCCCACATCAGATACGGACCGTTAAAGGACTACAATATTCTGGGCCAGTTTACGACCCATATCAGATCCGGCCCGTTAACAGCCTGCAATAGTTTGGGCCAAATTACGGTCCATACCGGATTCGGCCCGTTAACTGACTTTCATTTCTTGGGCCAAATTACGGCCCATAACAGATATGGCCCTTAAACAGCTACTGTGCCATCGGGCCCATTGGGGGCCTGATTTGCTCTTCGGCCTCTTAATGGCCCATTTAACAGTTCGGCCCGATATTAGTTTCAGCCTGTCAGCGGCCCTGTCTACATATGGGCCTCTTTCGGCCCGGTTTCGCTTTCAGCCATTTAAAGGCCCGAGTTGCACCTGGGCCTAATTCTGGTCCGTAGTTACTTTCGGCCTCTTAACGACCCGTAGTCTTCCTGGATACATTCTAGCCCAAACTACCTATCGGCCGTTAAAGGCCCTTGAGAGTGTTGGACCTAATTTTGGCCCATTATACATCCGGCCTGCTTCCCGCCCGTCATGTATTGGGTCATCCAAGGACCAAAAACATTTTAGCCTGTTAATGGCCCGTCACACAAATGGGCCAATAATGGGCCGATATATATTACAGCGTGCTGTCGGCCCGTGAATTGTTCACCACAATTAAGGCTCAATCTAGTTCTCAACCTGTTAAAAGCCAATTTAATTTTTCGGCCCAATTAAGGCAAGCGGTTTACTCAGCCTTTTAAAGGCCCGAAACTAATAGTGGGCCAGATTGAGACTAGACCTAACTAATGGCCCAAGATGATTGTAGGCCCAAGGTTCAGCCCGTACTAGCGATTGGCGACTGACCAGTTTTAGTACCGAAATTATTATTTTAGATACCTAACATATTGGCTCATTGCGCTCCGATCGAAGATTACGACCTTTTCTCAGAGCGACGAAATAAACAGCAAATAAATTACAGCATCGTGACGAAGAATAAACCAAGACTATACAACAAATAAATTATAGCATATTACATCCCCTGGGCATCAAAGTTCGCCGCCAGTGATAATAAAGGGCAACCAGATAGCAGATTCCATAAACTGGGCAGGTCGCCACCCGTGGAAGTAAACAGGCCGACAAAATAATAGACAGAACCGACAGCACTTCAACACAGTTCAAGAAAGGTTAGCCCGGCCCAGGAGCTGCAGCGCAAGCAACTTAGCAACCTGATGAGACTGCGCTTGTTTGACGCTTATATCCACCAACTTAAGCAGGATAGCATCAATAGACGTCCTATACTTATGGTTAATCTTGCATAGAGATTGGAGTTCCAGTCGGATTTGAGCGGAAGCATGTCTTTCTGCTTGAATTTCAGACTGAAGAAGTCGAACAGATTCAGGCGGCGACTTCATCGACCTTGTGTCACTGAGTAAGTTCGACACTACATCAAGACATGACTTTGTGGTTGTATCCCTACCCTGAAGATGTGTTGCCTTCTTCTCTGGAATATATGTTAGAGGGACAAACAATGGGTTCGTCTCACTATCATTGTGGCAGTTCTTCCTAGCATCAGTGTTGTCACCCTGAAAGAGAAACAAGTAGGTAGATAACAGGTTTTGCACGTATAAGCATCAGCATTGTCAATTCATCTCATTTCTTTGTCAGAAATAAAGAGACACGGTTCAAAATAGCATTAACATAATAGGCATTGTTCATAGTTAAGACGGCAGAAAAGGGCATTGTGCAGGAGCGGCCAGCTTCACCATACCACTGGATTATAAATCAAGAACACAAGCATACATGTAGTGCTAAACAATGTATAAGCATGAATGGTGAGTGTACTGCCAATTTATACCATTTCAGATTGGCAAATAAAGAGACATGATTTAAATAACATTAATATAATATGGCATTGTTCATAGTTGAGACATAGCAGGATATGACATTGTGCTGGAGTTGGTAGTTTCACCACACAACTGGATTACAGATCAAGAACACAAGCATACACACAGTGCTAAAGAAGATAACTTGCTATGTTTAGTTTAATTTGCATGGTATGAATAAGGAACTAGGTTGTACAACTAAAGACTGAAATTGAGAAGGACAAACTTATGTTTACGTACTTCTTCATTATAAACTTTGAACAAGCAATTTGATGTAGACGACAAAAATAAACAACATTTGCACTCGTAGCTATCCAAATATACACAACAAAGTTTGAAGGCTCGAGGAGGACAAACTTACATTAGGAGTGAAGACCGGCTCTATAAAGCCCTTGTCCATATTGATGTGGGGGGGGGGCAATCAAGAAGTTTACCGCACACTCTTCTTCAAGAGCATTGCCTTTATTCTACATTTTATTAAGAGTAAATATAGATGTGAAAATATAGGAACAAATGGCGATTATTTAACCTAAGATGCAGAGTACAAATGTAAATAGAGCATACAGGCAAAAGGCACTAACAAGAGCAATGCAGAGCTAAACTTCTTCAGTAACATTGGTTTTATTCAATATTTTCGCAAGAGTAAATGTAGATCTGATGTGTAGAAAATGGAGGGCAAGGGAAAATAAGCTGCAAATTGTACATGAAGAACTAGCTGACAATATAAGTACAGTGATGAAGGACATCAGATACTTACAAGAATAATGCAGAACTAAATTTCTTCATAAGCATTGGGTTTATTCTACATTAATGTAAGCATTAATATAGATCTGATAATTTGGAGCGAACAGTGGATAAGCAAGCTATAATGCAAAATGATGTCACATAATCCACCAGGTATGAATGTAAGTACAGTGATAGGACAATAGGTACTCACAAGAGCAAAGCAGCGACCAGCATAGTTGCGATATCCTAGGTTTTGCGGTGCTGGTTCTATCGCTAATATACATGGGGTGCTATCTGATTTCTCCGGTAGCACCACCATTTTCAAGGACTTTGCTTGTATTCCTTCAGGTTCTGCAATCACCCTCTTCCTTTTGGATGTCTGAAACACAAGAACAGCATTTGAATGGAAAAACATGGTATGACGACAAATAGAATAGGTATTGATAATGGATGGGCATGGCATCTTCACATATATCATGAGTAAACTAAGCAGATGGCGGTGCAACGAAGCAAAAGAAATGCAAGACACCTTATGTAAGATATGTGCAACCAATAAAACCTTGCCAAATTACAACAGGCACCTTATTGGGTGAACAGGATAGGCCATCTGCCTTTGACTCCTTGAGCTCAGAATAGTCATTAGGATCATATTCTGAATACGAATCTATAGGTCGGGAGAATGTGGGTTTCATTGCATCCACAATGGACCTCAATCCCTTGATGCCAAGTTTGTTACCCATTGAACTGTTCCGCAATATTCTTCTGATGTGCGCATTCTTATATTCATTGTGATTACGTACAATATCTGAAAAGCGTGAAAACATAAATAGTAGTGAGATTATCTTTGTAATGCAGATGATATTGTAATATAATAGGGGCTCCCTATAAACCCTTGTGTGCTATCACTGGATTCTGATGAGAGAGCTTATGTGTGCTGTAATATGGTGAGTAGATTAATATAATTTGGCACAACTACACAAAAAAATAGGCTCCCTGTTGGGAGCTCCAGATGTAAGGATAGTTCGCAGATGATAGGTTCATAATATACCGTATAGAAAGTTTATTGCCAAACCATGATAACGAGAGCGCACAACCACTAGGCAGATCGTAGTGTAGATAATAGGGGTACACCATAACCACCATAAATAAATCGGGAAAGTGGAACTGGCTGGAAAATACAGGGTTTTGCTGCTACTAATATGCAGCCTATCGATCACCTACAGGCTAGCTCTATTCATCTGAAGGCACACAGCTGTTACTATTAGTCTAGTCTATCAAAGACCGCGCGGCTCCCACCATTTCTGGGATATTATGGCAGACCAACTCGAAGTGTGAAATCATGTAGCAGAACCGGCCCAATAGAGCTGTCGACTGCAGATGTCCCTGCTCCCCTTCCTGACAAGGAACATACTGTACTTACTAAAGAAGAATAGAAGGGGAACATGTTAAAGAATAGAAGGGGAAGCATATTATTGAGATTCCCCTTCTTTCTATACAATGTTGGTTGCCCGCCCATGATGAATCAGAGCGCCCAAAGAAATGCCATTCCATGATGTCTCTCTATATGTGGCCACATGCATTTGGAAACTCAAGTGGGAGCATTAGCTAACCAATTAAATGTGTGTCTGTTAGCTAATGTCAGTATCATATCACATTCATATTTTAAGAACCTTAGGACGTATGATTGGTGTGTTATTTAGCTTTAAAGGGTGGACAGCTGCTAGTAGGACACAAAGCACCTACGCAGATCATAGTGTAGATATAATGGGAAAACCCTAAGCATCAGGAGTAAAATCAGGAAAGTGGAACTTGCTGGAATATATGTGCTAGTATTACCGGTACGGCTAGAAAGGCTTCGGATACCAGCTCTCTACAACTGAAGGGCCAGTACTGTTACTATCAGTCTAACTCTCAAAGGCAACGCATACGACCGAATACGAAGAGTTGAAAGCATCCATGACAATCGACATGAAGTCCAACACGAAGAGTTGAAAGCGTCCATGACAAGCGACCAAATAGACATGTACACTGCAAATGTCCCTGCTCCTCTTCACTACAAAGAACATACTGTACAACTATTATACTCCCTCTGTTCCTAAATACAAGTCTTTGTAGAGATTCCACTATGGATCACATACGGATGTATATAGATACATTTTAGAGTGTAGATTCACTCATTTTGCTCCGTATGTAGTCCATGGAGGAATATCTACAAAGACTTATATTTAGGTACAGAGAGAGTACTTATAAAAGAAGAATAGAAGAGGAGCATGTTAAAGAAGAGCAAGTAGATTTTGGATAATAAAATGTTGGTTGGCCACACATGATGAACCAGAGCGCATTAAGAACGCAACTCCCTGCTGTCCCTCGATATGTGGCACATGTGCTTTTCGAAAGTAAAGTAGGAACATTAGCTGACCAATTAAACATTCTCTGTTTTAGTACATGTCAGCATCATATCAGATTTATATTTGAGCAACTAAGTTTGGAATTATGAGTGGCATGTTGTTTAGCTTGATGGGTTGAGGAGCACTGCTTGCACGTACATCTCGAAGCACCTACGATAATGGTACTGAATATATGGGAATGTCTACATGCAAGTCGCCTGACTTTCCTCATTTGGGTCAGTCGACCATTTCAGGCGGTTGGATGAAGATCCTATGTCTCCTAACCCTTCTTCTTCCTCGCCTCTTAATCTTCCCCTAAAGACCACCGCACGGGCCTCCGGCCGAACCACCGGCCCCCGCCCTCCCCTGAACCGCCCACCACCTCCGGTCTTTCGCCGCCCCCGGCCATCCCTCTAGCTAACCCCACCCCCCACCCGCGTTGAGTTTTGCCTCCGGCGAGGCCCCACCATAGACCGACGACAACCCCCCCACAACCATGGTCCCCACCCGAAACCCTAAGATAGATAATGGAGCAGCCCTCTGGCGAGCCCCTTCCTTCCCTCCGGCGAACTCCCAAAAATGGACTGACCCCAATTTGAAATTCAGTCGACTATCATTTAAGCTAATGTGGAATATAAAAGGGGAAAACCATAAGCATTGCGAGTATAGTGGTGCGCGTGCCATGGCGGATCTGAAGGTGCAAACCGGACAAAGGCAACTTCGCAACCAATGTTTGGTTTCAACTAACAAGTAAGATTCTAAGTGATGGACAAGAAATCACAGTAAAGCAGTGGCGATCTATTTTCTTGCTGAGATAAATAACTTGAGCAGATACGAAAGAGTACCGCCTCTGGTGTGGCGCCGTGTAAGCATCTGCTGAGGCGTTGAGGGTGCTGCGGTAGCGATGGCTGTCGGTGGCGTTGAAGCAGATCTAGGAGGGCATACGGTGGCGGCGAGGGAAATATCCCGGCGCGGTGGATGAGACGGTCGTACGAGCGGCCTCGGCAAGGTGGACGACGGCGCGGATGAAGCAAGAGGACGCAATGCAAGGATCCTGGTCCGAAGCCGTGGATGAGGGAGGTCGATCTCTTGTAATGGAGAACGGCGTCGAGGTGTCAGCTCCGGCATGGTGGAGGAGGACGGCGGTGGATGGGGAGCTGGACGGAGGAGAGTGCGGTGGAGAGGGTGTTTTGGCGCCCACGGAGTATGAATGGGGAAATGGAGGGAGAGAGGAAGGGGGGTACCATGTCTTCAGGGCGCGCTTGTCTCAAATGTGAGGAAATTTACAAACTTAGCCCCTGTTTAAAATTTTCTACATCACAGCAATATTAGTCGGTTAGGGATAGGACGGTAATCTCGCATACACCGAATATTTGCCGACGGAGATTACGACCGAGGAGAGTTTGTTTTGGCGCCCACCGTGTATGCATTGGGGAGGGAGGTGAGAGGCGATTTCGGCCAAGGAGAAACTGTGTTTTGGCGCCCACCGTGTATGAATCCGGGGAGGTGAGAGGCGGAGGCGGTTATGTCACGTTTGAGTGAAATTACAAGCCTACCCCTATCGAAACCTATAGAAATCGAGCAGATAGGATTTGCGTGTCAGGGATAGGCAGTAATTTCCATCTCGTAGATTTTGGTTTCAGGCGGTTACTGCGAGTTTTCCCGCTTCGTTCAAATTTTTGCAGAGAAAGAGTGCACATTTACCGTGCCAACTCAATTCGAATCCAGTTTGTATTTTTTTTCGGGCAGGATCCATTTTGTATTCGAATACAAATCTATATACATCATTTTTTATATATATAATTTCAAAAGCACAACACCCTTTATACATAAATATGGTTTACAAATGGCATGATCTCAGATTCATAAGGCTGGATCCATCTTAATTTGGATTTTCAAATATTTGAAACCACTTTATGTTGAAATCCAATGTATGCATTCCTCACTAACTGTCTCCAATTAATATGTGTTTCATGCGGGTTTTTTTTACTTCTCAAACACGTATAATGTGTTTGACACACACAACATATAGTGTAATCCCGTTTAGATATTAATTGCATATAAACCATGCATTGTCTCTAATTAAAGAATCTATGGATCACTAATATTGATAAACTATATAACATTACACGTGTCCCCAAATTCAAATGAATATGCATGTTTGATAGACCAATTTTCGTTATGATATTATAGATGTCGTGATCTCTAGTTTAAATATTTGAATCCCCTTTAATCTAGATATTCGTCTCATATAGCTATCACTCATGCTTGTATATCTCTCTAGACCTATACGCCTTCATCGTCTCTTAGGTATCTCTCGTGCTACTTGTATGTCGACAATGATCTTTTATCTTCGTAACACACTAACGGTACTCTCTCCCTGGACATTCACTCTATATCTCTCTAAGTATATCTCGCTCCCTGCTATGTGTCTCTAACTATGATTCTCCCTGTGAAATCTCTTTCTCTCACACAGACACAAACTTCGTCTCCCGAGGTCTCATTTCTCTCTACTATTCCCATGTGTGCCACTCGCACACCCCCTCTCACACAGAGATGTCTTGCGCTCCTTAGGTATGAGAAGCTGCGACTCTCCCTCTTAAATATCTCTTTCTCACACACAAACACAAACTCTGTCTCCCAGGGTCTCATATCTCTCCACCATTCCCTTGTATGTCGCTCACACACACTCTCTCTCCCTAGAGATATCTCGCGTTCCCTGATATGTCTCTCTAGCTATCACTCTCCTTGTGAAATATCTTTCTCCCTCGCAAACACAAAACTCCGTCTCTCGGGATCTCATTTCTCTCTAATATTTGTTTGTATGTGACTCACATGCACCCTCTCTCTATCTCTCTCACACCCACACACATAACTCAGCCTTCTGATCCACTCGACTCTTATCTCTAACACACACACTAGCTAGCCAATCTCCCTCTAGCTAGCATCTTTATCTTTCTATTTATCTGTTTCTCCATCAACCTTCTTTCTCGCTCTCACTCTTGTTTCCTATCACGCACACTATATATGTTTCTCTCTACATGCAGTCATGCGCCCTCTTTTTATCTTTCTCTCACACACACATAACTTCACCCCTCTGAACCACTCGGCAGTCATCTCTAACACACAAACTAGCCGATGTCCCTCTAGCTAGCATCTCTATCTCTCTATCTATCTGCAGTTTCTCTATCAACCTTTATTTCTTGCACGCACTCTTGCTTCCTATCACGCACACTATATATGTCTCTCTATACATGCATCTATAGGTTGATCTCTTTTGCACAATCATTGTGTCTCGCTCTCTCTGCTCGCCATAGATGCATGCTCCAGCCCACGCCACTATCTCTTAAAGACAAAAACACATGCTCAATTATCGGGCCTTCTTCCCTCCACTCTCACATGCATGCATATTGTCATACCGATCCGTCTCTCCCATATCGTTGATCTTATGACTTATGTCTTCTTTCTTTTATCTCGATCATGCGCGCGCACACACAAACACATCCCACGTATACATGTATACCTCTCGCACATGCACATTCAAGGTCCCCTATGTCTCCATACGTAGTTAATTACCCTCAGCCCTAACCCCACATCGAATCATTCTCTTCTTGTGTGCACATGACTTCCGCCTGGATGGGTCTCTTCTCTAAAACACACACTCACACTTAACAATCTCCTTCTAGCTACCCCCTCTCTCACTCTTCCCCTATATCCCCGAAACCAATAAGACCATCCCTTCGTTTAATTCCCGCCTACATGCACCATCGATATATAGTAGTCTTCCTCGGTGTCTCTCGAACAAACACGTTATCTCGATGTCGACTCCTCTCACGCGCACACGCCTTCTCTTCCCTCTTTACGGGCCTCTTCTCTCTCGCACCCCCCTCGTTGGTGGCCTCTGCCATACACATCACCTCTCTACGATGAAGCCACACACACTTAAATTACTTTCGCCACCGAAGACTCCGCTTCACACACACACACACATTAAGACTCCATCTCACACACACATGCTCTAGGTGGAGCATTTGTTCCTACCACCCTTCGTCCAACCTTACCCGTATGATAAACAATCACCTTAATTTACTTATATAACATGGACAAATTCCACTTTATTTTAGTAGTTAGCAAAGTTCTCATAATAATTATATAACGCAAATCACGAGTAGGAAGTGGCATTTTTTTACACAACCATGTTAACATGGCCACGTAAATCACAAGCTAAAGTGTAATACCATTATACTTATATCCCGATGCAAAAGGTGGAGTACATGTCCGAAGAGTAGAGTCGCACACACGCTCTCTGTCTCTCAGAATCTCACACACATACCAGTTACGTGACGCCCCCTAAGCAGACCCGTATGTTACAATTTGTGCACCCGCGGGTACACGTGATGGTGCGCATTTATTTAAGCCGGACGGCGAACCCAAATAGTAGCTGCATTCATTCCCCTCCCGCCACCTCTTCTCTGGTCTCCGTCACCCGATAGCCATGGCCCGACTGAAGGTAACAACATACGCCATGCTCCCGTCGGAGCGGCGCTTTGATCTGGAGGCGGCGCGAAGCCCGGATCGCAGCCGCCCTGCTTCCGGAGTCCGGACTAGCCGGAGCCGGACGAGGAGGCGTTGGAGGCGGAGCAGCACGCGGAGCCGAAGGAGGAGAACGATGACGCGGAGCCGGAACAGGAGGACGACGACGCGGGCGAAGCGGAGCCGGAGGAGGATGATGATTTCCATTATACTCAGACTTAAAGGGCTTTGAGTTTCACACCACATTTATTTCATAAAGATAAAGAAAGGAAATTTTAGTGGTCATGCATGCATCTATTTGTGCTAGCACTCCTATATAAGGGTTGACCGGTCGCTTCCCGCGGACGTGCGCGGGCGGTGGAAGAGGAAGGAGAAGGGAAGCGGGCTGTGGAGTACGCCAGTTGCAGCATGATCTCCAAGGAACGCTCGTGCCAAACAATGCATAGTAGTACAGTATAGTCCAACGGAGTATGAATTGGCCTTTAGGTTGCGTGTGGATGACATGGCTGCAACATGCAGGCTACAGTTCGACAGCCTACCGCTCCGCTTCGCACGGTTTGGTCACGCAAGATTTGCATGCAAGCATGTCACGCACGTACTTGTCGAAGGCGTGCTCGAAAAAGGGCGACCAGGTCCGCTAGTCCGCGTTGGTCCATGCGCTCGGAAAACAACTAATCCCAGTCGCTGTAAATGTCGTGCGTGCTTTAATTCCAGGCTAGTGGATGGACGCGAACGTGCCGTACAACGAACCGCCCGCCAGCTCCCTAATCTCTATCTCTACTCTTATAATAATAATTATCTATCTATCTATCTATGTATCTATCTACTCTTATAAAAAAAAGAGTTGGTGATGATGGTGTGCCTGCCATCCTGCAATATAGGCCGTCTGATTTATATCTGACGGATAGGAAGGAAACTATGGCAATTTTGCAAAAAGATACCCACACCCCTCTCCACATTTGCAAATAAGGCCTTCCCTCGTTCATCCTTTTCTCTCACAAGATAAACTACTCATACAAATGCATCTTGATGTTATGTGCAACGCACGTGCATCTTGCTAGTAATAAATAATAAAATAATAAAAATATATAAAAAACCGAGTTGGTGATGATGGTGTGCCTGCCATCCTGCAATATAGACCGTCCGATCTATATCTGACCGATAGAAAGCAAACTATGGCAATTTTGCAAAAAGATACCCGCACACCTCTCCACATTTGCAGATAAGGCCTTCCCTCGTTCATCTTCGTCTCCCACATCTTATTGCCATGTCATCTTATAACATTTCAGTACATGTCTCTTTGCACTCCAGGAGCAGGAGTAGTTCTTTCCTTGTTTTTTTTATTGATTGGGATAGTCATCTACGCAACTTTATAATGCCAGTTGTATAAACTATAAAGGACTTACCAATTTCAATTCCGTGTAGTACTAGCTAGGTAGCCATAATCCCATCAAACAAAACTACTCCTACTTTAATTAATGTACATGGCCCAGGTAACACTCTCAAATTGTTTGTCGTCGCCCGTGCCGCAGCTGGTCTATACATTGCTTCCGTTCCCCCTCATAGAAATAAGCAATATAAAGTATTTTATTTTAATCTATATCCCCTGCTTACGTCACTTTATTATACTGCATGGACCATAACCATGCATGTCAGCATGTATCCAGGTTTGAGATGCCAGGTGTACCAGATGGACGGCGACGTGTTCGACCCCCGTGATGCTACCTGGGTGCAGATGAACACACTTGAAGAGTACTCGATTTTCATCGGGGACAACTACCCCATAGTGCAAATGATGCCACCTTCCGTGCACGATGCCGACGGCCTGCCGTTCATGAAGAACGGGTGCATTTTCATTGCGCACCGACGGATTCATATCTTGAACGCCCCTATCTGTGATCTATGCCGCTTCAGTTTGGATGAGTCTCCATCGTAGGGAGCCACACTTAAGAAGCTGCGATGATATGGACTCCCGTTGCCCACCGTTATGGATTGTTCCATCTATGAAGAACACGTGGGACTGAACTACGAGATGGACATGTACCCAGGGATGTACGAACCTGAGTAATGTAGTGCAGTAAGTGAAGTAGAAAGGCACAAATAGTATGAACATGCGTGGCATATAGGCATTTGTCTTTTACTACCACTAAATGTTGTACGTGCAATGCACGGTGATATTATGATGTACGTGCCTAAGTACTCTACTACTATATTAATTGGAGGCACATATTAGGTTTTATATTTGTTTACGTGTATGGCCTGAGACCTTCCAACTAGACGCTTCTTTCTCTCCGAGTCGCACTTTGTATCGTTCATACTACTAGTACTACGTGTGGTCTCCGACCTAAAAGTGGAAGAAGTGGAGACGCTCTACCACGCTGTTCATGTCCCACTCCTTTCGCTGACGTGTGGGACATCTCGCATGTGCCGTGTTTGGCACTCCTTCGTCGTAAGAGTTGAAACGCTAGCTTTCATCAAAAATACAAAATAAATATAAATCAACAGTGATACTATACCACGCGGTTTCCTTGCTCCTCGATATCGAAAAGAATACTTCCGTTCGTCGACATGTGGGACGTCGACCATCCTGGTCCACTTGCCATGCACGCAGAACTCCAAGGGAGAGTCACCCCGGTCATCGCGCCGCAGTAATAATGACTAATAAGCAATCAAATCACAGGCCCAACCTTTCCCACTGTAAAGTTGCTCGGACGAAGGAACCATCATGACTTCGTTGAATTCCGCTTCTTGAAGAAAACTACTGTACCAGCAATACTGCTAGCTACAGTAGTACTGTACTCCAGCGGAGGCCTCCTTTGGTTCATAGGATAGAATTTTATAGGAATATCAAAATCATAGGAAGTGAGATGACATGAATCTCAATTCCTATAGAGAAAGAGATGCCATTTGATGCATAGGATAGGAATTTTTTCATTGAGTCTTGGCTAATGTACTGGTAATTTGCTCTAAAAACTACAGTAGTAACTAGTACTGGTACATGCTCATAATTAATTAAACAAATGTACGGGCGACACAGCCACACACACTAACTACTAGTACTACTACTTCTCACATGCTGGCCAGACGCCGTCGTTCTCCTTCACGCCTTTGTCGGCGACACTCCACCATGCTTGGATCTCCGCCGAGCTCTCCGCAGCAGCGCGTGCGTCCTCATCTTTCTTGCGGCGGCGGGCCTTTCTTTTCTTGAGTGCTTTCTGCCTTTTCCACTCCCTCTGTGCGGCTTTGGCCGCCTCTTGCTCTACCGCCCATTCGGCCTTGGCAGCTTCAAAGTCCGCCCACGTAGGTGTGAGGTCACGAGCAGCGATGAACTCGGCACGGCGGGATGCCATCGCTTCCCTACCATTTTGTGTGCGGTCGTGGGCGGCGAGGAACTTGGCACAGCGGGATGCCATCGCTTCCATACCGGTTAGTCTGCGGCGCGGTGGCATGAACGATGCTTGGTAAGAGCTCTGGGGCGGAGTGGCCGGACAACCGTATAGTGCATTGGTTTGTCAAGAGCTCAAGGACAGACGATGAAGGAAATTTGGATTCCCCTTCAATCCTGGTCATTTATTACAGAGTAAAATGCATTGGCGGTCATCGAACTTGTCTTGATAGCTCACTTTTATCATTATACTTAAGAATACGGCCAATACGGTCATTATATATGAGATATGGTGATTATACGGTCCCTATCATCACACCCGTGTAGCTGTAGCTGGGATTTGATGTTTCTGCACCTCCATCCTGGTTGATGCATGTAACTACAAATAATATCACTAGAAACTATGTTTATTAGTAAGGTACACGTGCATTGCATGCATGAGATTTGGCAACCAAATTATGAATAAATACCACACTATAGCATGTAAGCTTTGAGTCATATATGCATGATGTAGATGTTCGTTAATTCTTATAGTGGTAGTAAATTTCTACAAAATGCACATAATGGCCTAAATATGGTAAATGAACCCAGAGAAGTGCCAAATTTGAACACGGTGCTTTGTAGGGTGTATGTTGATCGTAGAAAAAAAAAGTGAACTGCCACATTAATTGAGTACTTTTGCAAACTACAAAAACAATATACCACCACGCCAACGTCTAACCGCCCTGGCCTACCGAAACCCCTTCCATCGCTAGCGCGCGCTTCCCGCCTGAAACGGTCACCATCGCTCCAGAACGTCAATGCCGCATTCACGCCCGACGCGACCTCTCACTGGCGCCGGCATTGCAACAGCGCGATGGCCGAGAGAGCCCCACCCGCGCGGCATCCCGGTGCAAGCGACTGCTCCGTGTTAACGACACCACGGCCATCCGTCCGTCCGCCGCCCACATTAATGACACGCGGCAGCCGACGAACCTACTCCGGTGCCAGCCGTCCATCCGTTTGCCGCAGCTCATTGCCATTCGCCTGCTATATTAACTTCAGCCCCAGCCCCCAGCCATAGCCAAAGACCCACAGTCATTCTCCTCCGGTCCCTTCCTTCTGTCGGCACCACTCCAACCATGGCCTCCTCGCGCTCCAAAGCTCTCTTGGACGTACTGTCGCAGGAGCAGATGAAGGACATGACCGACTCCGCTCCGAGCGCGCTCTAAAGCTCTCTTGGACGTACTGTTGCAGGAGCAGACGAAGGACATCGCCGGCTCCCCCCCGGCCGCCCTCCGCCGCCACGACCACGAAGCCGGCGCGCGTGCGCGGGCGCAGCCGGCAGCGAGGAAGAGTAGTACATGGTAGGTCACCGCTGCTCTGGTCCCAGGAAGGCCACCGCTCCTCCACTCAGTCGACGCCAAGCTCTTGCCACTCCTTATTCCATAGTCCATCAAATCTTTACCCAAAACTTGAAAACTTCACAACACAAAACTCCACAGAAAACTCATGAGATCCATCAGTATAAGAAAATAAATCACGACTTTTGGTACTGTTGTGAACTCATTCTTTATTTATATTGGTGTAATATCTACTGTATTCCAACTTCTCCATGGTTCATACCGCCCGATACTACCCATAGATTCATCAAAATAAGCAAACAACACATAGAAAACAGAATCTGTCAAAAACAGAATAGTCTGCAAAGATCCGAATTGTTATAATACTTCTATAACTCGAACACTTCTGAAACAATAGTACAACATAGGAAATTTGTATATCCATCTTGTGTAAAAAATTCAGGGTTTTTCGACGCTCCAGTGAATTAATAAAATTCTGAGACTGGACGCAAAAGTTTCTGTTTTTCAGCAAGATCAAATCAACTATCTCTGTAAGCCATCCCAAAGGTCTTACTTGGCACAAACACTAATTAAAACCCCAAAACACAATTACTACAGAGGTAATAATGTGTATTTTATTCAAAAACAGAAGCAAAACAAAAAACACAAAAATAAAATTGGGTTGCCTCCCAACAAGCGCTATTATTTAACGCCCTTAGCTAGGCATAAAAACATAGATCTAGGCATTGTCATCTTTGGTCTTTATCTTTTTAATGGAGTTATGGTCAAATCCGGGAGGTTCTTTACGTTTCTCATCATGTTCAGAAATATTTATATTTAGAGCATCCAACCGCTTATTGCAAAGAGTGATCAACATATTCATGCGGTGGAGATTTCCACTAATATTTTTGAGAGGTTCAAGAGATTTTTGGAAATTTTTCTGTAATTCACATAATTTCTCAAAAACTTGTGTTCCCTCTTGGGTACGATGCAATCCCTTTTGTGGGGGTAATATTCCTACTATTCCTTCTATTATCTCATAAGCAATGTTGGCATCAATTTCAATAAAATTTCCTTTAGCAGCGAAACCCGAAAGTTGCCTATGGGACATGGTTAGTCCAACATAAAAAGTATGGAGTAAAATCTTAATATCCCCCTTATAGCACAGTTGCGATAAGACTCTATCATCCTATACCAAGCATCCTTTAAATTTTCTCCTTGTTTCTATTTGAAGTGAAGAACTTCAAAGTCAGGAGACAAAGGAGGGGTAAAAGTGCTAGTCATGAAAGCAAATCGAGCGATCTAACACGCGAGCAAACAAAAAGCAAACGAAAAGACGAACGGAAGAAGGGCGAATAAAAGGGCAAATCTTTTTGAAAATCATTTTAGAAGTGGGGGAGAGAAAAACAAGAGGCAAATGGCGAATAATGTAATGCAAGAGATGAGAGTTTATGATGGGTACTTGGTAGGCTTGACGTAGATCTCCCCGGCAACGGTGCCAGAAATTCTTGCTGCTACTTCTTGAGCTTGCGTTGGTTTTTCCCTTGAAGAGGAAAGGGTGATGCAGCACAGAAGAGATAAGTATTTCCCTCAGTTAAGAACCAAGGTATCAATCTAGTAGGAGAAACGCGCAAGTCCCCAATAGATGCACCTACACAAACAATCCAACACTTGCACCCAACGCGATAAAGGGGTTATCAATCCCTTCACGATCACTTGCAAAGGTGATATCTGATAGAGATAGATAAAACTAAACAAAAGATAAAATATTTTTGGTTTTTCTTTTGGTTTATAGATCTAAAAATAAAAGATTGCAAAATAGTAGATCGGAAACTAATAAGATGGAAAATAGACCCGGGGGCCATAGGTTTCACTAGAGGCTTCTCTCATGAAGGCAAATAATACGGTGGGTGAACAAATTACTGTCGAGCAATTGATTGAAAAGCGCGAAGTTATGACAATATCCAAGGCAATGATTATGCAATATAGGCATCACGTCCGTGTCAAGTAGACCGACTCCTGCCTGCATCTACTACTATTACTCCACACATCGACCGCTATCTAGCGTGCATCTAGAGTATTAAGTTCATAAAGAACGGAGTAACGCCTTAAGTAAGATGACATGATGTAGAGGAATTAACTCAAGCAATATGATGAAAACCCCATCTTTTTATCCTCGATGGCAACAATTCAATACGTGTCTCGCTACCCCTACTTTGTCACTAGGTGAAATCACGCAAGATTGAACCCAAAGCTAAGCACCTCTCCCATTGCAAGAAAAACCAATCTGGTTGGCCAAACCAAACCGATAATTCAAAGAGAAATATAAAGATATCAAATCATGCATATAAGAATTCAGAGAAGATTCAAATAATATTCATAGATAAGCTGAGAATAAATCCACAATTCATCGGATCTCGACAAACACACCGCAAAAGAAGATTACATCAGATAGATCTCCAAGAACATCAAGGAGAACATGGTATTGAGAATCAAAGAGAGAGAAGAAGCCATCTAGCTACTAGCTATGGACCCGTAGGTTTGAGGTAAACTACTCACGCTTCATCGGAAGGGTAATAGAGTTGATGTAGATGCCCTTCGTGATCGAATCCCCCTCCGGCAGGATGCCGGAAAAGGCCCCAAGATGGGATCTCACGGGAACAGAAGGTTGCGGCAGTGGAAAAGTGTTTTCGTGGATGCCTCTGAGGGTTTTGGAATATATCTGAATTTATAGGACGAAGAAGTAGGTCGGTGGACTCCCGACGGGGGCCACAATCCAGGCCCCCCCCCTAGGGCGCGCCCCTACGGCCTGTCCTCGCCTCGTGGGTCTTCTGACTTCATCTCCAAGTCTCATGGGTGTCTTCTGGTCCAAAAAAAATCATCGCAAAAGGTTTATTCCGTTTGGACTCCGTTTGATATTCCTTTTCTGCGAAACTCAAAAACAAGGAAAAAACAGAAACTGGCAATGGGCTCTAGGTTAATAGGTTAGTCCCAAAAATAATATAAAATAGGATATTAATGCATATAAAACATCCAAAACAGATAATATAATAACATGGAACAATCAAAAATTATAGATACGTTGGAGACGTATCAAGCATCCCCAAGCTTAATTCCTACTCGTCCTCGAGTAGGTAAATGATAAAAACAGAATTTTTGATGTGGAATGCTACCTAACATATTTATCCATGTAATTTCCTTTATTGTGGAATGAATGTTCAGATCCATAAGATTCAAATCAAAAGTTTAATATTGACATAAAAATGATAATACTTCAAGCATACTAATAAAGCAATCATGTCTTCTCAAAATAACATGGCCAAAGAAAGCTATCCCTACAAAATCATATAGTCTGGCTATGCTCCATCTTCATCACACAAAGTATTCAAATCATGCACAACCCCGATGACAAGCCAAGCAATTGTTTCATACTTTTGATGTTCTCAAACCTTTTCAACTTTCACGCAATACATGAGCGTGAGCCATGGACATAGCACTATAGGTGGAATAGAATATGGTGGTTGTGGAGAAGATAAAAAGAAGGAGATAGTCTCACATCAACTAGGCGTATCAACGGGCTATGGAGATGCCCATCAATAGATATCAATGTGAGTGAGTAGGGATTGCCATGCAACGGATGCACTAGAGCTATAAGTTTATGAAAGCTCAAAAAGAAACTAAGTGGGTGTGCATCCAATTCACTTGCTCATGAAGACCTAAGGCAATTTGAGGAAGCCCATCATTGGAATATACAAGCCAAATTCTATAATGAAAAATTCCCACTAGTATATGAAAGTGGTAACATAGGAGACTCTCTATCATGAAGATCATGGTGCTACTTTGAAGCACAAGTGTGGAAAAAGGATAATAACATTACCCCTTCTCTCTTTTCTCTCAATTTTTTTCTTTTTTCTTTGTTTGGCTTCTTTGGCCTCTTTTTTTTGTTGGCCTCTTTTTTTTTCCTCACATGGGGCAATGCTCTAATAAAGAAGATCATCACACTTTTATTTACTTACAACTCAAGAATTACAACTCGATACTTAGAACAAAATATGACACTATATGAATGCCTCCGGCGGTGTACCGGGATGTGCAATGATCTAGCGTAGCAACTGACATCAAAAAGAATGGACAAGCCATGTAAATATCATGCTAGCTATCTTACGATCATGCAAAGCAATATGACAATGATGGAGCGTGTCATAATAAAACGGAACGGTGGAAAGTTGCATGGCAATATATCTCGGAATGGCTATAGAAATGCCATAATAGGTAGGTATGGTGGCTGTTTTGAGGAAGGTAAAAGGTAGCTGTAAGGTACCGGCGAAAGTTACGCGGTACTAGAGAGGCTAGCAATGGTGGAAAGGTGAGAGTGCGTATAATCCATGGACTCAACATTAGTCATAAAGAACTCACATACTTATTGCAAAAATCTATTAGTCATCGAAACAAAGTACTATGCGCATGCTCCTAGGGGGATAGATTGGTAGGAAAAGACCATCACTCGTCCCCGACTGCCACTCATAAGGAAGACAATAAATAAATAAATCATGCTCCAGCTTCGTTACATAACGATTCACCATACGTGCATGCTACGAGAATCACAAACTTCAACACAAGTATTTCTACAATCCACAATTACTCACTAGCATGACTCTAATATCACCATCTTTATATCTCAAAACAATCATAAGGAATCAAACTTCTCATAGTATTCAATGCACTTTATATGAAAGTTTTTATTATATCCCTCTTGGATGCCCATCATATTAGGACTAAATTCATAACCAAAGCAAATTACCATGCTGTTTAGAGAGACTCTCAAAATAATGTAAGTGAAGCATGAGAGTTCAACAATTTCTATAAAATAAAACCACCGCCATGCTCTAAAAAGATATAAGTGAAGCACTAAAGCAAAATTGCCTAGCTCAAGAGATATAAGTGAAGCACATAGAGTATTATAATAAATCACGATTCATGCGTGTCCCTCTCAAAAGGTGTGTACAGCAAGGATGATTGTGGAAAAATAAAAAGTAAAGACTCATATCATACAAGACGCTCCAAGCAAAACACATATCATGTGGTGAGTAAAAATATAGCCTCAAGTAAAGTTACCGATAGACGAAGACGAAAGAGGGGATGCCTTCCGGGGCATCCCCAAGCTTAGGCTCTTGGTTTTCCTTGCATATTACCTTGGGTTGCCTTGGGCATCCCCAAGCTTAGGCTCTTGCCACTCATTATTCCATAGTCCATCAAATCTTTGCCCAAAACTTGAAAACTTCACAACACAAAACTCCACAGAAAACTCATGAGATCCGTCAGTATAAGAAAATAAATCACCACATTTGGTACTGTTGTGAACTCATTATTTATTTATATTGGTGTAATATCTACTGTATTCCAACTTCTCCATGGTTCATACCCCCCGATACTACCCATAGATTCATCAAAATAAGCAAACAACACATAGAAAACATAATCTGTCAAAAACAGAACAGTCTGCGAAGATCCGAATTGTTCTAATACTTATGTAACTTCAAATATTCTGAAATATTAAGAAAACATAGAAAATTTGTATATAAATCTTTTGTAAAAAATTAAGGGTTTTTCAACACTCCAGTAAATTAATAAAATTCTGTGACTGGACGCAAAAGTTTCTGTTTTTCAGCAAGATCAAATCAACTATCTCCGTAAGCCATCCCAAAGTTCTTACTTGGCACAAACACTAATTAAAACTCCAAAACACAATTACTACAGAGGTAATAATGTGTATTTTATTCAAAAAAAGAAGCAAAACAAAAAGCGCAAAAATAAAATTGGGTTGCCTTCCAACAAGCGCTATTGTTTAACGCCCTTAGCTAGGCATAAAAACATCTTTGGTCTTTATCTAGGCATTGTCATATTTGGTCTTTATCTTTCTAATGGAGTTATGCTCAAATCCAGGAGGTTCTTTACGTTTCTCATCACCTTCAGAAATCTTTATATTTAGAGCATCCAACCACTTTATTGCAAAGAGTGATCAACATAATCATGCGGTGGAGATTTCCACTAATATTTTTGAGAGCTTCAAGAGATTTTTGGAAAATTTTCTGTAATTCACACAATTTCTCAAAAACTTGTGTTCTCTCTTGGGTACGATGCAATCCATTTTGTGGGGGTAATATTCCTACTATTCCTTCTATTATCTCATAAGCAATGTTGGCATCAATTTCAATAAAATTTCCTTTAGCAGCGAAATCCAAAAGTTGCCTATGGGACATGGTTAGTCCAACATAAAAATTCCGGAGTAAAATCTTAATATCCCCCCTCTATAGCACAGTTGCGATAAGACTCTATCATCCTATACCAAGCATCCTTTAAATTTTCTCCTTGTTTCTGTTTGAAGTGAAGAACTTCAAAGTCAGGAGACAAAGGAGGGGTAAAGGTACTAGTCATGAAAGCAAATCAAGCGATCTAACACGCGAGCAAACAAAAAGACGAACGGAAGAAGGGCGAATAAAAGGGCAAATCTTTTTGAAAATCGTTTTAGAAGTGGGGGAGAGGAAAACAAGAGGCAAATGGCGAATAATGTAATGCAAGAGATGAGAGTTGTTGATGGGTACTTGGTAGGCTTGACGTAGATCTCCCCGGCAACGGCGCCAGAAATTCTTCCTGCTACTTCTTGAGCTTGCGTTGTTTTTGCCCCTTAAGAGGAAAGGGTGATGCAACACAAAATAGATAAGTATTTCCCTCAGTTAATAACCAAGGTCTCAATCCAGTAGGAGAAACGCGCAAGTCCCCAATAGATGCACCTACACAAACAATCAAACACTTGCACCCAACGCGATAAAGGGGTTGTCAATCCCTTCACAGTCACTTGCAAAGGTGAGATCTGATAGAGATAGATAAAACTAAACAAAAGATAAAATATTTTTGGGTTTTTTTGGTTTATAGATCTGAAAATAAAAGATTGCAAAATAGTAGATCGGAAACTAATATGATGGAAAATAGACCCGGGGGCCACAGGTTTCACTAGAGGCTTCTCTCATGAAGGCAAATAATATGGTGGGTGAACAAATTACTGTCGAGCAATTGATAGAAAAGCGCAAAGTTATGACGATATCCAAGGCAATGATTATGCAATATAGGCATCACGTCCATGTCAAGTAGACCGACTCCTGCCTTCATCTACTACTATTACTCCACACATCGACTGCTATCCAGCATGCATCTAGAGTATTAAGTTCATAAAGAACGGAGTAACGCCTTAAGTAAGATGACATGATGTAGAGGAATTAACTCAAGCAATATGATGAAAACCCCATCTTTTTATCCTTGATGGCAACAATTCAATACATGTCTCGCTACCCCTACTTTGTCACTGGGTGAAATCATGCAAGATTGAACCCAAAGCTAAGCACCTCTCCCATTGCAAGAAAAACCAATCTGGTTGGCCAAACCAAACCGATAATTCGAAGAGAAATAAGAAGATAACAAATCATGCATATAAGAATTCAGAGAAGATTCATATAATATTCATAGATAAGCTGATCATAAATCCACAATTCATCGGATCTCGACAAACACACTGCAAAAGAAGATTACATCGGATAGATCTCCAAGAACATCAAGGAGAACATGGTATTGAGAATCAAAGAGAGAGAGAAGAAGCCATCTAGCTACTAGCTATGGACCCGTAGGTCTAAGGTAAACTACTCACGCTTCATCGGAAGGGCAATAGAGTTGATGTAGATGCCCTCCGTGATCGAATCCATCTTCGGCAGGATGCCAGAAAAGGCCCCAAGATGGGATCTCATGGAAACAGAAGGTTGCGGCGGTGGAAAAGTGTTTTCGTGGATGCCTCTGAGGGTTTTGGAATATATCTGAATTTATAGGACGAAGAAGTAGGTCGGTGGACTCCTGGCGGGGGCCACAATCCAGGGGGCGCCCCCCCTAGGGCGCGCCCCTACGGCCTATCGTCACCTCGTGGGTCTTCTGACTTCATCTCCAAGTCTCGTAGGTGTCTTATGGACCAAGAAAAATCATCGCAAAAGGTTTATTCCGTTTGGACTCCGTTTGATATTCCTTTTCTGCGAAACTCAAAAACAAGGAAAAACACAGAAACTGGCACTAGGCTCTAGGTTAATAGGTTAGTCCCAAAAATAATATAAAATAGCATATTAATGCATATAAAACATCCAAAACAGATAATATAATAGCATGGAACAATCAAAAATTATAGATACGTTGGAGACGTATCAAGCATCCCCAAGCTTAATTCCTGCTCGTCCTCGAGTAGGTAAATGATAAAAACAGAATTTTTGATGTGGAATGCTACCTAACATATTTATCCATGTAATTTCCTTTATTGTGGCATGAATGTTCAGATCCATAAGATTCAAAACAAAAGTTTAATATTGACATAAAAACAATAATACTTCAAGCATACTAATAAAGCAATCATGTCTTCTCAAAATAACATGGCCAAAGAAAGCTATCCCTACAAAATCATATAGTCTGGCTATGCTCCATCTTCATCACACAAAGTATTCAAATCATGCACAACCCCGATAACAAGCCAAGCAATTGTTTCATACTTTTGATGTTCTCAAACGTTTTCAACTTTCACGCAATACATGAGCGTGAGCCATGGACATAACACTATAGGTGGAATAGAATATGGTGGTTGTGGAGAAGACAAAAAGAAGGAGATAGTCTCACATCAACTAGGCATATCAACGAGCTATGGAGATGCCCATCAATAGATATCAATGTGAGTGAGTAGGGATTGCCATGCAACGGATGCACTAGAGATATAAGTTTATGAAAGCTCAAAAAGAAACTAAGTGGGTGTGCATCCAACGTGCTTGCTCACAAAGACCTAGGGCAATCTGAGGAAGCCCGTCATTGGAACATACAAGCCAAGTTCTATAATGAAAATTTCCCACTAGTATATGAAAGTGATAACATAGGAGACTCTCTATCATGAAGATCATGGTGCTACTTTGAAGCACAAGTGTGGAAAAAGGATAGTAACATTGCCCTTCTCTCTTTTCTCTTAATTTTTTTTCTTTTTTTTTGTTTGGCTTCTTTGGCCTCTTTTTTTTGTTGGCTTCTTTGGCCTCTTTTTTTTCCTCACATGGGGCAATGCTCAAATAATGAAGATCATCACACTTTTATTTACTTACAACTCAAGAATTACAACTCGATACTTAGAACAAAATATGACTCCATATGAATGCGTCCGTCAGTGTACCGGGATGTGCAATGATCTAGCGTAGCAAATGACATAAAAAAGAACGGACAAGCCATGTAAACATCATGCTAGCTATCTTACGATCATGCACAGCCATATGACAATGATGGAGCGTGTCATAATAAAACGGAACGGTGGAAAGTTGCATGGCAATATATCTCGGAATGGCTATGGAAATGCCATAATAGGTAGCTATGGTGGCTATTTTGAGGAAGGTAAAAGGTAGGTGTAAGGTACCGGCGAAATTTGCGCGGTACTAGAGAGGCTAGGAATGGTGGAAGGGTGAGAGTTTGTATAATCCATGGATTCAACATTAGTCATAAAGAACTCACATACTTATTGCAAAAATCTATTAGTCATCGAAACAAAGTACTACGCGCATGCTCCTAGGGGGATAGATTTGTAGGAAAATACCATCGCTCGTCCCCGACCGCCACTCATAAGGAAGACAATCAATAAATAAATCATGCTCCAACTTTATTACATAACGGTTCACCATACGTGCATGCTACGGGAATCACAAACTTCAACACAAGTATTTCGACAATCCACAATTACTCACTAGCATGACTGTAATATCACCATCTTTATATCTCAAAACAATCATAAGGAATCAAACTTCTCATAGTATTCAATGCACTTTATATGAAAGTTTTTATTATATCCCTCTTGGATGCCCATCATATTAGGACTAAATTCATAACCAAAGCAAATGACCATGCTGTTTAGAGAGACTCTCAAAATAATATAAGTGAAGCATCAGAGTTCAACAATTTCTATAAAATAAAACCACCGCCGTGCTCTAAAAAGATATAAGTGAAGCACTAGAGCAAAATTGCCTAGCTCAAAAGATATAAGTGAAGCACATAGAGTATTCTAATAAATCATGATTCATGCGTGTCCCTCTCAAAAGGTGTGTACAGCAAGGATGATTGTGGCAAAATAAAAAGTAAAGACGCATATCATACAAGACGCTCCAAGCAAAACACATATCATGTGGTGAATAAAAATATAGCCTCAAGTAAAGTTACCGATAGACGAAGACGAAAGAGGGGATTCCTTCCGGGGCATCCCCAAGCTTAGGCTCTTGGTTGTCCTTGAATATTACCTTGGGGTGCCTTGGGCATCCCCAAGCTTAGGCTCTTGCCACTCCTTATTCCATAGTCCATCAAATCTTTGCCCAAAACTTGAAAACTTCACAACACAAAACTCCACAGAAAACTCATGAGATCCGTCAGTATAAGAAAATAAATCACCACTTTTGTTACTGTTGTGAACTCATTATTTATTTATATTGGTGTAATATCTACTGTATTCCAACTTCTCCATGGTTCATACCCCCCGATACTACCCATAGATTCATCAAAATAAGCAAACAACACATAGAAAACAGAATCTGTCAAAAACAGAACAGTCTGCGAAGATCCGAATTGTTCTAATACTTATGTAACTCCAAAAATTATTAAAAATTAGTACAACATAGGAAATTTGTATATAAATATTGTGTAAGAAATTCAGGGTTTTTCGACGCTCTTGTTAATTATTAAATTCTGTTACTGGACGCAAAAGTTTCTGTTTTCCAGCAAGATCAAATCAACTATCACCGTAAGCCATCCCAAAGGTCTTACTTGGCACAAACACTAATTAAAACACCAAAACACAATTACTACAGAGGTAATAATGTGTATTTTATTAAAAAACAGAAGCAAAATAAAAAACACAAAAATAAAATTGGGTTGCCTCCCAACAAGCGCTATTGTTTAACGCCCTTAGCTAGGCATTAAAACATAGCTCTAGGTATTGTCATCTTTGGTCTTTATCTTTTCAATGGAGTTATGCTCAAATCCGGGAGGTTCTTTACATTTCTCATCATCTTTAGAAATCTTCATATTTAGAGCATCCAACCGCTTATTGCAAAGAGCGATCAACATATTCATGTGGTGGAGATTTCCACTAATATTTTTGAGAGGTTCAAGAGATTTTTGGAAAAAAATTCTGTAATTCCCACAATTTCTCAAAAACTAGTGTTCCCTCTTGGGTACGATGCAATCCCTTTTGTGGGGGTAATATTCCTACTATTGCTTGTATTATCTCATAAGCAATGTTGGCATCAATTTCAATAAAATTTCCTTTAGCAGCGAAATCCGAAAGTTGCCTATGGGACATGGTTAGTCCAACATAAAAATTACGGAGTAAAATCTTAATATACCCCTCTATAGCACAGTTGTGATAAGACTCTATCATCCTATACCAAGCATCCTTTAAATTTTCTCCTTGTTTCTGTTTGAAATGTAGAACTTCAAAGTTAGGAGACAAAGGAGGGGTAAAAGTGCTAGTCATGAAAGCAAATCGAGTGATCTAACACGTGAGCAAACAAAAAGCAAATGAAAAGACGAACGGAAGAAGGCCGAATAAAAGGGAAAATCTTTTTGAAAATCATTTTAGAAGTGGGGGAGAGGAAAACGAGAGGCAAATGGCGAATAATGTAATGCAAGAGATGAGAGTTGTTGATGGGTACTTGGTAGGCTTGACGTAGATCTCCCCGGCAACGGCGCCAGAAATTCTTCCTACTACTTCTTGAGCTTGCGTTGGTTTTTCCCTTGAAGAGGAAAGGGTGATGCAGCACAGAAGATATAAGTATTTCCCTCAGTTAAGAACCAAGGTATCAATCCAGTAGGAGAAACGCGCAAGTCCCCAATAGATGCACCTACACAAACAATCAAACACTGGCACCCAACACGATAAAGGGGTTGTCAATCCCTTCACGGTCACTTGCAAAGGTGAGATCTGATAGAGATAGATAAAACTAAACAGGGATATCCAATTGTTTTTGCTAGTAATTGTTTAAGACTCTGACTGTTTCCTCTGTAGCTTTTTGTGCAAACAGGGATATCCATTTCACCTCGTTGCTATTGCGACCTTTTGGTGCACTGCACAAAACACTTCTTAAAAGAAGTGACTTTTGTGTTGGTTAACTGGAATGTCAGAATGAAACCGTTGGTTCATTTTGGTGGAACTGCACAAAGAGAGATCTATGTTCCAATCTTCATCCTCCATATTGGCACCATAACCTTCCTTTAGGTAAGAATGATATTTAATGCATGTGTTCACCTCTATTTTGCGACTGCCATGAGAAAATAATGCTATTGTTTACTAGTACACTTGTACTCCCTCACTGACAAAACCAATTCTGAAGTAGAAGGCCAATCATGTACTTCGTTCACCAACTGGTGAGGATAAAGAGAAACAGAGCATGAAGAGGAAGACGAAGAAGAAGAAGGAGGAGGAAATGAAGATCACACGATGGTACCGTCCTATGTTATCCTGACATCTTGCTAGTGGTATTGTATTGCTTTGTTGCTACTAGTCTTACTTTACTTGGAACACTAGCAAGATGCCCGTGCGTTGCACGTAACATCAAGATGCATTTGTATGAGTAGTTTATCTTGTGAGAGAAAAGGATGAACGAGGGAAGGCCTTATTTGCAAATGTGGAGAGGGGTGTGGGTATCTTTTTGCAAAATTGCCATAGTTTCCTTCCTATCTGTTAGATATAAATCGGACAACCAATATTGCAGGATGGCAGGTACACCATCATCACCAACTCTGTTTTTATAAGAGTAGAGAAGTAGAGATAGATAGAGAAATGCAGCATAGTAGTACTTGGCTTGACGACACATCATACTAATTAACTGGATTCTGGATGCATGTGTGACCCAGCTCTACATGATCAACAGTGCCAAGGTGATCTTGCTGAAGCCGAGGCCTCTGTCGAGGCCATTCAAGGGATCCGGCAACGTCTCCCTTACATGTGAGACGATCCTCCAGGAGCCCTTCCACTTCTGCTGTCTCTCCTGTAAGGTCACTTAATTAATTAGGAGTACTTAAGTAGCACTAATTTATTGCTACCTATTTTTCCTGTCGAAGTTGAACAAATCTTTAGTAGCACCCTATGCTAAATCATGTACGTGTGTATGTGTGTCTGTGGAGGTAAATCATGTGGTGGAGCAGGGAGGGAATCTTGGTAGTGTCATGACATAATAATGCTATTGTTTTGCATGTCAATTTATTGCCACTGGTTCAATGAGGCAATGTTTTGCGTATTGTCCATCATGAATTTGATGCTACTGTTAAAGTAATATGCTAATGTCTTTCTATCCTTTCTCACTAAGCTAATGAAGGTTTCACCTTGTTCCTACTTGTGCAAACAGGGATCATGTTGTGCCAATCGTACATTTTAGTGGAATTGCACAAGAGAATACAATGAACTGTATCCTAGCCAGTGCTTTAACTCTGCTGGAATTTCTTGATAATCTTTCGATATAATCTCACCACTCGTAAACAAGAGTGATGTCAACCATACATTTGAAGTGCACAAAAATATATACTATTGAATGATTCCAGTGAGCGCTTTATCATCTCTTCTGGGACTACTTGAATAAGCTTTTTTGCTCAGGTTGGTACCGGCCTAAGGCCTTCAAACATATTAGTTTATTGTCATCTCTATTTGTATCGTGCTACTGTGTTGCTACTGTCATGAGAAACTCCTTTATCTTTGCACGTTAAAGTTTTGCAACCTATGATACATGGCAATGCTTTGAGTGTTGAGCTAATTGGCACTGATTAAATAAACTAATACCGCTCTTTAAGCAAGACTACTATGTTGCTAACTTTACCCATTAAGATAATGAGGGTGCTTCTATTTGTTAGTGTATGTTTCATCAACTAGTCCCACTATTACAGTAATCTCACTCTCTCAATATATGTGCCAACAGGGATGCTCAATTTTGGTGGAACTGCACAAAAACTTTGGGTGCTTCATTGCCTCGACTGCTTCCTTCCTTTCCTGTCAGTCACTTATCTCGGCTTCCAGTCAAAGGAAATAGTATTTGATATGCTACCTCACACAGGTTGGTACCGGTCTTTATCCTGATTATTGTGCTTGTCATATGTATTGGTAATTTGGTATTGTGCTACTGTTTGCCGATTTCATAAAGGAGTAACTTGGAGCCTGAACTCGCAGGCAAATCATTACATTGGGCGATTTCAGTAGAAATGCACAAAAAGATCAGATGGACAAATACTTATGCTGCTGCTATGTACTCCAAAGTTCACTCAGACAAGCATCGATGTTGACAAGAAGAAGTGCCAAAGTGAACGCCAACAATATTGCTTAGAGCATAGCCCAGAAAAATGCAGTCCAGTCTTTGGTCCCAACTTGTGCCTTTTGGTTATCGGCACATATGGTAGCGAACTGTATGGCATGGAGTCTAAAGATTCCAGACAAGTTGGTTGACGCGTATATTCATCTGGCACTTAATCAGTCTGCACGCCAGGGATGCTCCATTTCAGTTGAACTGCACAAAAAATTTGGGTGGTTCATTTTATTGACCGCCTCCTTTCTTGTATGCAATGTAGAATTTTGGCGAGCTACAGGACCAAGATGAGCCAGTAAAGTAGTTGGATGAAAGTAGTGGCCAAGTTGCTCAAACCTCCCTTAGCATCGAGGCCACTATCTCGAGGATAAACCTACAAGCAAAGTTCAGATTGTCTGTGCTGCCTCTTATGTACTCAAAAGTTTACTCGTACAAGCATTAATTTGAGCAAGAAGTACCACCGAGTGAACACCATTTACCAGTCTGTACCCTAGGTAATTAAAGTTTGTCCATGGATGATATTGGTTGTGATCTCAATCATTTGGATGCATAAACATGTTGAACATGTGTATATCTGAATCTTTTTGTGAATTATCTATGAATATTGTCTTGTGATCTATCAATCATTTGGATGCATAGACATGCTGAACTTGTGTATATATGAATCTTTTGAGTTGTTGATTGTGAATGTTGGCTATGAATATGAATGTGTCCTGTGAACCTGAGTTTGATACGAATGTTTACCTTTACTGTTGTACTTGTGTGTGAACTTGTTAGAATGTCTACTGTAGGATTGTGACGTGTGAGTGTCAACGGCACACCTTCTTCCCGAGAAGAATTGCACCTGCTTGTTAGGGTAGCAACAGCGCATCAGCTCTTTTTTTTATCTTTTTGCTATGTCTTCCCCCCTCGCCCGCTCAACCCCGCCGTAATGTTTTTGGCCTCAAAACAAACATAGTACTGCGTTGTTTTTGGGCCTTGATGAAAAATCAAGTGCTGCTTTCTGTAGGTTGGCCCGCCCAGCAAATGGGCTGCTGGTCCACCACGGACTGGGAGGCTAAAAATACAAGTTGTATGGTGCAGAGGCAAGTAAAAAAACGCCATCGAGAGCCATCCACTGGAAAAAATCGCGTCTGATGTGCTTCTTCAGTCGTGCCGCCAGCCCCCTCTTTAATCCAGTTCACTCCATTCCCCAACCGGCAGCACGGGACGAAAGTTTATTTCCCCCTCGCGCTACCGGGGGATTGAAGAAGCGCGACATCGAATCCAACACCGGCGATGGCTGCTTGTCCAAGTGATTTTCAGATAAGAAACTGCATGTTTCAGAGGCAGAGCATGTAAATCAACACGCACTTTTCAAACATGGATAACAGAATATTGGAAATTTTATTCATGGTAAAAAAATGGAACTAACAACAAGTTAACATCATGCTGATCAACATTCATGTATAGCACATCTTCATATGATGCAAAGTCAAAAAGATATGCTATTTTCAAAATGGCAAGACAATGTTGAGTGTGCGAAAAACTGGGTAAACCAGGGACGAAATTTTGGCAAGTGTTAGATATTTTTCAACTGCACAAGTTGGAATCGAACCCGGGCAGTACATCTTTTGGGTGAGAGGGCTGCAACCACCGGGCTAGTGCGGTATCTTCGAAAGAATGAAGGCGTCTTCCCTGGCTCCGGTTCTTTCCCGTCCGTGTGCGCTCGCTATGGACGCCGTATGCTGTTGTCAACATGGTTAACAAACAAGAGGAATCCGGAGAGGACTGTATGCCGAGAGGCTGACAGTGGGGACCCACGAGGTCCAAGCCGTACGCAAGCAAGTGCCTCATTGGAAAAAAAGTTTCCTCCTAATTGTATACTGACGTTGGGGCCCAAGGGTTTGTCAACCTAGTCAATAAACGAAATAATTCCAACGATGACTGTCATCGGGGAGCTTTTTTTTCCAGGGGTATCGGGGATTTTTTTTGTTGCGGGAAAGGGGTATCGGGTATCTAGCCGGTATCATTTTTTCAGAGGACGAACAAGTATCATCTAGGCCTAGGTTTTGTTTTTAACATGCGTAGCCCACGACATACCGAGACAGTGGTTTCAACTTATTTTTTGAGGTCCATCATGTACGTACCGGTCTATGGGGCTCCCAGCGTAGGTTTTACTTTTTCTTAAACATCGGCAGCCCAATGTATTTTTTAATAAAACACAGATCTCTGTTCTATTTATCTATATATAAGAATAATAATGCAGTGTCCAATTTATGTTTTCCCTTCTAACTACATTATATATATTTATATTATTACTATTATCGTATATTTAATAGAGACTTATATATACATTATAAAAACATCCCACGTCTTATTAACTTATAAAAGTAAATATTTAACAGAAGTTGGCAAGGAAAATCCTGGTTGTTTTTGACTCACAGGCAAGGAAAATCCTGGTGATTGCGTACAAAAGTTTGCGAAGATTTTAAGGACTAGTGTAATAATAACGCGCTCATTTTTCTTTTGAGCAATAACTCGCTAATTTGTTAATTTTATATATAATAAAATGTGTAGCTTCGGTTTATTTTTGATATTAATTGCTCCTTCTAACCTAACATTAAATATAGAACTAGCCCAGCTAACTCGTGTATTTCAAGAAAGTGCAAATGGGCTGGGATTTCTTAGAAAATATTAAATGGGCCGCATTGACGCGAAATTATTTGTTCACCCACCCCAGCAAATGGACTGTAAATTCTAGAAAACATGGGTTAAATATATGCCACATTTTTGCAGGCTGACATGTGGGCCAATAGGTCGAAGCCTACGCAAGACATTGTTAACTTAGTCAACAAATGATTCTGACATCCACAGCCATTGGATTTATATCCAACGGCCAGTATGCACCTTCAATCTCTCCTCTTCTTCCTCCAACGTCGCCGGGACCGCCTGCTCCGGCCTCCGGCGGCTAGCGGCTCTGCTTAGCACGCATCGCTGCGAAGCGCTACCCCACCGCCGGCCAGGCTATCCCTCCACCACTCCACACCTCCTATTATTCTCCACCGACTGCAGCCCCATGCCGCACCAGAACCAGTTATATAACCCTAGTACTCCTCTCAATCTGCGACTCCACTGCCGTGTCTTCCCATCTCCTGGTCATTCCCGTCCGGGGCCTCGCCGTCGTCCACCGCCTTGCTGCGCTCGGCGCGGCGTGGTCAACAAACGAGAGGCATCGGAAGAGGACTGTAGGTGGAGAGCCTGACAACTGGGACCCACGAGGTCCATGGTTGCACGCAAGGAAAGTTCTCCCTTATTAAGCTAAAAAAATGTTTCCTCCCCCTGACAGCTGGGACCCATCGACTGTATCTTCGCACGGAAGGAAGTGCTTCCTTGTTATGCGAAAAAAACTATTCCTCCCGATGACAGCTGGGACCCGGCAAATTTGGTGGCTGACTTGTGGGCCTACTAAGCTGAGGCGTACGCATGGATTTTGTCAACTTAATCAACAAATGATTCTAGCAGCTGGACCGTTGGATGTTAATCCAACAGCCGTGCTGCTTCTTCAACCTCTGTTCTTGCTCCTGACTCCCGTGGGCGGCAGTGCTACCGCGCACCCGAACCAGTCAAGTTTCCCACTCCTCTCCATCTACGACTCCACTGTCGCGTCTTCCCCATCTCTGGGTCGTTCTAGTCTGGGGCCTCGCCGTCGTCCACCGGCCTTGGTGCGCTCGGCACGATGTGGTCAATGTGGTCAACAAACGAGAGTCATCGAAAGATGACTGTACGTGAGAAGCTGACAGTGGGGACGCACCACGCCCATAGATGCATGCATTCAACTGCATCCTTTTTACCCTGAAAAATAATGTTTTCTTCCCCTGACAGCTGGGACCCACCAGCTACATCTTTGCACGCAAGGAAGTGCGTCCTTATTACGGGCAAAAAAAAATAATTCCTCCCCTTGACAGCTGGGACCCAGCAGCTATATCTTCACACGGAAGGAAGTGCGTCCTTATCCTCCCTGACAGCTGGGACCCACCCGATCGAAGCGTACGTAATGTTGTCTGTCTTGTCGCGAATGTGTACGTACATACTGGTCGATCGGTCGCTCTGCAACGATGAACCGTGGCCGAGTAAGTAGCGGCACATGTCATAGTAGAGCCCCCCACGTAGCAGTTCAGGCTGTCCCGTCTACACCGTGTACACGTACATACAGCCACACGCCAAAAAATACGGCCACGTACATACATACGAGTGGGGTCTCGAAACACGTACTCGCGCATACGGACGCTCAAGGCTCATGTACATGGAGAGGCAACGGACGGCAGCAATGGCGTCCTGTTCATCGGCAGCTAACTGGCTGGGTCGGAACGGAGGAAACAGCGTCGTGTTCACCGGGAGCCAAGTGACTGGGTCGGAACGCATCCTGCTCATCGGGAGCGAATCCACTGGGTTGGAATGGGTCGTGTTCAATGGGAGCCAACTGGCTTGGACGGAACAGCCAGAACAGGGTCTGGCGTACCGCAAAAGGGAGGAAAACGGCCTTCTGTTCGACCGCGTATGGTCGAAACGGGGTCCTGTTCATCGGGAAGAGTCTGGCGTACCGCACAACGGAGGAAACGGACTTGTGTTTGAGTGCCTACGGTCGAAACGGGGTGCTGTTGGTAGGGAGGGTTGTGGCATACCGCAAAACGGAGGAAACGGACTTGTGTTGGAGCGCCTACGGTCGAAACGGTGGTCCTGTTCATCGGGAGGGGTGTGGCGTACCGCAAAACGGGACTCCACGGGGCTACTGTTCATCCACCGTCTACTGCCTCGCTCCAGCCTCCACGAGCTACTGTTCATCCACCGTCGACTTCCTCCAGCCTCCACCTGCTACTGTTCATCCACCGTCGACTTCCTCCTGCCTCCACCAGGTACTATTCATCCACGGGGTCCTGTTCATCCAGCCTCCACCGGCTACTGTTCAACCAGCCCTCCACGGGGTCATGTTCATCCAGCCTCCACCGGCTCCTGTTCAACCAGCCCTCCACACGGGGTCCTGTTCAACCAGCCCTCCACGGGGTCATGTTTAACCAACCCTCCACGGGGTCCCTCCACCGACTACTGTTTATCCACCCCCACCAGCTGCTCGATCGGGGTCCTGTTCATTCAGCGGCAATGGCCTCTACTACCACGGGGTCATGTTCATCCAACCCCCACCGGGAACTGTTCATCCAACCCCAACCACGTACATATCGACTCGTTCAACCAACCCCCACATTCACTGTTCATCAAGAGGCAGCAGGTTCGATCGGCTTCAGTAAGCAGCAACAGCAGCAGAGATCGATCGCTCGGGTTCAGTTAGCAGCAGTAGCGAAGGAATCGCTCAGGTTCAGTTAACAGCCAAGGGATCGATCGCTCGGGTTCAGTAACGTAGCTAGTGCAATCGCTCGGGTTCAGTAAGCGAATGCCTCGCTCGGGTTTAGTTAGAACCCAACGCCTCGCAAACACACGCGCGTACGTGTACGAGAGAAACGCGCAATCCCTCCGTGCATCGCTCGGCCCCGACCACCCACCGTAAACGGGAACTCCCCGAAATTTTCCTCGCCATCGCTTCTACCACGATTTTTTCCGTCATGGACGGCCCAAAGAATGTCATGCAGGTGCGTCCCCGGCCCGCCTAGGACGAAAAGCCCATTTTCTGTCATGATTTTTTGACATAGAAGTAGGAGCCCACCACATCTATGATGATACCGGGTTTTGTCACAATTATCGTCATAGAAGTGTCATAAGCATGACAGGAAAAAAATTCGTTCGGCCCAAAATGTCACGGATGTGTCTTTTTTTTGTAGTGATACCATGTCAATGCCTTCTCCTTCAAAGATAAAGGGAAGACCTTCTTCTTGACTTCATCCTCGGGCAAACCTGCAAGCTTAAATAATCCACAAACTTCATCCACATAGATTAGATGCATATCATGATGTAATGTTCCGTCTCCTGCATAATGATTAGCTAGCAGTTTCTCTATCATGCCCGAAGGAATTTCATAATAAATATTTTCAGTAGGTTGAGGGGCAACTCTTTGCTCTTCCGGTCGGGGTGAAGATTCCCCGAACAAACCGCTCAAAGGATTATTTTCCATAGCAACAAGTGACAGTAAATTTTAGCATAATATATAAATGTTTCCTTACCAAAGGCCCTTCACTCCCCAGCCAAAACCCTATGTGGATGAAGAGTCTTGATGACCCACAAGTATAGGGGATCTATAAGAGTCCTTTCGATAAGTAAGAGTGTCAAACCCAACGAGGAGCAAAAAGAAATGACAAGCGGTTTTCAGCAAGGTATTCTCTGCAAGCACTGAAATTATCGGAAACAGATAGTTTTGTGATAAGATAATTCGTAACGGGTAACAAGTAAAAAGTGTAACTAAGGTGCAGCAAGGTGGCCCAATCCTTTTTGTTGAAAAGGACAAGCCTGGATGAACTCTTATATAAAGCAAAATGCTCCCGAGGACACATGGGAATTATAGTCAAGTTAGTTTTCATCATGCTCATATGATTCGGGTTCGTTACTTTGATAATTTGATATGTGGGTGGACCGGTGCTTGGGTGCTGTCCTTACTTGGACAAGCCTCCCACTTATGATTAACCCCTCTCGCAAGCATCCGCAACTACGAAATAAGAATTAAGATAAATCTAACCATAGCATGAAACATGTGGATCCAAATCAGCCCCTTACGAAACAACGCATAAACTAGGGTTTAAGCTTATGTCACTCTAGCAACCCATCATCTACTTATTACTTCCCAATGCCTTCCCCTAGGCCCAAATCATGGTGAAGTGTCATGTAGTCGATGTTCACATAACACCACTAGAGGAAAGACATCATACATCTCATCAAAATATCGAACGAATACCAAATTCACATGATTACTTATAACAAGACATCTCCCATGTCCTCAGGAACAAACGTAACTACTCACAAAGCATATTCATGTTCATAATTAGAGGGGTAATAAATATCATTAAGGATCTGAACATATGATCTTCCACCGAATAAACCAACTAGCATCAACTACAAGGAGTAATCAACACTACTAGCAACCCACAGGTACCAATCTGAGGTTTTGATACAAAGATTGGTTACGAGAGATGAACTAGGGTTTGAGAGGAGATGGTGCTGGTGAAGATGTTGATGGAGATTGACCCCCTCTCGATGAGAGGATCGTTGGTGATAATGATGGCTTCGATTTCCCCCTCCGAGAGGGAAGTTTCCCCTGCAGAACAGCTCCGCTGGAGCCTTAGATTGGTTCTGCCCAAGTTCCGCCTCGAGACGGCGGCTCTTCGTCCCGAAAGCTCTCTTCTGATTTGTTTTTCAGGTCAAAACCCTCCATATAGCAGAAGATGGTCACCGGAGACCTGACAGGGGGCCCACAAGCCCTAGGGGCGCGCCTAGGAGGGTAGGGCGCGCCCCCAGGCTTGTGGCCACCTGGTGGGTCCCCTCTGGTATTTTATTCGCCCAATATTTTATATATATTCCAAAATAATTCTTCGTAAATTTTCAGGACTTTTGGAGTTGTGTAGAATAGGTCTCTCAGATTTGCTCCTTTCCGGTCCAGAATTCCAGCTGCTGGCATTCTCCCTCTTTATGTAAACCTTGTAAAATAAGAGAGAAAAGGCATAAGTATTGAACCATAATGTGTAATAACAGCCCATAATGCAATAAATATCAATATAAAAGCATGATGCAAAATGGACGTATCAACTCCCCGAATCTTAGACCTCGCTTGTCCTCAAGCGGAAGCCGAAATCGATAATCATGTCCACATGTTTAGAGATAGAGGTGTCGATAAAAAAAAATACGGACATGAAGGCATCATGATCATCTTTAGAACAACAACATATATTGTCATATAATTTCTTATGCTAAAGTAACAATTCATTCACAAGGTAAAGTATGGAACAAAAACTTTATTGAAAACTAACAAACTATTGTTTCATTCATTGGAGCAATTGCAATATATCATAACGTAGGAAAGAGTCAATGTAAGAGCTTTTCAGCAAGTTCACATACTCAACTATCGTTTAGTCTTTCATAATTGCTAACACTCACGCGATACTTATGAGATCAAAGTTTCATTTGGACACAGAGAAAGATAGGGGCTTATGGTTTAGCCTCCCAACCTTTTACCTCAAGGGTAATGTCAACAATAATAGTTTATGAATATCTACATCCGAATGGATATATAGATCTGGATCTCACCCCAACATATAGTGCTTGCCAAAAAGAAAAGGTGTAAAAAGAATAGGTGATGATCACCATGACTCTTGCATTAAGGTAGAGAGTAAATAAAAGATAGGCCCTTCGCAGAGGGAAGCAGAGGTTGTCATGTGCTTTTATGGTTAGATGCACAAAATCTTAATGCGAAAGAACGTCACTTTATATTTCCGCTTGTTATAAAGAACTTTATTATGCAGTCTGTCGCTTTTATTTCTTCCATATCACAAGTTCGTATATAGCTTATTTTTCTCACACTAATAGATCATACATATTTAGTGAGCAATTTTTATTGCTTGCACCGATGACAACTTACTTGAAGGATCTTACTCCATCCATAGGTAGGTATGGTGGACTCTCATGGCAAAACTGGGTTGAGGGATGTTTGGATGCACAAGTAGTATCTCTACTTGGTGCAAAAGATTTGGCTAGCATGGGGTGAGAAGCAAGCTCAACATGTTGGAGGATCCATGATAATATAACTTCTATTCGGATATAAAGAAACATAGCCCATTATGTTGTCTTCCTTGTCCAACATCATCCTTTTAGCATATAATATTTTAATGAGTGCTCACAATCACAAAAGATGTCCAAGATAGTATATTTATATGTGAGACCTCTCTTTCTTTATTACTTCCTATTAATTGCAACAATGACCAAAACTATGTTTGTCAACTCCCAACCAATTTCATGCAACATACTTCTTATATGTGAAGTCGTCACTTCCCATAAGATCATTATATAATCTTTTTATTTCTTTTTCTCATGATCATAGCAAGAAAGCAAAGCCCTCAACTCAAAACTAATCTTTATTATATAACTCTCGAACTCGATTACATAGAGGGAACACAAAGCAAAACTCAAAGCTAGATCATACTAAAAACTTTCATCTACTAAACCGAGATATAACCAAAAGGATCGAACTAAGAAAAATGATAAAGGTAAAGATGTGATGGTGATACGATACCGGGGCACCTCCCCCAAGCTTGACAGTTGCCAAGGGGAGTGCCCATACCCATGTATTTAGGTCTCTTTCTTCGGAGGTGGTGATGATGGAGTTGTTCCATTCTTCTTCTCCAGCTTGCATCTGAGGCTAAAAATTTCCTCCCTCAGATCCTCATTCTCGAGCTCGAGTCTCATTATCTTTTTGCATAATGCCGCCTTGCTATCCTGCAAAAAACGTGGTGGGATAGATTGGACCTTAGGAAGGCTTGACTTCTTGAATTCCACATGCATGTCGCCAGGTTGAGGTAGTGGATCTTCATCTTCGTCAGAACTATCATCCCTTGTTCACTCCATGTTAGAGTCTTCCTCCTCCTCCGTAGTCCAGGCATAATGCTCCACCTCCCCATAAACCTTTGGGTTGGCAATGAAATCAGCGACATAGCTCTCTCCCTCCGAATCTTCAGACGACATATTTTCAGATCTGCCAGGAAAACAACACGAAACAACAGCAGAGGATTTTGCTGTGGTACGGCGGTCAAAACCTTTGGGAGATTATATAATGAATGTTTACCTACCAAAAGAAGTATTCCACAAGAAAACAGAGTCCGGAGGGCACACGAGGTGGCCACAAGCCAGGGAGGCGCGCTCAGGGGGGTAGGGCGCGCCCCCAGGGCTTGTCGCCTCCTCGTGTACCTTTCGGACTACTTTTAATTTTCCTAATTTTTTAAATATTCCAAAACGGAGTAAAATTGCCATGGGAAAAGTTTTGGAGTCGGTTTACTTACTGTACCACATACCTATTCCTTTTCGGAGTCTGAAACGTTCTGGTATGTCTCCCTTATGTACTCCTCCGGTGTTATAGTATTAATAATATTGGTCTCAACATTTATGGGAGTGCCTAAGATATAATGTTTGATTCTTTGCCCGTTTACCACCTTCGGGTTAGTGCCTTCAGTGTTGTTGCTTTTGATGGCACCGGATCGGTAAACCTCCTCGATAATATAGGACCTTCCCATTTAGAGAGAAGCTTTCCTGCAAAAAATCTTAAACGAGAGTTGTATAGCAAGACAAGGTCACCTACATTAAATTCACGCTTTTTTATCCTTTTGTCATGCCATCTTTTAACTTTTTGTTTAAACAACTTAGCATTCTCATAGGCTTGAGTTCTCCATTCATAAAGTGAGCTAATGTCAAATAACCTCTTCTCACCGGCAAGTTTGAAATCATAGTTGAGATCTTTAATTGCCCAATAAGCTTTATGTTCTAGTTCGAGAGGTAAGTGACATGCCTTTTCATAAACCATTTTATATGGAGACATGCCATAGGGTTTTTATAAGCAGTTCTATAAGCCCATAATGCATCATCAAGTTTCTTAGACCAATTCTTTCTAGATCTATTAACTGTCTTTTGCAAGATCAACTTTATTTCTTGGTTACTCAATTCTACTTGACCACTAGACTGAGGATGATAAGGAGATGCAATTCTATGGTTAACATCATAATTAGCAAGTAATTTACGGAAAGCACCATGGATAAAGTGTGAACCCCCATCAGTCATTAAATATCTAGGGACTCCAAACCTCGGGAAAATAACTTATTTAATCATTTTAATAGAAGTGTTATGATCAACACTACTAGTTGGAATAATTTCTACCCACTTAGTAACATAATCAACAGGAACCAAAATATGTGTATACCCATTAGAGGAAGGAAAAGGTCCCATATAATCAAATCCCCAAACATCAAATGGTTCAATAACAAGTGAATAATTCATAGGCATTTCCTGACGTCTACTAATATTACCAGTTCTTTGACATTCATCACAAGACAAGACATACTTACGAGTATCTTTGAAGAGAGTAGGCCAATAAAAACCGAATTGTAATACCTTGTGTGCAGTTCTATCTCCAGCATGGTGTCCTCCATAAGCTTCGGAGTGACACTTGTGTAGGATCTGTTCCTGTTTATGCACAGGTACACAACGTCTAATAACACCATCTACTCCTTCTTTATAAAGGTGTGGGTCATCCCAAAAGTAATGTCTTAAATCAGAGAAAAACTTTTTCTTTTGCTGGTATGTGAAGCTAGGCGGTATAAATTTAGCAACAATACAATTGGCATAATCAGCATACCATGGAGCACTACGAGAAGCATTTATGACAGCTAATTGCTCATCAGGAAAACTATCATCAATAGGTAGTGGGTCATCAAGAATATTTTCTAACCTAGATAAGTTGTCTGCTACGGGGTTCTCAGCTCCCTTTCTATCAATAATATGCAAATCAAATTCTTACAGCAAGAGACTCATCTAATAAGTCTAGGTTTAGCATATTTCTTTTTCATAAGGTATTTAATAGCAGCATGATCGGTGTGAACAGTTACTTTGGAGTCAATAATATAAGATCTGAACTTATCACAAGCAAAAACAACTGCTAGAAATTCTTTTTCGGTAGTAGCATAATTTCTTTGAGCACTGTCTAGAGTTTTACTAGCATAATGGATAACATTTAATTTCTTATCAACTCTTTGTCCTAGAACATCACCTACAGCATAATCACTAGCATCACACATAATTTCAAAGGGTAGGTTCCAATCAGGTTGTCGTGGTTTTGTCACGGCAGATGTCCTAGTGTGAGGACTTAGCCGTGAGGCCAACGCATCTACATGGTAGCTTGAGAGGGGTTGAGTGGGACGAGAGACGCCAGGTTTTACCCAGGTTCGGCCCCTCACGGTGGAGGTAAAAGCCTACATCCTGCTTCATTGATATTCATCATGATGCTCGCGATTACAAGGGTGCTCTTTCGCTACCTCTCCCTCAAGAGTTATTGACTTGTCTGTCTCCAAAACTTCTCCCTATTGGGGTGCCCTGCCCCTCCTTATATAAGTTGAAGGGGCGGCTTACATGACTAGTCCTAATAGGATTAGGACTACTCTATTACAAGTGGAACCCTAGTCTTGCTTCCCTTGGCAGGGAAATATTCCTTAAGCCTTTCTTCTCAAGCCAGCCCACCGGACACCGTACCTTAAGCCGGTCTTCTCGTAAGTCGCCTTCTGGGCCTTGGGCTTTGTCATTCATCTGACCCGCCTGCCGGGTCACCCATGAGTCGCCAGGCTCGGCCAGGTCATCAGTGAGTCGAGAAATCCCGGCGGGTCACTTAGTGAGTCGCCAAGTCAGGGCGGGTCACTAGTGAGTCGACAAGTCCGGTCGGGTCATACTTTCGGCCGGGTTACACCACCGGGTATATCCCCGACATTAACCCCCTGTTTAATTTGGATTTATCCATGTTAAACTCATCCTGCAAAATAAACACAAGAACAAATTTGACAGGTTGTGAGCCGGGTCAAACATTCTTCTGAGCCGGCTTCTGTTCATCCTTAAGTCCTTGTCATTTTCTTCTCCTGTAAAGTCCGGGTCAATAAGCCAGCTTCATAGTCAATTTTCTTCTAGAAAAATATTGTGAAAAAGAATCCATTTGAGTCGGCCTCCAATGCTCTGACTTGACAAAAAATATTGGTCTTGAAATATTCATCTCATGTTCAGTCGGTTTGAAGATGTAGAGTTTGCCGAGTTATGATTGCCAAAATTGTCGGGTTATAAAAACTGATGATTCCGGGTCATGATTGTTATAGACGCCGGGTCATAATTGTTGCTGACGCCAGGTTATGTAATTTGTCTTCCTGAGTTTTTCAGGCCAAATCGTTATAAGATGAATCCTCATAGTCCGGGTTTTCCCAGCCCGGGTCAATCTTGTGATGACTTGGTGCTTGCTTTTCTGTAAATATAGCTTCCAATCATTGAGTCGGCTTTCCATGCCCTGCTATGAATAGCTCGGAGGGGATAAACTTTGCAAATTTCCCCACTAAGAATATGATACCCGGTCTGCTCAAAGCTGAGAACTTGAAGGTGTACCTCCCTTATATCCATATTACCTGTAGCCCCCAAGTCTTGAGTAGAACAAAGTGACAGCTTAAGACTTGCTTCAATATAAATACTGCAACTTTTGGAGAAATCCGGGTTGTTCATGTAAGTCGCCAAACATAAACTGAACATTCTGTATTTCTCATGTGTAGCCCCCAAGGGCCGGGTCATTATGCAATAATGAGCAGGGACTTTGTAGATCTGATTATGTAGACTTGAGCAGCAATGTGTAGCCCCCAAGGGTCGGCTCAGTAAGATAATACTAAGCTGGGACTTTACATGTACTTCATTGAAAATAACACCATATGATGTAGCCCCCAAGTTTCGCGTTACCTTTGACAGGAGCAATTAGTAGCCCCCAAGGGCCGGCTCATTACTATGTGATGGGTCGGGTCTTTAATGAGGCGAGTTAAAAATGACTGCATTAGCCCCCAAGTGCCATGGTGCATGCTTGCAGTGATATGGGACTTGCATACTTGATGTAATCTTGATTTGAATAATGTAGCCCCTAAGTGCCGGGTCGTATGCCTGCAGCAGCTCGGGACTATTCCTTCCATTGTATAATAAATCATATCTACTATCCAGATGATGTTGCTAAAAGCCTTGCATATCAATATTGAACCATGCTCTCTGATGTGAGCTGGTATTTTTGAATGAAGTAACAATAGCCATTGCTCTGAAGGGGCTTTGAAAAGCTCAATCATCCAATACTGGTTATGATAACCATAATGAAAAATCCGGCCATGTTGGCTATTAAAGATTTGAATAATATAATCCGGTATGAAAACCTCAACCATTGAATACTGGTTATGACAACCATAATGAAAATCCAGCCATGTTGGCTATTAAAGATTGGAATGTATAACCCGGTTTAAAAACCGGTGCTTGATATCCAACTGTAAGGAATATTTGTCCTTTGAACAATTGTACTTATCATCAATCCGCCGTAGCTGTGAAAAGACTCAGCAATTTGCTTGTTGGCGACTTATAATCACAAGACCTTGTCTGTTGACAAGTAAATCTGGAGTTAAATATCCAGCGGCTCTTGGCCGATGGCGACTTAATGCGCATCCATTGTACTCCTGGATGTAACCCGACGGCTTATAGCCTTTGTAAAAATCAAGAACTGATAACCCCTGCAAACAGAGATGTGATAAAAATTGAAAATATGCGCAATAATATAGTTCATAAGTCGGCTTTTAAGGCTCGATAGAAAGACCAGCTTTTAAAGCTCGAATCCGGGGCGGGTTACAACCCAGAGACTCATGGTCATAAACAATCATTGAAAATATTATAATTGCGGCTTATAGCCAAAATTATACTGGCGACTTAAAGTCAAAAGCCAGAACGGGTGATAACCCAAAGCATAAAAAGTCTGAAAAGACCAAAACAGAGAACATGCAACTCTCAAATATTTTGTTAAGCCGGCTTTTAAGGCACGACCGAAAAAAGTTGGCTCACAGGCCTCATGTTTGCTTTCAAGGCCGCATAGCCTGGCTCACAGGCCTCATGTTTGCTTTCAAAGGCCGCTTAGCCTGGCTCATAAGCCTCATGTTTGCTTTCAAGGCCGCAATAGTCGTTTGGCACTCAGGCCACATGATTGCTTTCAAGGCCGCAACAGCCGTTTGGCACTCAGGCCACATGATTGCTTTCAAGGCCGCAACACCCGGTTGGCACTCAGGCCACATGATTGCTTTTAAGGCCGCAACAGCCGTTTGGCACTCAGGCCTCATGATTGCTTTCAAGGCCGCAACAGCCGGTTGGCACTCAGGCCACATGATTGCTTTCAAGGCCGCAACAGCCGGTTGGCACTCAGGTCACATGATTGTTTTCAAGGCCGCAACAGCCGTTTTTCACTCAGGCCACATGATTGCTTTCAAGGCCGCAACAGCCGTTTGGCACTCAGGCCACATGATTGCTTTCAAGGCCGCAACAGCCGTGGTTTTACCTAGCTCACTGTAAGCCAGCTCTCACGTGACACAAACCGCCGTTTTAACCTTAACAAGTTCAGGGTCTTAAAAAAGATTGACTGTTAAGAGTTCGGCGGGCCACCTGGCGGAGTAGCAAGTTGCAAACAGGCAGGTTTAACCCATATTGGCGTCCACGCCTGGTCAAGAGGGTATGAAAGCTAAACCCGGTGGGTTGGAAGCCCCCAAGTGACCTTATGATCAATTAACAAATACTCATATGCACAGAGATGAAACGACAGAGGCCCCGAATTTCAGGGATGCCGGCTTTGTTAAGTTGATCATAATATGATAAGCCCATAAGGCAGGATACCCATGTTTGAACCGGGCATCATGGCAACAAGTTCTCTTTGGCAACCCTTAATTTTTCTGAGGACTCAAACTTGCGAGAGATGGATTCTTCTTGAACCAGACAGATGAGCCGGATATTGAGATCTCAAAGCTTCGTGAGAAACATATTTCCCTTGAGCCGGATTTTAAACTTTCACCAATGTGGCAGTAGCCTCCGGGACCGGATTATTTTCCCTCCAATGACCCGGGGTTCTTGAATTTACTAAAACCGGCAAAACTTGCTAAGTCATGTCTGTGTAGCCACCGAGTCTTAAGACGACTCAAGGAGTTGGCTTGAGATTCTTCATTCTTGGCCATAGCATAAGATATATATTCTTTGCGTTGATAACGTGATGTAAATCCACAGAAGGTTGAGGTCGACTGCGGAAGGTTATAAATGATCCCGTATGAGCTGTGTCAGTAACTCAGCCAATGGTTCATCCCAGCTGGCTGTTGAAGGTAACCAAACTGCAGTGACGGCGACTTGTGCGCCTGCCCATTGAGCCATCCGGTGCAGACAGAGACTGATAATATATTATGACTTTCTTCAGAGTTGTTGGAATAGACCGGGCAGCGGGAGCGGCGACTTGCGTACGCTCATTAAGCAGCTTGTGCACACAGGTGCGGCCCGGTGTGTTGATGTAGACCAGACCGGGAGAGACGGATAGTAAAAAAAGACCGCAACATTAGAGGCGGCACGGACGTGGGCGAGTGGGCCGCGGGCACGTACAGATGAGTCGACTGCGGCGTTGTAAGCCGGTGCGGACGGGCGAGTCAATCGCAGGCACGGTAAGCCGTGTGGACGGGCGAGTCAATCGCGTCGTGTTGATGTAGACTGGGCCGCAGAGGCCTCAGCTTGCACATACATTCATTGAGCATTATGGCACGATCAGATACTAGCGCATGATAATGATGACGCGACATATATATCCATGACGCGACCATCGCTCTTGCAGTGAATAATTATCCTGCATAAAAAATATCGCAAGCTAGAATTATTGTTTCTTTTAAAGAATAAAAAATGTATCAAAAAATTGATTGGATAGATTTTACCTAACTCGTCCGGACGACAGACGAGTTGTATATAGCGTCCGTGGATCACTTCCAATAGCTTCAACAACGATTTAGCCACTCTCTCGAAGCCGCAACGGAGGTGGCAAGCTGTAGCGGCGAGAACAGCTCGAGGCAAGACCGCGGCGGAGACGGCGGCTCGCGGAGGCCACGGGCGCAGAGAACATGCCAGAGCGGCGGCCTAAACCGCGGCGGCTTGCCGGTGGTGGCTGTGGTCGGGTCGCACGAGGGCGGCTCGGTGATGGCAGCGACAACAAGGGCACAGCCGCGAGTGAAGAGGCGCGAAGCCACAGCGGAGGCGGCCGCGAGGCCAGGCGGCTCAGCGCGCGGCAGGGGCGGCTCAACTTGGCTTTACTAGTGACCATAGCACCGATTGATCTTCTCCTGACGGGAACTAGCGATCAAATGAACTGACAAAGGAAAAGCCAACAGCGTTCCTTGGCACCACAGACACAACATGGCTCTTTCATTGCACTCCGCTTGGGGCGTATCAAAAATTTCCTGTCAGCAATCTTACTCAATGACTTCTCCACCATCTCATCCATCTCAACAATAATCTTGCCTTCTCCTTGGCTGACTTCTTTGCTCATGACTTAGAAAATAGATCTGATATTGTAGCCTCCAACTTGAAGAAGAATTAACGCCTTTATCAATTGGACCCACATGATTTATTGAGGCCGCAGCCACACACGGTAGAAACCAAGGGCAGGGCCGGCGGGTCAGATATGGCAGATCTCAGTGCGAGACGGCGATCGGCGATTTAAGGCAGCCGGAGGCGCGGCGACTTGATGGCAACCGGCGGACTCGGAGGCCGGTGGGTTGAGCAGCATGAGGTAGAGACGGCCAGCGGCTCAAGGCAGCGGCTTGAGCGGCGCGAGGCATAGACGGCCGGCGGCTCGAGGCGAGGCGGCCCAAGGCGGAGAAGAGCAGAGGCGGCACCGCGGCGGCTCAGCGGCGGCAGGGTGGCCCACCGGCGGACGCGACGTGACGAGGCGGCGGCTCGGTGGCGGCTCGTGCCGCTGCTGGAAACGGGGATAAAGCGGCGCGCGGAGGCGGCTTGCAAGCGCGGCGAACCTGCCGAGGCGAGCACCATGGAGTTGAGGCGGGCGTGGCGGCGTCGAGCGCAGCAACAGCAAGCGGCGGCTCGGAGTAGTGGCGAGGTTGGCCTGGCGCGGATGACGGCGGCTCAACGCGGCGACTCGGGGCCGCGGGCGCGAGCTTACGCGAGGCGGGACGGCGGTTCTCCGGGGGAGACGGGTCAAGGCCTATCGGAGGCGGCTCGCGCGGAGTCGTAGATGCAACGGCGGCTTGCAACAGAGCCCACTTGGAGCGAGGCGAGTTCGTCGCGTATATTCGGGCGATTTGATATTTTGCCACCGTTTAGTTTACCTTGGGCTTTGATATTTTGCCACAGATTACATTGTAATTGATCAGATGCCATCACTTAGTTTGCACTTTGTTTTTTTGTCACTTGTGTATAAAAAAATAATCTTTGCAAATAAAAAATAACTTAAGTGCACAAAACAGAGGACACTTTTGCCCTTTTACATGTTTGACTAAAACACAGTTTGCTCCCTCAATCGGGATGAACCCTAGCCCGTGCTCACTCCTAACACAGCCGGCACCGCTGCCGCTGCTCCCCGGAGGCCCCTGCTGCCCCGCCACCACCTCTCCCTCTTGCTCTTGCATCTCCTCGCCTTCCCCTGGTGCTCACGAGCTGCTCTTGCCGGCCGCCGCTGCTCCCCGTCTCAACGTGCTGCTGCTGGAAGAACTAGTGGTGTTGGTCAAACTAGTGGCAGCCCCAAACTAGTTGATCTGAAACTTGAAATGCATGGAAACGTTGAACCTTTGATCGAAATAAGTTGAAAATTTCCCAGCATAGTTAGAATTTCATTGTTGAATTTCTGTAATTTTTTGAATTTTTTCGAGAACTTTCAAATTTTGGTCAAAATTTACAACTGAAAATTTGAATTTGAATTTCCTCCAAAATGGCTCATCCAAAAGAGCTCAAATTATACCAGAATAGTCACACGTATATGGTTGTTTTTATGTAATTTTTTCAATTTTTTCTGGGTTGTTCAAAAAAATGTTCAAATTTTGGGCAGCATTTTGGCCCAATTTGGACATCATTTTGGTTGTTTTTCTGACTTTTCACAAAAAATTATACACATATGATCCAAAATATAACATATCTTTTGAGATGAACATATTCATGTACCATCACACAATCTGAACACAATATAGCATAAAACAGATATTTCACATGTCCATACATCATCTAACATAAGGCTGTGATGTTGCACAAATTAGTAGGGGCTGCCAAGTCTGGCATATTACAACCAAAAATATAAGGCTGTGATGTTGCATAAATTAGTAGGGGCTGCTATGTTGCACATATAGTAATGGGTGCCAAGTCTGACATATTACAACCAAAAGCATACAGAACATAGAAGATAATGCACAACACTAGATCTTCCTTCTCTTCGGGGTCAACTTTCTAGCTTTTGAGGTTGAAACCATGTCATATGCAATCATGGTGTCCTCCATGGTTGGGGGAGGTTGTTGCCACGCCTCATCAGCCAAACCCATAGCCAACATCCTTCTTGTCACAGGATTAGGGCTGCCTTGAAGACTATGTGGCATAGTGATCATGTGCCTATTAGGAGTGACAACAACTTCAACTTGTGGTGCTGCATGTGCTGCCTCATCAGCCAACGCCGTAGCCAACATCCTGCATGTGTTGAGAAAGATAAGAATTGCAAAGAAAATTAGACATTACTATAGTATGTGGATGTGTTACCTTCTTGTCACTGGAATGGGGCTGCCTTGAAGACTTTGTGGCATAGTGATCATGTGCCTATTGGGAGTGACAACAACTTCAGGTTGTTGGGCTGCCACTTCAGGTTCCGGTGCCGAGGCATCATCATCAGCTGGATATCTTGGTGCTCTCTTCTTTCTTTTCCTGCACATAAACAAGTTAGTACACAGTAAAACAAGTGATGAAATAAACATAGATCATTACATGTACCTTGGCCTTGGTCCATTCAACGGACAGGTGGACTGCCTGTGGCCTAAAATGTGGCATCTTTTGCATCTATTCTTGCTGCCTAGCTGTTTTGGCTCTTTCTTCTTTTTAGGACCACCATCTTCACTTTCGAGGAAGCTCTTGTACCTGTTTTTTCTAGGCCTTCCAACTGCTCTTTTCTTGTCTAATGGAGCCTCCATGTCAAATGGAAATTGTACATGTGGCCATTGGGACCTATCTGTCAATGGCTCAACCTCTCCAACACCTAGCTCATCTGAGTTATGTGGTCTGTAACAGTAAGAAATCAAGCAAACATCATGAGATATACAACATCAAGTAAGCAGTAGCGGCGAAAGAAGCATAAGCAGCAGGAACAATTCAGGAAAATACTATGTAACCGATACCAAAACTATCAGGTGATCACCCATCTTTGGTTCAGCCATCACCTAGCTCATCTTAAATTTGTGATCTGACATCAACAATCAATCAAACCATCATGAGATCTCCAGCAGCAAGCAACACTAAAATAGAAATAACACATGCAGCAGCACAGTGCTCAACCACCAGCATGCTGCAGCAGTAAATCTGGAAATGGTTTTTGATTAACCGGTTAAATTGGTTTGGTTTTTTGTTATAGGTTTAATTGGTTCGAGTTGATATGGGCCAAGCACTTGGGTAATTTGTCAGGTGCAGCCGTGCGCAGTGGGTAACTGATCTCAAACCATAAGCTTCAACCATTGCCAGGTTTATGCAGCGGCGGCGGCACTCAAGCATATCCACGTAGCAGCAGGGGCGACAGCACAAGCAGCAGTAGCGCACAAGCAGCGGCGGCGGTAGCACAAGCAGCAGCAACGGCGCACAAGCATTGGCGGCGGCAGCACAAGCAGCAGCGGCGGCGCACAAGCAGCGGTGACGGCAGCACACGCAGCGGCGGCACACAAGCAGCAGCTCAAGCAGCCGCGGCAACACAAGCAGCAGCGGACTCGGCGGCCGGCGGCCAAGCCCGGGCCCGAGTCGCCCAACCCTAGGAGATGGGAGAGAGGGGGCGAGAGAGAGAGAGAGGGCCTCACCTTCCTGGGCTGGATCCGGCCGCCGGCGTTGAGGACCACTAACTTCAAGTCGTCGGCGCCGTCGAGAAGCACCGACCTCAACTCGCCGTCGCCATCGTCTTCGTGAGTTCTTGCGGGCGAGAGGAAGGGGAACGGGGGGAACGAGGCCGAGCGACCAGAGATCGAGACCTGTTCGTGGTCAATCAGGGAGAGGGGTACGTTGCACATTTGTTGTAGGACCCACCTGACAGAGGGCAAAATAACAAAGTTCAATGTAACAGATGTCAATGGATCAATTACAATCTAATGGGTGGCAAATTGTCAAAGCCCAAAAAAAATTGTGGCAAAAAATAAAAAATCCCCGTATATTCACCGCAGGAGCGGATGCTGGAGCAGCCTTCGTTTCCGAAGTATGCTGATGATTTCCATACTAAACCAGCCGTGTATGCAGACGGATTTTTTCCAGGCCACAGTGCTGTGTTGGTCGGCCTCAACAGAAAATTGTGTCTGATGTGTCCTGGAGACTGGAGATTTGATCTGTCCGAACAACTTTGAAAAAACTTCACCATTAACCTTGGGATCCCTGTGGCAATTTAATTCCTTGGTTGATCTTTTGACTACTGGAGTAGTATTGCTATCTGTCAGTACGGATTGGATCGTTCATCACGTGATCCCCCTTTTTTTATTCTTCCTCAATCTCACGTGGCAGTGGATGTATACGTCTCCTCTAGTATAGTCTTCGGTGGACATAGCAATCGACGACAGAAGAATTGAACTAGAAATAGGTTTTTTGTGAGCAACAGAACAAATCCAATTAGGCCTCGAATCAGACTTCGGTACTCGTGTGTGTACTACTTCCAGTATTGGTAGTACTCGGCCGAACAACTTGGTGATTGACAGATCGCTCTGCCTCAAAAAATTTCTTCATGGTCTTGCCTTGTACTGACGCGGCGTACGGCGGCTTATTCGGATCACCTACCCAGCGGAGAAAGAACATAGCCCAGTAGATCTCTAGTCGGATCGCACAGGCAGCGGCTGGGGACAGACAACAATTCTAATTTCTGTTGAACCCAAATCGATGAATTTGTTGGCTTTACCCAAGGTCGTCCGGCGGCTCACGCGATCGTTCCGTGCCGACTTTTTTTCATCCGATCAATCGCGAGCTTCTCGATTCCTGAGAGAGATCCCTCTAAGAACTCAACACCATCGTGCGTGGCCTCACGGTGGGCGCTAACTGCCGTGGTTTTGTGACGGCAGATGTCCTAGTGTGAGGACTTAGTCGTGAGGCCAACGCATCTACATGGTAATTTGAGAGGGGTTGAGTGGGACGAGAGACGCGAGGTTTTACCCAGGTTCGGGCCCTCACGGTGAAGGTAAAAGCCTACATCCTGCTTCATTGATATTCATCATGATGCTCACGATTACAAGGGTGCTTTTTCGCTACCTCTCCCTCGAGAGCTATTGACTTGTCTGTCTCCAAAACTTCTCCCTCTTGGGGTGCCCTACTCCTCCTTATATAAGTTGAAGGGGCGGCTTACATGACTAGTCCTAGTAGAATTAGGACTACTCTATTACAAGTGAAACCCTAGTCTTGCTTCCCTTGTGAGGGAAATATTCCTTATGCCTTCCTTCTCAAGCCGGCCCACCGGACACCGTACCTTGAGCCGGTCTTCTCGTAAGTCGCCTTCTGGGCCTTGGGCTTTGTCGTTCGTCTGACCCGCCTGCCGGGTCATCCATGAGTCGCCAGGCTCGGCCGGGTCATCAGTGAGTCGAGAAATCCCGGCGGGTCACTTAGTGAGTCGCCAAGTCAGGGCGGGTCACTAGTGAGTCGCCAAGTCCGGCCGGGTCATACTTCCGACTGGGTTACACCATGGGGTATATCCTCGACATAGGTGGTTGAACAATAGGTGCATAAATCAAGACTTTCTTAAGGATTTCAAATGCTTCTACACAATCATCATCAAAATCAAATGGAACATCTTTTTGCAAGAGATTAGTGCGAGGTCTAGAAATTTTAGAGAAGTCTTTAATAAACCTCCTATAGAAATCAGCATGACCAAGAAAATTTCTTATACCTTTGATATCTTTAGGACATGGCATTTTTCAATAGCATCAATTTTAGCTTTATCAACTTCAATACCTCTTTCAGAAATTTTATGCCCCAAGACAATACCTTCATTAATCATAAAGTGGCACTTCTCCCAATTCAAGACAAGATTAGTTTCTTCACATCTCTGCAAGACTCGATCAAGGTTGCTTAAGCATCATCAAAAGAAGTTTCATAAACGGAGAAATCATCCATGAAAATCTCAACAATATTTTCACAAAAGTCAGAGAATATAGCAGTCATACATCTTTGAAAGGTAGCAGGAGCATTGCATAAACCAAAAGGCATACGTCTATAAGCAAAGGTACCGAAAGGGCAAGTAAAAGTAGTTTTTTCTTAATCCTCTTTTGACACAGGTATTTGAGAAAAATCAGAATAACCATCTAGAAAGCAAAAGTGTGTATGTTTTGATAGTCTTTCTAGCATTTGATCAATAAAAGGTAGAGGATAATGATCTTTCCTAGTAGCTTTATTCAACTTTCTAAAATCAATAACCATTCTATAGCCTGTAACAACTCTTTGTGGAATCAATTCATTCTTATCGTTAGGAACAATAGTAATACCTCCCTTCTTAGGGACACAATGAACAGGACTTACTGTCGGGGGGATTGACCTCGGGCAGGCAACGGAACCCGGATCCTTTTCAAAAACATCGGGGCCGGCATCGCCCCTCCATCCGGCTCGTACTTGGCCGGGTCCTTCAACCTGGCCAAGTCCTTCAACCTGGCCAAGTCCTTCAACCCGGCCCAGACCGCAACACGGCCAGGCCTACCAGCGCACACCGGCCGAACCCGGCAATCCAAGGCTTCTCAAACAAGCTAGCGCCCCGTGGCGTCTTCCTCAACCCGGCCACGGGTCAGCTCCCGTCCCGTCCAAGGCGTACGATGGAACAAGTCCCCGTAGAGGGGATGAGCGTGGCTACAGTGCCCCACCAACTCTTCTGACTGGCAGGAGCGTGGCAACAGTGCCCCACCTGCTCCGTTGACCAAGGCCGGCATGGCAACAGTGCGCCCCTCGTCCTGCTGACGCAAGCCGATGGCGACCAGGCAGTGCGCCACTGTAGCTGAGCCGGCCCAACCACTCCGTGATGCACGACAAGACGGAGAACAGTGCCCTCTGGCGCACGGGGCCCGCGCCCGGAGAACCCAACGAATCCTGGCACCCGGCGGGTCCCAGCTCCGGCTTCCCAGACGCTGACATCCCGGCCCCATGGCCTTGTAACTTTACCATTGTAACCCTGGGGGGTTGACCTATAAAACCCCCCCAGGAGCCCTCCATGTACACGGGTAAGCAAAGGCGATCAGACCATCAGTAGAACACACACATACACCAGGAGAAGGAGCAGCCTAAGCCCTGGCATGTCTTCCACCCTCCTCCGAACAGCTCTAGGAGCGACTCTGTACTGATACATATAAACCACTCTCGGCAGGACTAGGGGTGTTATCTCTCCGGAGATCCCCGAACCTGGGTATGTCTTGCGTCCCGCGGTCGCTCATGCCGACCTCGCCTCTGGAGCCCACCGGTGCCCTCGAGCCTATCCCTCTCTTTAGCCATCCCATGGCATCTGCCGTGCGCCCACTACGACAGTTGGCGCCCACCGTGGGGCAGCTCGAGATCCCGGCCGAAGACATGTTCCAGACGGGGCCCCTCATCGATTCCGGTGAGCGTGTTGCGCGCTGCGCGTCCCCCGAGCCCGTCGTGCTGGCGGCCGACGTCATCGACGCGCTCACCGCCTCCTTCGCCGCGCTGCGCATCTCCGACGCGCCCGCAGCCGATGAGTACCCCAGCGGGGTGCTCGACGTCTCCGACTCGCCTGTCCCCCTTGGCGACGACATCTCCGCCGGGGCGGCGGACCCCTGCGTCCGGGTAGAGGTATTCGTCACCGGCTCCGGCTCTACTTCATCTAGCAAGAAGGTCGCCGCCGCCAGGGCCGCGGCGGATCGCGCCAGCTTGGCCGACCCGCTGCGCGCCACGATGCAGAACCTCAGTGTCCCCATCGCCACTGACATCGACGCCACCGATGCCGAGGAGGCCCGGGCCCGGCCTGAGGAGGAGCGCAAGCGCCTGTTGGACAGGGCCGAGGCGCTCGCCGCTACGCAGCGCCGGTTGGAGGCCACCCACTGGGAGAGCGAAGCCGTGTACGGTTTCACTCCGGCCGCTGCCGAGCCCAGCCGGGTTGCCGAGGTGCGGACCCGTGGCGGCGCCATCGGTCGTGCCCTTGGCGCGGTCCCCGCCGTCTACGACACCCCGGTCAAGAACATGCGTGCTCCGGAGGCGGCCGCCGTTGGCCTGGAGCAGCTGCAGGGCGAGGAGCTGCAGGAGCGCCTGCAGCGCCTGAACGAGCTGCTCGGCGCCGCAAACGCGCAGCAAGACCGCCTCGACCATCCTGCTGTGTCCGCCTCGCGGCGCACCAAGGATCCCGAGCGCGAGCGGTAGAACACGGCGTCTTCCCCGCGCCCGGACGAAGCTCAGTCCGGTCAAACCCGAACTCGGCGCAACCGCGCCCCGACGGCTGGAGACGGCCTGGGCAACGAGCCGGCTGCCGGAACCCGGCGCCAGCAAGATCCTCCCCCACCATCTGGCCGGTGTGGCAACCCGGTTTCGGCCAACCCGACGCCTCGCGGTCCCGTCGCAAGCCGGCTGGGCCCGCGCGCCATCGACGGCGCCGACGCTCGCCATCGCCTCGACCAGCTCGCCCTCTCCCTCGAGCTGGAGGAAGGCAACGCCGTCGGTCCGGCTTGTTTCGCCCCGCGAATCCGGGACGAGCCCTTACACAAAGGGTTCACGCTGCCCCGTGACACCCCCAAGTACAACGGCACCGTCAAGCCGGAGGACTGGCTCATCGACTACACCACCGCCATCGGCATCGCGGGCGGCAACCGCCGCCTTGCCATGCGCTATGCCCCGCTCATGCTCCAGGGTTCAGCCCGCACGTGGATGAACAGCTTGCCGGTCGGCAGCATCAACGCGTGGATCGACTTCGAGCAGGCCTTCGTACGCAACTTCACCGGCACCTTCAAGCGCCCTGGCCGTCCCAGCTAGATTATCAAGAGTATATCCAATAGCGGCACGGTGCTTCTTCAGAGATTTCAATAATTTCTTTTCTTCATGCTCTGAAAGGTTAGCACTAATAATAACATGATATATCTTCTTTTCATCAAGATAAGCATATTTCAGAGTATCAGGTAATTCTTTAAGCTCAAACACGGGATCACCCTTGGGTGTAGGAGGATCCCCAAGAATCTCAATAGGCAAGTTGTGTTTCAAAACAGGCATTTGGTTAAAGAATATTTCATCTAATTCCTTCCTTTCATTCATGAACATATCATTTTCATGGTCTAGCAAATATTGTTCTAAAGGATCAATAGGAGGCACAACAATAGAAGCAAGAACAATAATTTCATCTTTATTAGGCAATTCTTTATCATGGGGTTATCTACGAAATTTGAAGAAATTAAACTCATGAGACACATCCCCAAAACTTACAGTAATCGTTTCTTTCTCACAGTCTATTTTGGCATTAACGGTGTTCAAGAAAGGTCTACCAAATATAATGGGACAAATATCATCTTGTGGGGAACCAAGAACTAGAAAATCAGTAGGGTATTTTATTTTCCCACACAAGACATCAACATCTCTAACAATCCCAATTGGTGATATAGTATCTCTATTAGCAAGCTTAATAGTGACATCAATATCTTCTATTTCAGCAGGTGCAATATCAGTCATAATTTCTTGATATAAAGTAAAGTGAATTGCACTCACACTAGCACCCACATCACATAAGCTGTGATAACAATGATCTCCTATTTTAACAGAAACAACAGGCATGCCAACAACAGGTCTATGTTTATCTTTATCATCAGGTCTAACAATTCTAGCAGCTTCATCACAGAAGTAAATAACATGCCCATCAATGTTATCGACCAAGAGATCTTTAACCATAGCAATACTAGATTCAACTTTAATTTGTTCAGGGGGTGTAAGTGTTCTAGTATAACTCTTATGAACCACATTTGAAGCTTTAGCATGTTCCTTTATTCTAACAGGGAAATATGGGTTTTCAATATAAGCAGTAGGAACAATCAGATCAACATTATAAGTAATAGTTTCCTCTTCAGCTTTAATAGGTTCTACTACTTTTACTTCAATGGGAGAATGATATTTAAACCACTTATTCTTAGGGAGATCAACATGAGTAGCAAATGATTCACAGAAAGAAGCTACTATCTCAGAGTCAAGTCCATATTTAGTGCTAAATTCACGAAAAGTATCGGTATCCATAAAAGATTTAACACAATCAAACTTGAGGTTTATACATGACTCCTTACCTTCGTCGAGTTCCCAATCTTTAGAGTTACGTTTAATTCTTTCCAATAAATCCCATTTGAATTCAATAGTCTTCTTCATAAAAGAACCAGTACAAGAAGTATCAAGCATGGATTGATCATTACGAGAAAGCCAAGCATAAAAATTCTGAATAATAATTTCTCTTGAGAGCTCATGATTGGGGCATGAATATAACATTGACTTAAGCCTCCCCCAAGCTTAAGCGTTTCTTTCTCCTTCACGAGGCCGAAAATTATAAATATAATTCTGATCACGATGAACTAGATGCATAGGATAAAACTTCTGATGAAATTCCAATTTCAATCGGTTGTAATTCCAAGTCCCAATATCATCGCATAGCCTATACCATGTCAATGCCTTCTCCTTCAAAGATAAAGGGAAGACCTTCTTCTTGACTTCATCCTCGGGCAAACCTGCAAGCTTAAATAATCCACAAACTTCATCCACATAGATTAGATTCATATCAGGATGTAATGTTCCGTCTCCAGCATAAGTATTCGCTAGCAGTTTCTCTATCACACCCGAAGGAATTTCATTATAAATATTTTTCAGTAGGTTCAGTAGGTTGAGGGGCAACTCTTTGCTCTTCCGGTCGGGGTGAAGATACCCCGAACAAACCCCTCAAAGGATTATTTTCCATATCAACAAGTGACAGTAAATTTCAGCACAATATATAAATGTTTCCTTACCAAATTCCACTTACCAAAGAAGCTTCACTCCCCGGCAACGGTGCCAGAAAAGAGTCTTGATGACCCACAAGTACAGGGGATCTATGATAGTCCTTTCGATAAGTAAGAGTGTCGAACCCAACAAGGAGCAGAAGGAAATGATAAGCGGTTTTCAGCAAAGTATTCTGTGCAAGCATTGAAATTATCGGTAATAGATAGTTTTGTGATAAGATAATTCGTAACGGGTAACAAGTAACAAGTGTAACTAAGGTGCAGCAAGTTGGACCAATCCTTTTTGTAGCAAAGGACAAGCCTGGACGAACTCTTATATAAAGCAAAGCGCTCCCGAGGACACATGGGAATTATCGTCAAGTTAGTTTTCATCATGCTCATATGATTCGCGTTCGTTACTTTGATAATTTGATATGTGGGTGGACCGGTGCTTGGGTGCTGTCCTTACTTGGACAAGCCTCCCACTTATGATTAACCCCTCTCGCAAGCATCCGCAACTACGAAAGAAGAATTAATATAAATCTAACCATGGCATGAAACATGTGGATCCAAATCAGCCCCTTACGAAGCAACGCATAAACTAGGGTTTAAGCTTCTGTCACTCTAGCAACCCATCATCTACTTATTACTTCCCAATGCCTTCCCCTAGGCCCAAATCATGGTGAAGTGTCATGTAGTCGACGTTCACATAACACCACTAGAGGAAAGACAACATACATCTTATCAAAATATCGAACGAATACCAAATTCACATGATTACTTATAACAAGACTTCTCCCTTGTCCTCAGGAACAAACGTAACTACTCACAAAGCATATTCATGTTCATAATCAGAGGGGTAATAAATATCACTAAGGATCTGAACATATTATCTTCCACCGAATAAACCAACTAGCATCAACTACAAGGAGTAATCAACAATACTAGAAACCCACAGGTACCAATCTGAGGTTTTGAGACAAAGATCGGATACGAGAGATGAACTAGGGTTTGAGAGGAGATGGTGCTGGTGAAGATGTTGATGGAGATTGACCCCCTCTCAATGAGAGGATCGTTGGTGATGACGATGGCTTCGATTTCCCCCTCTGGGAGGGAAGTTTCCCCGGCAGAATAGCTCCGCCGGAGCTCTAGATTGGTTCTGCCCAAGTTCTGCCTTGAGACGGCGGCGCTTCGTGCCGAAAGCTCTCTTCTAATTTTTTTCCAGGTCAAAACCCTCCATATAGCAGAAGATGGGCACCGGAGACCTGACAGGGGGCCCACAAGCCCTAGGGGCACCCCCCAGGCTTGTGGCCACCTGGTGGGTCCCCTCCGGTATTTTCTTCGCCCAATATTTTATATATATTCCAAAATAATTCTCCATAAATTTTCAGGACTTTTAGAGTTGTGCAGAATAGGTCTCTCAGATTTGCTCCTTTCCGGTCCAGAATTCTAGCTGCCGGCAGTCTCCCTCTTCATGTAAACCTTGTAAAATAAGAGAGAAAAGGCATAAGTATTGTACCATAATGTGTAATAACAGCCCATAATTCAATAAATATCAATATAAAAGCATGATGCAAAATGGACGTATCAGTGCTTTATAAGAGAAGATGGAGACTCAAATAAAAATAAAAATTGCATAAAAGTAAATAGATAGGCCCTTCGCAGAGGGAAGCAAAGATTTGTAGAGGTGCCAGAGATCAAAGCTTAAATTGAGAGATAAATTATTTTGAGAGGCATGCTTTTCCCGTCAACGAAAATGACCGAGTAATTCCCAATACTTTCCATGCTAGATACATCATAGGCGGTTCCCAAACATAAAATAAAGTTTATTCCTTTTTCCACCATTCTTTCACAATCCATTGCTAGCCGTATCCACGGGTGCCTTCCATTACAACACTTTCCAAGGAATTTATTATTTGACAACATAAAGGAAATTTATTTTTCATTTCGGGACTGGGCATCCCTATTACGGCCACACTCTCGTGCAATGATAAGTGAATAAACACTCATCTTGAGAATAACACATCTAGCATGGAAAAATATTGGCCACCCCCTGCCGCTTCATGAGCGGTAAGGGCACACAAAAAGGAAATTCATTTTGAAAATTAGAGTTGGCACATACAAATTTACTTAGAACGGCACGGAGATACCGCATATAGGTAGGTATGGTGGACTCATATGGCATAACTGGGTTTAAGGATTTTGGATGCACAAGTAGTATTCCCACTTAGTACAAGGAAATGCTAGCAAATAGATTGAGAAGCAACCAACCAAGAAACAAAAATTCTCATAAACGAGCATTAAGCATAACTAACACCGAATAATGCACCACAAGTAGGATGTAATTTCATTGCATAACTATTGACTTTCGTGCTTGCATAGGGAATCACAAACCTTAACACCAATATTCTTACTAAAGCATAATTACTCACCAACATGACTCATATATTACTTCATCCATCGAGATCTCACCCAAAACTTGAAAACTTCAATCACACAAAACAAAACAAAACCTTCGTGAGATCCGTTAGTATAAGAAAACCAATATTTGCTTTAAGTACTTTTGAAAACCCATTCATATTTCGTTATTGCATTATACCTACTGTATTCTAACTTTACCATGGCTTATACCCCCCCATACAATCCATAGATTCATGAAAATAAGCACACAATGCAACGAAACCGAATCTGTCAAAAACAGAGCAGTCAGTAAAGACTCGAATATTACTCATACTTTTGTATCTCCAAAAATTCTGAAAAATTAGGACAACAGAGTCAATTTGTATATCAATATTGTGTAAAAAATTCAGAATTTTTCATCGCATCTGTAAATTTTAACAATTCTGTTACTGGACGCAAAAGTTTCTGTGTTTCAACAGGATCAAATCAACTATCACCTAAGGGATAATTGGTTTTATACCCTTAGTTGTGTCCCCCTCGTCAGGATTGCCCCTAGTTTCTGAAAACACGCGGTCTTGCCCAACCCACTTTGGTTGTCATGTGATTTTGCCCTTTGACCATTTGACCGTTACTTTGAAAACTTCATAACTAATTCATACTAAATCAGAAAAATGCATGAAAAGATACCAAAATGTTCGGAAAAACATCACATGTATGTCAATGTCACTTGCATTCATGACAAAAGTGTTGGTAAGTGCCCATCCGAGTTTTAGCTCTTATGATACCACCATGAATAGTAAAATCTAAAAAATTCAAAAAAAAAAAAGTTGGTGGCAAAGAATGACAAATATTTTATGTGCTTGCCAAGTTTCATCAGGGAATGACTTTCATGGAAGTCGTGGCAAAAAAACAATCAACACTCGAAAATAGATTGTTTTTTTTGCCACGACTTCCACGAATGTCATTCCCTAATCAAACTTAGCAAGCACTTAAAACATTTGTCATTCTTTGCCACCAACTTTTTTTTGATTTTTTTGAATTTTTTTAGATTTTATTGTTCATGGTGGTATCATAAGAGCTAAAACTCACATGGGCACTCACCAACACTTTTGTCATGAATGCAAGTGACATCGACATACAGGTGATGTTTTTCCAAACATTTTGGTATATTATTTGCATTTTTCTGATTTAGTATGAATTAGTTATGAAGTTTTCAAAGTGACGGTCAAACGGTCAAAGGGCAAAAGCACAAGATGACCAAAGTGGGTTGGGCAAGACCACGTGTTTTGAGAAACTAGGGGCAATCCTGATGAGGGGGACACAACTAAGGGTATAAAACCAATTATCCCATCACCCAAAGCTATCCTAAAGGCTTTACTTGGCACAAACACTAATTAAAACACAAAAATCACAATCATAACAGAGGCATAATTGTGCAAACACTCAAGAACAGAAAGAAAAAGGCAAAAATAAATTTTATTCATTGGGTTGCCTCCCAACAAGCGCTACCGTTTTATGCCCCTAGCTAGGCATAATGCATAGATTTAAGTATTGTCATCTTTGGTTTTTGCCCCATAGGTTGCCCTCATGATTGATTCATATGGTGGCTTAATTATTGTTCTACGGAAGTGTTCCATACCCTTTCTTAGTGGAAATTGAAATTTAATATTCCCTTCTTTCATATCAATCACGGCACATATAGTTCGTAAAAACGGTCTACCAAGTATGATGGGACAAGACGGATTGCAATCAATATCAAGAACAATAAAATCTATGGGCACATAATTCCTATTTGCAAGAATAATAACATCATTAATTCTTCCCAAAGGCTTTTTAATAGTAGAATCCGCCAAGTGCAAATTAAGAGAACATTCTTCAATATTGGTAAGACCAAGCACATCACATAGAGATTTCGGAATCGTGGAAACACTAGCACCCAAATCACATAAAAGCAAAGCACTCATAATTTTTAATCTTGACTTTAATGGTAGGTTCCCACTCATCATATAATTTTCTAGGAATTGAAATCTCTAATTCTAACTTTTCTGCTAAAGCTTTCATCATTGCTTCTACAATATGTTTAGTAAAAGCTTTATTTTGTTCGTAGGCATTGGGTGAATTTATCATGGATTGCGACAAATAATTACATTCAATCGAAGAGCAACTATCATAATTAAAGTCTTTGTAATCCAAAAGAGTGGGCACATCACTAGTTAAAGTTTTGACCTCTCCAAACTCACTTTTATCGATTTTTTCATCAAGATTTTCACCCTCCGAATTATGAGGACGCCTTCTAGCTAAAGTTGACTCTTCTTCAGTCCTCTTTTCATCAAGTTTAATATTACTAAACAAGGAATCAATAGAAGAAACATCTTCATCATTGTTATGAAAGCAATCAGTAGAAAACGCTCTTTCTAAAAATTTTCTTTTAGCTCTAAGCATAGTGGTTCTCTTCTTACTTTCATCTATAGAAACATATAAAGCTTTAATTGATTCATTGACATCAGCCTTAGGTGGAAAAACTTTAATCTTCAGATTTTCTACATCATGGGAAATTCTATCAATGCTTCTAGACATATCATCAATCTTATTCAACTTTTCTTCTATTGTAGTATTGAAAACTTTTTGAGCATTGATAAATTCTCTAATAATACTCTCAAGATCAGAGGGGTTCCTATTATTATTGTAAGAAGAATTACCATAGGAATTGCCATAATTATTAGAGGAATTTCCAGGAAAAGGCATAGGATTAAAATTACCTCTATAAGCATTGTTATTAAAATTGTTTCGCGAGACAAAATTCACATCTACGGGATCACTATTTTGCTCAATCAAAGTAGACAAAGGCACATCATTAAGATCAATAGGAGCATTTTTACTAGCAACCAATTTCATAAGAGCATCAACTTTTTCACTCAAAGCACTAATTTCTTCAACCGAATTAACTTTTTTACTAGTAGGTGCTCTTCGGTATGCCATTGTGAATAATTTGCCATGATATTATCTAGCAATTTAGTAGCTTCACCCAAAGTAATCTCCATAAAATTACCACCCGCGGTGAAATCTAAAAGATTTCTAGAAACAAAATTCAATCCCGCATAAATTTTTTGTATAATCATCCAAAGATTTAAACCATGAGTAGGACAATTTCTCAGCATCAATTTCATTCTTTCCCAAGATTGTGCAACATATTCATGCTCATGTTGCTTAAAATTCATGATTTGAGTTCTAAGGGAAATAATTTTCATAGGCGAAAAATACTTAGTAATAAAAGCATCTTTGCACTTATCCCAAGAATCGATACTATTGCAAGGCAAAGAAGAAAACCAATTTTTTGCACGATCCCTCAAATACAAAGGAAATAATTTCAACTTCACAATATCATTGTCCACATCTTTTTCCTTTTGCATATCACACAATTCTACAAATGTGTTTAGATGGGACGTGGCACCCTCATTAGGAGTACCGGAAAATTGATCTTCCATAACAAGATTCAACAAAGCGGCATTAATATCACAAGACTCCGCACTAGTGGCGGGAGGAGCAATCGGATTACTAATAAAATCATTATTATTAGTATTGGAAAAATCACACAATTTTGTATTTCCTGGAGACATCGTGACTACGCAAACAAGATTGCAAGCAAAGAAGAGATCTGACGAGAAAAAGGCGAACGAAAAATAAGGCAAATATTTTTGTGAAGTGGGGGAGATGAAAACGAGAGGAAAATGGCAAATAATGTAAATTGCAAGGAGATGAGATTTGTGATTAGGAACCTGATAGATGTTGATGATGTCTCCCCGGCAACAACGCCAGGAATTCTTTGACGGTAGCTTGAATCTGCGTTGGTATTTCCCCAGAGAGGAAGGGATGATGCAGCACAGCTACGACAAGTATTTCCCTTAGTTATGAAACCAAGATTATCAATCCAGTAGGAGACCCAAGCAACACTATGTAAACGGTGCCTCCACACAAAGAACAAATACTTGCAACCCAACGCGTAAGAGGGGTTGTCAATCCCTCCACGGTAAAAAGATAGATTAAATTGTATAAGATTGGATAAATAGATCTGACTAAAACACAAAATAAAATAAGTAAAGAAAAAGTGCAGCAAGGTATTTTTGGGTTTTTGGAATAATAGATCTGAAAACAATATGATAAAAGATAGACCAGGGGGACGTAGATTTCACTACTGGCTTCTCTCGAGAAAATAGCATACGGTGGGTAAACAAATTACTGTTGGGCAATTGATAGAAGAGCAAATAATTATGATGATATCCAAGGCAATGATCATGTATATAGGCATCACGTCCAAGATTAGTAGACCGACTCCTGCCTGCATCTACTACTATTACTCCACACATCGACCGCTATCCAGCATGCATCTAGTGTATTAAGTTCATGGAGAAACGGAGTAATGCAATAAGAATGACATGATGTAGAAAAGATCTATTCATGTAGGAACAGACCCCATCTTTTTATCCTTAATAGCAATGATACATGCGTGACTCGCTACCCCTTCTGTCACTCGGTGAGGACATCGCAAGATCGAACCCATCACAAAGCACCTCTTCCCATTGCAAGAAAAATCAATCCAGTTGGCCTAACTAAACCAAAGATTCGGAGAAGAAATACGAGGCTATAACAATCATGCATATAAGAGATCAAAGAAAACTCAAATAATATTCATAGATAGATCTGATCATAAACTCGCACTTCATCAGATCCCAACAAACACACCGCAAAAAGTCATTACATCAAATAGATCTCCAAGAACATCGAGGAGAACATTGTATCAAGAATCAAAAAGAGAGAAGAAGCCATCTAGCTACTGCCTACGGACCCGTAGGTCTATGGTGAACTACTCACGCATCATCGTAGGAGCACCAATGAGGATGATGAACCCCTCCGTGATCGTGTTCCCCTCCGGCAGAGTGCCGGAATAGGGCTCTAGATTGGATCTCGTGGTTCTGGAACTTGCGGCGGCTGGAATTGTGTTTCGTCGACTTCCCTAGGGTTTCTGGAATATTTGGGAATTTATAGAGCTGAGAGGCGGTGGAAAGGACTCCCATGGGCCCCACCACCCACCTGGGCGCTCCCATGGTGGGTTGTGGGCCCCACGGGCCTCCCCTCTGGTGCTTCCTTGGCTCCCAAGTTGTCTTCTAGTCCAAAAAAAATCTCCAACATGTTTTGTGGCATTTGGACTTTGTTTGGTACTGATATTCTGCGAAGTAAAAAACAAGCAAAAAACAGCAACTGGCACTGGGCACTATGTCAATAGGTTAGTCCCAAAAAATGATATAAAGTTGCTATAAAATGAAGGTAAAACATCCAAGAATGATAATATAACAGCATGGAACAATAAAAAATTATAGATACATTGGAGACGTATCATATACCCCCTGATATAATCCATAGATTCATCAAAATAATCACACAATGCAACGAAAACAGAATCTGTAAAAAACAGAACAGTCTGTAGTAATTTGGACTTTGACCATACTTATGTAACTCCAAAAATTCTGAAAAATTAGGAAAACGTAGGCAATTTGTATATAAATCTTGTGTAAAAAATATCAGAATTTTTGATCAATTCAGTTATTTTTAACAATTCTGCTACTGGACGCAAAAGTTTAGTTTTTCTAACAAGATCAAATCAACTATCACCCAACATGATCCTAAAGGATTTACTTGGCACAAACACTAATTAAAACATAAAAGCACAATCATAACAGTAGCATAATTATGTAAACACACAAGAACAGAAATAAAAAGTACTGGGTTGTCTCCCAACAAGAGCTTTTCTTTAAAGCCTTTTAGCTAGGGATTGATAATTTTAATGATGATCACATGAAAGATAATAATTGAAACACAAACAGAGCATCATAAAACATGTGACAAACACATTTAAGTCTAACTCTCTTCCTATGTATAGGCATTTTATAAGCAAACAATTTATCAAGACGAGCAATTTCTAGCATATGCAAGGAAGAAGAATAAAACATAGACAATCTCAACGTGAAGAGAGGTAATTTAGTAACATGAAAATTTCTAAAACCATATTTTCCTCTCTCATAATAATTACATGTAGGATCATAATAAAATTCAATAGTATAGCTATCATATAAAATTTTCTATTCATGATCCACATGCATAAAAGTTTTATAATCTTCCAAGATAGTGGGATTAACATCAACTAAAGTCATGACCTCTCCAAACCCACTTTCGTCAAAAATTTCATAAGATTGAACACTCTCCAAATATGTGGGGTTATTTTTACCCAAAGTTGACGCTCTTCCAAACCCACTTTCAATATTATTGCAAACACTATTATCAATATCATATTCATCATGAGGCTTAAATAAATTTTCAAGATCATAAGAAAAATCACCCCAATCATGATCATTGCAATAAGTTGTGGACATAGAAAAATTAGTGTCCCCAAGCTTGGGGTTTTGCATATTATTAGCATAATTGACATTAATAGAATCATCACACTAGTAGAAAAACTACTTTACGTGAGCCAAATTAGTCCCGGTTTGTAAACGGACCAGTACTAATGTGACCATTAGTGCCGGTTCCAACGGCTAGGGGGGCGGGCATCATTAGTCCCGATTCGTGTTGAACCTCTAGTACCGGTTCATGACACTAACCGGGACTAAAGGGGTGGTGGCAGGCTGGTGTCAGGCTGGGGCCCCACTAGCACCTTTAGTCCCGGTTCGTGACACAAACCAGGACTAGAGGCTAACCTTTAGTCCCGGTTTGTGTCACGAACCAGGACTAAAGATGCTCCTATATAAACCCTTCATCGAGCCCGAGCTCTCTGTTCTTCCCCTTTCCTCTCCTCTCTGTTCTTCCCCTCTTGCTCGAGCTCATCCTCCATTTTTGCAAAAAATTGTCAAGGTTTGAAGGCCCCCCATCCATCCAAGTGTTCACAAAGGTTAGCAACTTTGTCCTTTCATCTCTCATCGCTAGATTAGCTCTTGCAATTCTCTATAAGTATAGTGATTTGTGGGTTTTAGTTTGGGAGTATTTATATGTGGTAGTTTATTTGATTTATATGCAATTTGAGCTAAAATTAAATTCTTAGTTTGCATGTGTAGGTGTGGTTTACTTAGTGCCTTCCCATCCCTGTCCTAACCACCGTCGATCGCCCGCACCGTCCCGTCGCCGGCACCACCTTGGTGAGCCTCTTGTTCTTATCCTTTTTATAAAAAAATCATGTTTGTGTGATTTAGATAGTTACTTGTATAATTTTCTTACCCGTACGTTGTTTGTTATACATAGTGGCATGGTTTTGATATCCGTCCCCGTCGGCCCTCGTCCGGTTTATGATTCGGATGTGGTATATTCTCTTTTATAACTATTTGTTGCATTTCGTGTTTATGACAAATTATGCCCATCAAGTTGACATAGATATTTTTATCTAGGAGGTATGTGAACCGGAAATTCCAACCGACCCTCTTGTCGAGAGGTTAAATTTAGTTGAAAAAGAAAACAATTACTTGAAGAAAAAATTGAAAAGAATTGAGGAGGAGAAGATGGAATTGGAGTTGCATGTTGCCGATGTCGTCGATGATCACAAGATCAAGATGGATAAAATGTGCTTGAAGATTAGAAAGATTAGAAAGTATGCCATTGATAGTAAGGCTTGGTATCATTATGCTGTTGGATCAATTGTTACCTTAGTTGCGATCTTGATCGCATTTGTTGTTGCATTTAAATGCTTTAGCTAAAGAGTTTGTATGTTGTTTTATGAGAATAAGTGTGTATGAACTTTATGTATGGACTTGTATTAATTTGGTCTTTTCGGTGTTGTGTAATGAAGATGAGACGGCAATGGATGTACGATGACCGATGCTCTCCCTAGTTCATTAATGGTGTGCATACTTTTCTGCTTGCGGCTGAGGCAAACAAGCGGGCGGATGGTTTTATGTGTTGTCCATGTGCTAACTGTAAGAATGATCGAAATTACTCTAACACAAGAACCATTCACGTCCACCTGTTTGAGTCCAGTTTCATGTCTGGCTATAACTGTTGGACCAAGCACGGAGAAAGAGGGGTCCTAATGGAAGAGAATGAAGAAGAAGAGGATGACGACAGCTATCCTGAACATGGGTTCCCTGAATACGATGGTACAACAACAATGGGGGAGGAAGCTGAGCCGACAATGTGGGAAGAAGCTGAAGAAGAGGCATCAGATGAGCCCGCTGATGATCTTGGTCGGGCCATTGCCGATGCAAAGAGAAACTGCGCAAGTGAAAAGGAGAGGCTGAAGTTGCAGCGCATGTTAGAGGATCACAAGAAATTGTTGTACCCAAATTGCGAAGCTGACAAGAAAAAGCTAGGCACCATACTGGAATTGCTGCAATGGAAGGCAAAGAATGGTGTATCTGACAAGGGATTTGAAAAGTTGCTGATAATGTTAAAGAAGATGCTTCCAAAGGACAATGAATTGCCCGACAGTACGTACAAAGCAAAGAAGGTTGTCTGCCCTCTAGGATTAGAGGTGCAGAAGATACATGCATGCCCTAATGACTGCATCCTCTACCGCGGTGAGTACGAGGATTTGAATGCATGCCCGGTATGCGGTGTGATACGTCTCCAACGTATCTATAATTTTTTATTGTTCCATGCTATTATATTATCTATTTTGGATGTTTTTACATGCATTAATATGCTATTTTATATTATTTTTGGGACTAACTTATTAACCTAGAGCCAAGTGCCAGTTTCTGTCTTTTCCATGTTTTTGAGCCTCTCAGAAAAGGAATACCAAACGGAGTCCAAACGGAATAGAACTTCATGATGATTTTTCTTGGACCAGAAGACACCCAGGGGACATGGAGTCCAAGTCAAAAAAGCCACGAAGCGGCGACAAGGGTGGAGGGCGCGCCCTAGGGGGGGCGGCCTACCTTGTGGGCCCCTCGGGACTCTCTTGACCTAGCTCTTCCTCCTATATATTCACATAAATTCCAGAACCACCAGAGGCATCCACGCAAACACTTTTCCACCGCCTCAACCTTCTGTTCCCGAGAGATCCCATCTTGGGGCCTTTTCCGGCATCCCGCCGGAGGGGGAATCGATCACGGAGGGCTTCTACATCAACTCCATTGCCCTTCCGATGATGCGTGAGTAGTTTACCTCAGACCTACGGGTCCATAGCTAGTAGCTAGATGGCTTCTTCTCTCTCTTTGATTCTCAATACAACGTTTTCCTTGATGTTCTTGGAGATCTATCCGATGTAATCTTCTTTTGCGGTGTGTTTGTCGAGATCCGATGAATTGTGGATTTATGATCAGCTTATCTATGAATATTATTTGAATCTTCTCTGAATTCTTTTATGCATGATTTAATATCTTTGTATTTCTCTTCGAATTATCGGTTTGGTTTGGCCAACTGGATTGGTTTTTCTTGCAATGGGAGAGGTGCTTAGCTTTGGGTTCAATCTTGCGTGATTTCACCCAGTGACAAAGTAGGGGTAGCGAGACACGTATTGCATTGTTTCCATCGAGGATAAAAAGATGGGGTTTTCATCATATTGCTTGAGTTAATTCCTCTACATCATGTCATCTTACTTAAGGTGTTACTCCGTTCTTTATGAACTTAATACTCTAGATGCATGCTGGATAGCAGTCGATGTGTGGAGTAATAGTAGTAGATGCAGGCAGGAGTCGGTCTACTTGACACGGATGTGATGCCTATATGCATAATCATTGCCTTGGATATCGTCATAACTTTGCGCTTTTCTATCAATTGCTCGACAGTAATTTGTTTACCCACCGTATTATTTGCCTTCATGAGAGAAGCCTCTAGTGAAACCTATGGCCCCCAGGTCTATTTTCCATCATATTACTTTCCGATCTACTATTTTGTAATCTTTTATTTTCAGATCTATATACCAAAAATCCCAAAAATATTTTATCTTTCGTTTATCTATCTCTATCAAATCTCACTTTTGCAGTTGACCGTGAAGGGATTGACAACCCCTTTATCGCGTTGGGTGCAAGTGTTTGATTGTTTGTGCAAGTGTTGGTGATTTGAGCGTTCTTCTCCTACTGGATTGATACCTTGGTTCTTAACTTAGGGAAATACTTACCTCTACTATGCTGCATCACCCTTTCCTCTTCAAGGGAAACACCAACGCAAGTTCAAGAAGTAGCAGGAAGAATTTCTGGCGCCGTTCCAGGGGAGATCTATGCCAAGTCAAGACATACCAAGTACCCATCATAAACTCTCATCTCTTGCATTACATTATTCACCATTTGCCCCTCATTTTCCTCCCACCCACTTCTAAAACGATTTTCGAAAAGATTTGCCTTTTTATTCGCCCTTCTTCCGTTCGTCTTTTTCGTTTGCTTTTTGTTTGCTCGTGTGTTAGATTGCTTGCTTTGTCACGATGGCTCAAGAGAATACCAGATTGTGTGACTTTTCCAATACTAATAATAATGATTTTATTAGTACTCTGATTGCTCCCGCCACTAGTGCGGAATCTTATGAAATTAATGCCGCTTTGCTGAATCTTGTTACGAACACTGTTCAAGATATCCCCCAATATGCCGATAAATCGGCCGATTTATCGCTTATCGGTGTCTGACCGATAAGATAAATCGGCCGATAAATTAGCCGATAAGCCGATAAATCGGGCGATTTACCCCTTATCCTAGGTCGACCGATAAGTTTCCGATAAGCGATATCCCCAACATTGGTTATGAAAGATCAATTTTCCGGCCTTCCTAGTGAAGATGCCGCATCCCATCTAAATAATTTCGTTGAGTTGTGTGATATGCAAAAGAACAAAGATGTGGATAATGATATTGTTAAATTGAAGCTATTTCCGTTCTTACTTTGAGATCGTGCTAGAACTTGGTTTTCATCTTTGCCTAAAAATAGTATTGATTCATGGAACAAGTGTAAAGATGCTTTTATTTCCAAGTATTTTCCTCCCGCTAAGATCATCTCCCTTCGGAACGATATTATGAATTTTAAGCAACTTGATCATGAACATGTTGCACAATCTTGGGAGAGGATGAAATTGATGATACGAAATTGCGCTACTCATGGTTTAAATTTGTGGATGATCATACAAAAATTTTATGCCGGATTGAATTTTGCTTCTAGAAATCCTTTAGATTCGTCCGCGGGAGGTACTTTTATGGAAATTACTTTAGAAGAAGCTACTAAAATCCTAGATGATATTATGGTTAATTATTCGCAATGGCATACCGAAAGATCTTCTACTAATAAAAAAGTGCATGCGATTGAAGAGATTAATGTTTTGAGTGGAAAGATGGATGAACTTATGAAATTGATTGCTAGTAGGAGTGCTCCTATTGATCCTAATGATATGCCTTTGTCTACTTTTATTGAGAACAATAATGAATCTATGGATTTATATTTTGTTGGTAGGAACAATTTTGGTAATAACGCGTATAGAGGTAATTTTAATCCTAGGCCATTTCCTAGTAATTCCTCTAATAATTATGGTAATTCCTACAACAAATCTTATGGAAATTATAATAAGTTGTCCTCTGATTTTGAGAATAGTATTAAAGAATTTATGAGTTCGCAAAAGAATTTCAATGCTTTGATTGAAGAAAAATTGCTTAAGGTTGATGATTTGTCTAGAAATGTGGATAGAATTTCTCTTGAGATTGATTCTTTGAAAAGTAGATCTATTCCACCCAAGCATGATATTAATGAGTCTTTCAAAGCTATGAGAATTTCTATTGATGAATGTAAGGAAAGAACCGCTAAGATTCGTGCAAAGCGAGATTGGTTTGTGAAAGCGTGTTCTTCTAGTTCTTGTGAAAATAATGATGAAGATCTTAAAGTGATTGATGTGACTCCTATTGAATCTTTGTTTTCTAAAATAAATCTTGATAAATATGGGACTAGAGATGAGTCAACTTTAGTTAGAAGGCGTCCCAATGATTTGGAGTTTATAGATCTTGATGCAAAAATTGATAAAAGTGGGATTGGAGAGGTCGAAACATTAAGTAGCAATGAACCCACTCTTTTGGATTTCAAGGACTTTAATTATGATAATTGTTCTTTAATAGATTGTATTTCCTTGTTTCAATCCATGTTGAATTCTCCTCATGCTTATAATCAAAATAAAGCTTTTACTAAACATATTGTTGATGCTTTGATGAAATCTTTTGAAGAAAAGCTTGAATTGGAAGTTTCTATCCCTAGAAAACTTTATGATGAGTGGGAACCTACTATTAAGATTAAAATAAAAGATTATGAGTGCCATGCTTTGTGTGATTTGGGTGCTAGCGTTTCCACAATTCCAAAAACTTTATGTGATGTGTTAGGTTTCCGCGAATTGGAAGATTGTTCTTTAAATTTGTATCTTGCAGATTCCACTATTAAGAAACCTATGGGAAGGATTAATGATGTTATTATTTTTGCAAATAGGAACTATGTGCCCGTAGATTTCATTGTTCTTGATATATATTGCAATCCTATATGTCCTATTATTCTTGGTAGACCTTTCCTTAGAACGATTGGTGCAATTATTGATATGAAAGAAGGAAACATTAGATTTCAATTTCCGTTAAGGAAGGGCATGGAACACTTTCCTAGAAAGAAAATTAAGTTGCCATATGAATCTATTATGAGATCTACTTATGGATTGCATACCAAAGATGACAATACCTAGATCTATGTGTTTTTTATGCCTAGCTAAGGGCGTTAAACAATAGCGTTTGTTGGGAGGCAACCCAATTTTATTTTTATTTTTATTTTTTTGGTTCTGTTTTTCAATAAATTTTTCATCTATCCTATGGTTAGATGTGTTTTGGTGTTTTAATTAGTGTTTGTGCCAAGTAAGACCTTTGGAATGGCTTACGGTGATAGTTGATTTGATCTTGCTGAAAAACAGAAACATTTGCGTCCAGTCACAGAATTTCAATAATTTACTGGAGGGTTAAAAAACCCGGAATTTTTTACAAGAGATTCATATACAAATTTCCTATGTTTTTATAATTTTTCAGAATTGTTGGAGTTACATAAGTATTAGAAAAATTCGGATCTCCGCAGGCTGGTCTGTTTTTGACAGATTCTATTTTCTTTGTGTTGTTTGCTTATTTTGATGAATCTATGGGTAATATCGGGGGGTATGAACCATGGAGAAGTTGGAATACAGTAGATATTACACCAATATAAATAAAGAATGAGTTCACAACAGTAACAAAAGTGGTGATTTTATTTTCTTGTACTAACGGATCTCATGAGTTTTCTGTTGAGTTTTGTGTTGTGAAGTTTTCAAGTTTTGGGTAAAGATTTGATGGACTATGGAATAAGGAGTGGCAAGAGCCTAAGATTAGAGATGGCCAAGGCACCCCAAAGTAATATTCAAGGACAACCAAGAGCCTAAGCTTGGGGATGCCCCGGAAGGCATCCCCTCTTTCGTCTTCGTCTATCGGTAAATTTACTTAAGGCTATAGTTTTTATTCACCACATGATATGTGTTTTGCTTGGAGCGTCTTGTATGATATGAGTCTTTGCTTTTTAGTTTTCCACAATCATCCTTGCTGTACACACCTTTTGAGAGGGATACGCATGAATCGTGATTTATTAGAATACTCTATGTGCTTCACTTATATCTTTTGAGCTAGGCAATTTTGCTCTAGTGCTTCACTTATATCTTTTTAGAGCACGGCAGTGGTTTTATTTTATAGAAATTATTGAACTCTCATGCTTCACTTATATTATTTTGAGAGTCTTTCTAAACAGCATGGTAATTTGCTTTGGTTATAAATTTAGTCCTAATATGATAGGCATCCAAGAGGGATATAATAAAAACTTTCATATAAAGTGCATTGAATACTATGTGAAGTTTGATTCCTTATGATTGTTTTGAGACATAAAGATGGTGATATTAGAGTCATGCTAGTGAGTAATTGTGGATTGTAGAAATACTTGTGTTACAGTTTGTGATTCCCGTAGCATGCACGTATGGTGAACCGTTATGTAACGAAGTTAGAGCATGAGGTATTTATTGATTGTCTTCCTTATGAGTGGCGGTCGGGGACGAGCGATGGTCTTTTCCTACCAATCTATCCCCCTAGGAGCATGCGCGTAGTACTTCATTTCGATGACTAATAGATTTTTGCAATAAGTATGTGAGTTCTTTATGACTAATGTTGAGTCCATGGATTATACACACTCTCACCCTTCCACCTTTGCTAGCCTCTCTAGTACCGCACAACTTTCGCCGGTGCCATACACCTACCTTTTACCTTTCTCAGAACAGCCACCATACCTACCTATTATGGCATTTCCATAGCCATTCCAAGATATATTGCCATGCAACTTTCCACCATTCCGTTTTATTATGACACGTTCCATCATTGTCATATTGATTTGCATGATCATGTAGTTGACATAGTATTTGTGGCAAAGCCACCGTTCATAATTTTTATACATGTCACTCTTGAGTCCTTGCACATCCCGGTACACCGCCGGAGGCATTCATATAGAGTCATATTTTGTTCTAAGTATCGAGTTGTAATTCTTGAGTTGTAAGTAAATAAAAGTGTGATGATCTTCATTATTAGAGCATTGTCCCATGTGAGGAAAAAAATAAAAGAGGCCAACGAAGCCCACAAATAAAATAAAAGAGGCCAAAGAAGCCCACCAAAATAAATGAGAGAAAAGAGAGAAGGGGCAATGTTACTATCCTTTTTCCACACTTGTGCTTCAAAGTAGCACCATGACCTTCATGATAGAGAGTCTCCTATGTTGTCACTTTCATATACTAGTGGGAATTTTTCATTATAGAACTTGCTTGTATATTCCAATGATGGGCTTCCTCAAATTTCCCTAGGTCTTCCTGAGTAAGCAAGTTGGATGCACACCCACTTAGTTTCTTTTTGAGCTTTCATAAACTTATAGCTCTAGTGCATCCATTGCATGGCAATCCCTACTCACTCACATTGATATCTATTGATGGGCATCTCCATAGCCCGTTGATACGCCTAGTTGATGTGAGACTATCTCCTTCTTTTTTGTCTTCTCCACAACCACCATATTCTATTCCACCTATAGTGCTATGTCCATGGCTCATGCTCATGTATTGCGTGAAAGTTTGAAAGGTTTGAGAACATCAGAAGTATGAAAAAATTGCTTGGCTTGTCATCGGGGTTGTGCATGATTTGAGTACTTTGCGTGACGAAGATGGAGCATAGCCATACTATATGATTTTGTAGGGATAACTTTCTTTGGCCATGTTATTTTGAGAAGACATGATTGCTTTATTAGTATGCTTGAAGTATTATTGTTTTTATGTCAATATTAAACTTTTGTTTTGAATCTTATGGATCTGAACATTCATGCCACAATAAAGAAAATTACATGGATAAGTATGTTAGGTAGCATTCCACATCAAAAATTCTGTTTTTATCATTTACCTACTCGAGGACGAGCAGGAATTAAGCTTGGGGATGCTTGATACGTCTCCAACGTATCTATAATTTTTTACTGTTCCATGCTATTATATTATCTATTTTGGATGTTTTATATGCATTAATATGCTATTTTATATTATTTTTGGGACTAACCTATTAACCTAGAGTCCATTGCCAGTTTCTGTTTTTCCTTGTTTTTGAGCCTCGCAGAAAAGGAATACCAAACGGAGTCCAAACGGAATAAAACTTCACGATAATTTTTCTTGGACAAGAAGACACCCAGGGGACTTGGAGTCCAAGTCAGAAGATCCACGAGGCGGCGAAAAGGGTGGAGGGCGCGCACCCCTACCTTGTGGGCCCCTCGGTACTCTCCTGACCTAGCTCTTCCTCCTATATATTCACATATATTCCAGAACCACCAGAGGCATCCACGAAAACACTTTTCCACCGCCGCAACCTTCTGTTCCTGTGAGATCCCATCTTGGGGCCTTTTCTGGCATCCCGCCGGAGGGGGAATCGATCACGGAGGGCTTCTACATCAACTCCATTGCCCTTCCGATGATGCGTGAGTAGTTTACCTCAGACCTACGGGTCCGTAGCTAGTAGCTAGATGGCTTCTTCTCTCTCTTTAATTCTCAATACAACGTTCTCCTTGATGTTCTTGGAGATATATCCGATGTAATCTTCTTTTGCGGTGTATTTGTCGAGATTCGATGAATTGTGGATTTATGATTAGCTTATCTATGAATATTATTTGAATCTTCTCTGAATTCTTTTATGCATAATTTAATAGCTTTGTATTTCTCTTCGAATTATCGGTTTGTTTTGGCCAACTAGATTGATTTTTCTTGCACTGGGAGAGGTGCTTAGCTTTGGGTTCAATCTTGCGTGATTTCACCCAATGACAAAGTAGGGGTAGCGAGACACGTATTGCATTGTTGCCATCGAGGATAAAAAGATGGGGTTTTCATCATATTGCTTGAGTTAATTCCTCTACATCATGTCATCTTACTTAAGGCGTTACTCCGTTCTTTATGAACTTAATACTCTAGATGCATGCTGGATAGCAGTCGATGTGTGGAGTAATAGTAGTAGATGCGGGCAGGAGTCGGTCTACTTGACACAGACGTGATGCCTATATGCATAATCATTGCCTTGGATATCGTCATAACTTTGCGCTTTTCTATCAATTGCTCGACAGTAATTTGTTTACCCACCGTATTATTTGCCTTCATGAGAGAAGCCTCTAGTGAAACCTATGGCCCCCAGGTCTATTTTCCATCATATTACTTTCCGATCTACTATTTTGCAATCTTTTATTTTCAGATCTATATACCAAAAATCCCAAAAATATTTTATCTTTTGTTTATCTATCTCTATCAGATCTCACTTTTGCAGTTGACCGTGAAGGGATTGACAACCCCTTTATCGCGTTGGGTGCAAGTGTTTGATTGTTTATGCAGGTGTTGGTGATTTGTGCGTTCTTCTCCTACTGGATTGATACCTTGGTTCTTAACTGAGGGAAATACTTACCTCTACGGTGCTGCATCACCCTTTCCTCTTCAAGGGAAAAACCAACGCAAGCTCAAGAAGTAGCATGGTGCAATGCGCTATAAGATCAGCCGCGATAACCCTGGTGATGTTGAGGGCGAGCGCCCCAGGAAGAAGATTCCTGCCAAGGTGATGTGGTATGCTGCTATAATACCATGGTTGAAACGTTTGTTCCAAAATAAAGAGCATGCCAAGTTGATGCGATGGCACAAAGAAGACCGTAAGAAAGACGGGAAGTTGAGAGTACCCGCTGACGGGTCACAGTGGAGAAAAATCGTGAGAAAGTGGGAGGACTTTGCAGATGACGCAAGGAACGTATGGTTTAGTCTAAGCACAGATGGCATTAATCCTTTTGGGGAGCAGAGCAGCAATCATATCACCTAGCCTGTGACTCTATGTATGTATAACCTTCTTCCTTGGTTGTGCATGAAGCGGAAGTTCATTATGATACCAGTGCTCATCCAAGGCCCTAAGCAACCCGGCAACGACATTGATGTGTACCTAAGGCCATTAGTTGAAGAACTCTTACAGCTGTGGAATGAAAAAGGTGTACGTGCGTGGGATGATCACAATCGGGAGGAATTTGACCTACATGCGTTGCTGTTTGTGACCATCAATGATTGGCCTGCTCTCAGTAACCTTTCAGAATAGACAAACAAGGGATACCGCTCATGCACGCACTATTTAGATGATACCGACAGTATATATTTGGATAATTGTAAGAAGAATGTGTACCTGGGACATCGTCGTTTTCTTCCGAGCAGGCATCTTGTAAGAAAGAAAGGCAAGCATTTCAAAGGTGAGGCAGATCACCGGAAGAAGCCTCGCCACCATACTGGTCGTGATATACTTGATATGGTCAAGGATTTAAAAGTAGTCTTTGGAAATGGTCCTGGCGGACAATCTGTTCCGAATGACGCTGACGGACGCGCACCCATGTGGAAGAAGAAATCTATATTTTGGGACCTACCCTATTGGATAGACCTAGAGGTCCGCTCTGCAATCAACGTGATGCATGTGATGAAGAATCTTTGCGTGAACCTGCTAGGCTTCTTGGGCGTGTATGGGAAGACAAAAGATACACCGGAGGCACGGGAGGACCAGCAACGTATGCACGGAAAAGACGGCATACATCAGGGTCATGCCAGATACGCTCTTACCAAAGAAGAGAAGGAAATCTTCTTTGAATGCCTGCTCAGTATGAAGGTCCCGCCTGGCTTCTCGTCGAATATAAAGGGAATAATAAATATGGCAGAGAAAAAGTTCCAGAACCTAAAGTCTCATGACTGCCACGTGATTATGACGCAACTGCTTCCGGTTGCATTGAGGGGGCTTCTACCGGAAAACGTTTGATTAGCCATTGTGAAGCTATGTGCATTCCTCAATGCAATCTCTCAGAAGGTAATTGATCCAGAAATCATACCAAAGTTAGAGAATGATTTGGTGCAATGTCTTGTCAGTTTCGAGTTGGTGTTCCCACCATCCTTCTTCAATATCATGACGCACGTCCTAGTTCACCTAGTCGAAGAGATTGTCATTCTGGGTCCTGTATTTCTACACAATATGTTCCCCTTTGAGAGGTTCATGGGAGTCTTAAAGAAATATGTTCATAACCGTGCCAGGCCTGAAGGAAGCATCTCCAAGGGCCATGAAAATGAGGAGGTCATTGAGTTTTGTGTTGACTTTATTCCTGTCCTTAAGCCGATTGGTGTTCCTGAATCGCGGCATGAGGGCAGACTGGGTGGAAAAGGCACGCTAGGACCGAAAGCAATAATATGTATGGGCGGGCATTCTCTCACTCAAGCACACTACACAGTTCTACAAAATTCCTCCTTGGTGGCTCTGTATATCAAGGAACACAAGAATATTCTACGCTCCAAACACCCGGAGCAGTCTGACGACTGGATTACACATGAACAAACGGGGACTTTCACCGGTTGGTTGCAGACACGTCTCATGCATGACGACACTATTGAAGATGAGATGTACTTGCTGTCCAAGTTACCATCTTCGAATATATTGACTTTCAAAGGGTACGAGATAAATGGGAATACATTTTACATGATCGCCCAAGATAAAAAGAGCACCAACCAAAACAGTGGTGTCCGCTTTGATGGAGCAAACACCAATAGGCCAAAGGACACATATTATGGTTACATAGAGGAGATATGGGAACTTGACTATGGACGTGATTTGAAGGTCCCTTTGTTTCGGTGCAAATGGGTCAATCTGACAGGAGGCGGGGTAACGGAAGACCCGCAGTACGGAATGACAACAGTGGATCTCAACAATCTTGCGTACGCAGACGAACCATTCGTCCTAGCCAATGATGTGGCGCAAGTTTTCTATGTGAAGGACATGTCTACCAAGCCGAGAAAAAGAAAAGATAAGGAAGCGAATACATCATACGATGAGCCAAAGCGCCACATAGTTCTTTCAGGGAAAAGAAACATCGTGGGAGTGGAGGACAAGACAGACATGTCAGAAGATTATGAAAAGTTTCATGAAATTGCTCCCTTCACAGTGAATATTGACCCGAGCATCTAGTTAAATGATGAATATTGTCCATGGTTACGGCGCAAAGGGACACACGCGAAGAAAAAGTTTTATACCCAAAGATCCCACTCTGGGATGTGACCGGCTTCACTGTCATCACTTTCTTCTCTAGTGAGTTTCCGGACTTATATATCTGGAAAGTGCCACTTCGGACAAACCGGAGGGAATCTTTGTAATAGTTAGGGTACTTATGTGTTTTGGCATTTGAAACGCGAAGAAATATTATGTACAAATAAATTTTCAACCCTTTCTAACTTCATTTGCTATTTTTCATGCATTTACTGATGGTTTTTTGAGCTAAATGACTATGAAATTGAAAAGCACTACAAATGAACTCTGAGAAGGTTGAAAGTTGGCATGGTATCATCAATTCACCCACATAGCATGTGCTAAAAAGTTGAGAGGGTTACGGAAAAAACTGGATGCACTTCATGTACAAAATGGACAATCTCTTTCAAAGTATCAGGGTTTCGGATGAAAACTCATCTGTTACAAAGGCATTTCATTTTTTAAACTTATTTCAACTCCAGACTTTTTGTGCGTTCAGTATGCACCATTCGAAGCCACATCATCAATTTTCAACCCTTTCTGACTTCATTTGCTATTTTTCATGCATTTACTGATTTTTTTTTAGCTAAATGAACCTGAAATTGAAAAGCACTACAAATGAACTTTGAAAAGGTTGAAAGTTGGCATGGTATCATCATTTCACCCACATAGCATGTGCTAAAAAGTTGAGAGGGTTACGGCAAAATCTGGATGCACTTCGTGTACAAACTAGACAATCTCTTTCAAAGTATCAGGATTTCTGACGAAAACTCGTATGTTACAAAGGCATTTCATTTTTTAAATAACCTAAGAATTACCAAATTGAATATAATGATAAAACACACTAATATTAAACAGCAGAAAAAAGAATCACTGAAAAATCTATTTTTAAAGTAAAGTTATTCACAAACTAGTGATTCACACAAATTTCAAATAATTCAAATTTAAACTATTCAAATTTGAAAACTACTGGCACTAACAAAAAGTTTATAATTTTTTTTACCTAAAGCAAAAAGATTCACAAAGAAACTCTAAATAAAGCAAAAAACAACTCAGAAACAAAAGAAAATAAATAAAGAAGAAAACTAAAAAAATGAAAAATAAATAAATTTAAAAAAAAGCCCGCCTACTAGGCCACCACGGCCTGCATATGACTAGAAACCCAACCTCTAGTTGGGCCAGGATGCAGGCCCGCAAGGCCCAGTAGGCCCCACAGGGCAGCACGGGTGCGGTAGGCCCAGAAGGCCTGCATTAGAGAGGAGCTCGATGGAGAGGCTGCGTCGGGGCTTATAAACAGGTGCTGGCGCCTCTCGCCAAGCGAGGTGGTACTAAACTTGCCCTGCACCGCGCCTGCGCGAGCACCAGCCTTTAGTCGCGGTTGGTGGCTCCAACCGCGACTAAAGGCCCCCCTTTAGTCGCGGTTGGAGCCACCAACCGCGACTAAAGGCCCCCCTTCCCGCCACTCTGCCTGGCCAAAAGTGACCTTTAGTCGTGGTTGGTGGTTCCAACCGGGACTAAAGGTATCCGCATATATATACAACACTTGAAAATTTTCACATCTCTCTCTGCTTCTTCTCGACGCCGCGCGACCACTACAATAGAGGACGCCGCCGTCGCTTGGCCCGACGCCGTCTTGCCTCCCACGATGCCGGAGCTTGTCAAGCCTCCTCCCCGCGTGATGCGCCGCCGCCCGCACCTCCTCCCCGTCGACGCCGCCCGCGCCTCCTCCCCTGGCCGAGCCCCGTCGACGCCGCCCGCGCCCTCCTCCCCGATCGAGCCTCGCAGTCACCTCACCCCGCTGTGAGCTCGCCGCCCCTCGATCTCCGGCGATTTTTTTCATTTTTTTTCATTTGTCGGAACTGTAATAGATATGCATGTTAATAAATGGATGAATAGAAATGTTAGGTTTTTTGTGTAGATGAATTAGTGTAGTATGTAATTTTTTTGTGTACATGAATGCATGTTAGATGGATATAATTAGTGTTTAATTAGTATAGAATTTTTTTTATATAATGTTGTTTTTCTGTTTTTTAATGGATGTATAGAAGTATGCTTAATTAGTGTTTCTTTTTCTGTTTTTTAATTTTATATAATGTTGTATATCATAGTATAGAAAAAATTTGCATATAAAAAAGTTGCATAGGAAAAAGTTGACCATATATATATTTGTTAGAAGGACCATATATAAGTGGGAAAAGTTTCGGAATTTTTTGAGAAAGGAATATTATTAGGGTAGTTATAACCTAGAAATGGGACATTATAATTGAAAATAGGATATTTTGCTCAAAATTTTCTAATAAAATGACATTGCATATATAGGAATTTTTTTTCATAAGAATTTGTTCTCGACGTCAACGATGCCCGGGCCGCATCCTCGTCGTCGACTCGTTCGCGACAACGTCCTGCTTCAGAGGCGCCATGTCCGGGACTGGGCTCCGCCGGGCTGGCACTGGGAGGTGCTACCTTCAGGGGCGCGCAGCTTGGTGAGGAACCCGGCCCCGGGTCCCGTCGTCGACCCGGAGCTCCTTTGGTGGCGTTCGCGTGGGCCACTTTTGGAGCGGAGGCAGCCGGCCCCGCCGCAGGTGGTACGTCGCCGTGTTAGGGAGGAGGTCGAGCACGTCCGTCGCTACATGGATGCGTTGGACGTCAGGTTCTCCAATACCTGGCAGGTTCTTCAGGGATCTCACCCAAGCTATGATCATGTGATCGTTCCTTCTCTTTGGGTGTCCACCGCCCGCGCCTCAGGAACCGCGAGTGAACTAGATTCTTCGATAATATTCGATCTGTATTAGCTAGTGATGTTATATATATGATAATATTCGAGATGTATTAGTGATAATACTCGAGATGTATTCGAGATTATATTCGAGACGATGTATTCGAGATTATATTATTCGATAATATTTGAGACGATGTATTCGAGATTATATTCGATGATGCATATTATCTGGATTAATTATTCGAGATGTATTATCTATTATGATTCAGTTTTCCTTATTGATTGCATGCATGCATTCTAATTTGAATACTAAATTGTTTTATATTTCATCTGGATTAGTTAAATAAAAGCTATGGACAATACCAACAGAGATGGAGAAGAGACTATGTTCGACATCATACGCTCCCCGAGCCCAGATGAGAATGAAGAAGATGACTGCTCGCAATATCTGAACAATACCGGTGAGGGTATGATATTTGATGAAGACGAACGAATAGATGAAGTCCAGAACAATGACGACGAAGGAAATGTTGTTCCTCAAATAACAAAGACCGGCGAGGTATATTTATATAAGGCATCTGGTGATCATCACATGTTTTAATTGATTTGTATATATATTAACGAATCGATCTTTCTTCTTTTAGCCCTCCGGATCGAGCAAATCTTCTACAAGCAGCAGGACAGTTCGAGGCCCGGCCAAGAAGTTGTAGGCTGGCGTAAAGTACAACATCGATGCCATCAAACCTAATGCCGAACCGCTTGAACCTAAGAAGAATGCGAAGAAGTTCATTCGTCAATGCGGAGTTATTGTCAGGGACCAAATCCCGATCTCCATTCAAGAATGGAAAAAGCCAGCAAAGGGAGATCCGGATGTTACTTTTGTGGACCAAAGAGCAAAATATCTGCTTTGGGAATCGCTCATGTCACATTTCACCCTACCAGATCATTTGACAGATGCAGATCTAGAGAAAGTCAAGAACAATGCTCTTAAGAAGATGGCGATAGCATTCAACAACCACAAGAAAAATATATGGGCCGCGTACCTCAAAGCAGGAAAGAAGACTCCAGAATTCAAGGGAACACTGGAGAAGGCAAGAAATCACTGGGACGCTTTTGTGAACTTCAAGGAATCGGAAGTAGCTCAGGAACGGTCGAGAATAAACAAGATTAATGCCGCGAAAAAGCAGTGGCACCATAAAATGGGGCCAGGTGGCTGCGAGGTGGCCCGGCCAAAGTGGGATCTCGCTGAGCAAGAGATGATGGATGCAGGGGTCACTCCAGTTACATTAAGCTGGCCCCACAGGTGCAGGACTTGGTTTTTATGCGCATGGGGGGAAGTTGGACCCAAAGACATGGCTGGTTTTGGAGCGGGCAAGTCTTAAAGGAGCCACCGATAGTTTACTTGTTGCAATAGAAGAGGCTTGAACGGGGGTGTTCACGCCCAACAGAGAGAACGATGAGCTTACACGCGCCCTGAAGAATCCTGAACACCCGGGAAGAAAACGAGGCAAAGGCGTTGTTCCGTGGTTTGAGGGGTTTGCGGATTGGAATGACACTTACAGAAGCCATGCGAGAAAGAGGCAGCAGGAGGAGGAGAAGAGGAAGCTGGAGGAGGAGAAGAGGAAGCTTGAGGAGGAGAAGAGGAAGCAGGAAGCAGACCGCATTCAACTGGTAGAATCAAAGCACGCAGAGTTGGAACGCGCTTTCAGGCGGCAGTAGCAGCAGATCGACTCACTTAGCCAGGAAAGGGCGTCTCAGCTGCAGCAGCAAGCAGATCCAGCATTGGATAGCACCATCCCATCCATGCCGAGAAGCAGTGTGGGTTCCGCCCCGGGCGATGATGCACTGCTGGATAGATACCCTGTGGATGATATCATAGCTATGACAACTTGTGAGCTACACATGAAAATGAAGAACATGGTGGCGGACGGCTATGCTTTAAGAAATCCCCCTGAAGCAACCTTCCATTGCAATCCGATTCCAGCTGGTTATGCTCATGTCGGGGTTGATGAAGTGATGAAAGAATATTTGGGGCTAGAGCTTGACATTCCTGGAGGTGAAGAGGAGCGCACACTGGGAGAGGCCATATATCGTATGGTTCTATGGAGAAAGGATTGCATCGTCTTTCCAAGGCCATCGCCACCGCGTCAGCCGACTCCTCCTCCAAGTCCGCCACCGCGTCAGCAGACTCCCGCTCCTCCAAGTCTGCCACCGCGTCAGCAGACTCCTGCTCCTCCAAGTCCGCCACCGCGTCAGCCCACTCCTCCTCCTCCAAGTCCGGCACCGTGTCAGCCGACTCCTCCTCTTCCAAGTCCGGCACCGCGTCAGCCCACTCCTCCTCCAAGTCAGGCACCGCGTCAGCCATCTCCGCCACCTCAGCGGGCTCCGCCGCCTCAGCAACAATGGAAGAGAGGCCCCACAGCTACGGCGACTAGCGGTACAAAAGGAGGCAAGAAATACAAATATGGTCCAAGCCTAAAGCCTCTTCCAAAGTTGCCTTACGACTATACTGAGGAGGAAAACGTGGCCATAGTGGAGGCCCAAGTAAGGGCCCATTTTGCACTGAACCCCCCCCCCCCCCGCCGCCAAAGGAGAAAGTACCTGAGCATGTCATACAACACTTTATTGATAATGCTCAACCGGCTGTGAAGCATAGGGACTCAGACTATGAGCGCTCTATCAAGAAGTCATATTATGCACACAAAAATAATGAGTTGAGCTCGAGCTCGAGCCAAGCAGTTGGCAAAAAAAAGCGGGAAAACTATTCCCCAGCTGGGAGAACAGGCAGTGCAATCGACCCCCCCGCTCATTGTACAAACACATGTGAGTACCGCCGATGATCAGCTGGTAATAACCGACGATCATAGAAGGCAGGCTGAAGAGGCTGGTATCACTATTGAACAACTCCTAGGCATTGCGGAAGTCCGCGGGTTTACAGAGGCAGAACTACAATGGAAATATGTCCGCGGCCAACTGATACGTCTCCAACGTATCTATAATTTTTTATTGTTCCATGCTATTATATTACCTATTTTGGATGTTTTATATGCATTAATATGCTATTTTATATTATTTTTGGGACTAACCTATTAAGCTAGAGCCCAGTGCCAGTTCCTATTTTTTCCCTGTTTTTGAGTTTCGCAGAAAAGGAATACCAAACGGAGTCCAAACGGAATAAAACTTTCGCTATGATCTTTCTTGGACCAAAAGGAAACCAGGAGACTTGGAGATGAAGTCGGAGGAGCCACGAGGCGACCACAAGGACGGAGGGCGCGCCCCCACCCTTGTGGGCCCCTCGTGCGTCTCCTGACCTAATTCTTTCGCCTATATATACTCTTATATGCCCAAACCACCAGAGGCATCCACGAAAAGACTTTTCCACCGCCGCAACCTTCTGTACCCGTGAGATCCCATCTAGGGGCCTTTTCCGGCGTCCTGCCGGAGGGGGATTCGATCACGGAGGGCTTCTACATCAACACCATTGCCCTTCCGATGAAGCGTGAGTAGTTTACCTCAGACCTACGGGTCCATAGCTAGTAGTTAGATGGCTTTTTCTCTCTCTTTGATTCTCAATACCATGTTCTCCTCGATGTTCTTGGAGATCTATTCGATGTAATAATTTTTTGCGGTGTGTTTGCCGAGATCCGATGAATTGTGGATTTATGATCATCTTATCTATGAATATTATTTGAATCTTCTCTGAATTCTTTTATGCATGATTTGATATCTTTGCAAGTCTCTTCGAACTATCGATTTGCTTTGGCCAACTAGATTGGTTTTTCTTGCAATGGGAGAAGTGCTTAGCTTTGGGTTCAATCTTGCAGTGTCCTTTCCTTGTGACAGTAGGGGCAGCAAGGCACGTATTGTATTGTTGCCATCGAGGATAAAAAGATGGGGTTTTCATCATATTGCTTGAGTTAATTCCTCTACATCATGTCATCTTTCTTAATGCGTTACTCTGTTCTTCATGAACTTAATACTCTAGATGCAGGCAGGAGTTGGTCGATGTGTGGAGTAATAGTGGTAGATGCAAAATTGTTTCGGTCTACTTGACACGGACGTGATGCCTATATTCATGATCATTGCCTTAGATATCGTCATAACTTTGCGCTTTTCTATCAATTGCTCGGCAGTAATTTGTTCACCCACCGTATTATTTTCTATCTTGAGAGAAGCCTCTAGTGAAACCTATGGTCCCCGGGTCTATTTTCCATCATACAATCTTCTACTTTCAATCTACGAGTTTCCGATTTACTATTTTGCAATCTTTTACTTTCCAATCTATAAAACAAAAATACCAAAAATGTTTACTTTATCGTTTATCTATCTCTATCAGATCTCACTTTTGCGAGTAACCGTGAAGGGATTGACAACCCCTTATCGCGTTGGGTGCAAGTTTGGTGTTTGTTTGTGCAGGTATTCGGTGACTTGCGTGTTGTCTCCTACTGGATTGATACCTTGGTTCTCAAAACTGAGGGAAATACTTACTCTACTTTGTTGCATCACCCTTTCCTCTTCAAGGGAAAAACCAACGCAAGTTCAAGAAGTAGCAGGAAGAATTTCTGGCGCCGTTGCCGGGGAGATCTACACCAAGTCAAGACATACCAAGTACCCATCATAAACTCTCATCTCTCACATTACATTATTCGCCATTCGCCTCTCATTTTCCTCTCCCCCACTTCTAAAACAATTTTCAAAAAGTTTGCCTTTAATTCGCCTCTCTCTTTGCCTTTTCTTCGCCCCTCTTCCGTTCATCTTCTTCATTTGCTTTTTGTGTGCTTGCGTGTTGGATTGCTTGCTTTGTCACGATAACTCAAGAGAATACCAAACTATGTGACTTTTCCAACACCAATAATAATGATTTTATTAGTACTCCGATTGCACCCGCTACTAATGCGGAATCTTGTGAAATTAATGCCGCTTTGCTGAATCTTGTTATGAAAGATCAATTTTCTGGCCTTCCTAGTGAAGATGCCGCATCCCATCTAAACAATTTCGTTGATTTGTGTAATATGCAAACGAAGAAAGATGTGGATAATGATATTGTTAAATTGAAGCTATTTCCGTTCTCACTACGAGACCGTGCTAAAACTTGGTTTTCATCTTTGCATAGAAATAGTATTGATTCATGGAATAAGTGTAAAGATGCTTTTATTTCCAAGTATTTTCCTCCCGCTAAGATCATCTCCCTTAGGAATGATATTATGAATTTTAAACAACTTGATCATGAGCATGTTGCACAATCTTGGGAGAGAATGAAATTGATGATACGAAATTGCCCTACTCATGGTTTGAATTTGTGGATGATTATACAAAAAATTTATGCCGGATTGAATTTTGCTTCTAGAAATCTTTTAGATTCGGCCGCGGGAGGTACTTTTATGGAAATTACTCTAGGAGAAGCTACTAAACTTTTAGATAATATTATGGTTAATTATTCTCAATGGCATACCGAAAGATCTTCCACTAGTAAAAAGGTGCATGCAATTGAAGAGATTAATGTTTTGAGTGGAAAGATGGATGAACTTATGAAATTGTTTGCTAGCAAGAGTGTTACTTTGGATCCTAATGATATGCCTTTATCCACTTTGATTGAAAATAATAATGAATCTATGGATGTGAATTTTGTTGGTAGGAACAATTTTGGTAATAACGCGTATAGAGGCAATTTTAATACTAGGCCGTTTCCTAGTAACTCCTCTAATAATTATGGAAATTCCTACAACAATTCTTATGGAAATTATAATTAGATGCCCTCTGAATTTGAGAATAGTGTTAAAGAATTTATGAGTTCGCAAAAGAATTTCAATGCTTTGATTGAAGAAAAATTGCTTAAGATTGATGATTTGGCTAGGAACGTGGATAGAATTTCTCTTGATGTTGATTCTTTGAAACTTAGATCTATCCCACCCAAGCAAGATATCAATGAGTCTCTCAAGGCTATGAGAATTTCCATTGATGAGTGCAAAGAAAGAACCGCTAAGATGCGTGCTAAAAAAGATTGGTTTGTAAAAACGTGTTCTTCTAGTTTCCGTGAAAATATTGATGAAGATCTTAAAGTGATTGATGTGACTCCTATTGAATCTTTGTTTTCCAATATAAATCTTGATAAATATGGGACTGGAGATGAGTCAACTTTAGTTAGAAGGCGTCCCAATGATTCGGAGTTTTTAGATCTTGATGCAAAAATTGATAAAAGTGGGATTGGAGAGGTCAAAACTTTAAGTAGCAATGAACCCACTCTTTTGGATTTCAAGGAATTTAATTATGATAATTGTTCTTTAATAGATTGTATTTCCTTGTTGCAATCCGTGTTGAATTCTCCTCATGCTTATAAACAAAACAAAGCTTTTACTAAACATATCGTTGATGCTATGATGCAATCTTTTGAAGAAAACCTTGAATTGGAAGTATCTATCCCTAGAAAACTTTATGATGAGTGGGAACCTACTATTAAGATTAAGATTAAATATTATGAATGCCATGCTTTGTGTGATTTGGGTGCTAGTGTTTCCACGATTCCAAAAACTTTGTGTGATGTATTAGGTTTTCGTGAATTTGATGATTGTTCTTTAAATTTGCATCTTGCGGATTCCACTATTAAGAAACCTATGGGAAGGATTAATGATATTCTTATTGTTGCAAATAGGAATTATGTGCCCGTAGATTTCATTGTTCTTGATATAGATTGAATTCCTACATGTCCTATTATTCTTGGTAGACCTTTCCTTAGAACGATTGGTGCAATTATTGATATGAAAGAAGGAAACATTAGATTTCAATTTCCATTAAGGAAGGGCATGGAACACTTTTCAAGAAAGAAAATTAAATTGCCTTATGAATCTATTATGAGAGCCACTTTTGGATTGCATACCAAAGATGACAATACTGAGATCTATTCGTGTTTTTATGCCTAGCTAAGGGCGTTAAACAATAGCGCTTGTTGGGAGGCAACCCAATTTTATTTTTGTTTTTGCTTTTTAGGTTCTATTTTGCAATAAATAATTCATCTAGCCTCTGGTTAGATATGATTTTATATTTTAATTAGTGTTTGTGCCAAGTAAGACCTTTGGGATAGCTTACGGTGATAGTTGATTTGATCTTGCTGAAAAACAGAAACTTTTGCGCCCAGGAAAATAATTTTTATAATTCACTGAAGAGTGCTTTTGAGTTGATTATTTTTGCAAAAGATTAATAAACAAATTTCTTAGGTCGTCCTAATTGTTCAGAATTTTTTGAGTTACAGAAGTATTCGAGATTTCAAGATTGCTACAGACTGTTCTGTTTTTGACAGATTCTGTTTTCTATGTGTTGTTTGCTTATTTTGATGAATCTATGGGTAATATTTGCAGGTATGAACCATGGAAAAGTTGGAATACAGTAGATATTACACCAATATAAATAAAGAATGAGTTCACAACAGTACCAAAAGTGGTGATTTATTTTCTCATACTAACGGAGCTTATGAGATTTTCTGTTGAGTTTTGTGTTGTGAAGTTTTCATGTTTTGGGTAAGGATTTGATGGACTTTGGAATAAGGAGTGGCAAGAGCCTAAGCTTTGGGATGCCCAAGTCACCCCAAGGTAATATCAAGGACAACCAAGAGCCTAAGCTTGGGGATGCCTCGGAAGGCATCCCCTCTTTCGTCTTCGTCTATTGGTAACTTTACTTGAGGCTATATTTTTATTCACCACATGATATGTGTTTTGCTTGGAGCGTCTTGTATGATTTGAGTCTTTGCTTTTTAGTTTGCCACAATCATCCTTGCTGTACACACCTTTTGAGAGAGACACGCATGAGTTATGATTTATTAGAATACTCTTTGTGCTTCACTTATATCTTTTGAGCTAGGCAATTTTGCTCTAGTGCTTCACTTACATCCTTTTAGAGCACGGCGGTGGTTTTATTTTATAGAAATTGATGAACTCTCATGCTTCACTTATATTTTTTGAGAGTCTTTAAAACAGCATGGTAATTTTCTTTGGTTATAAATTTAGTCCTAATATGATAGGCATCCAAGAGGGATATAATAAAAACTTTCATATAAAGTGCATTGAATACTATGAGAAGTTTGATTCCTTATGATTGTTTTGAGATATGAAGATGGTGATATTAGAGTCATGCTAGTGAGTAGTTTTGAATTTGAGAAATACTTGTGTTAAGGTTTGTGAGTCCCGTAGCATGCACGTATGGTGAACCGTTATGTAATGAAGTTGGAGCATGAGATATTTTTTGATTGTCATCCTTTGTGTGGAAGTCGGGATTGCGCGATGGTTAACCCCTACCAACCCTTCCCCTAGGAGCATGCGTCTAGTACTTTGTTTCGATGACTAATAGATTTTTGCAATAAGTATGTGAGTTCTTTATGACTAATGTTGAGTCCATGGATTATACGCACTCTCACCCTTCCACCTTTGCTAGCCTCTCTAGTGCCGCGCAATTTTCGCCGGTAGCATAAACCCACCATCTACCTTCCTCAAAACAGCCACCATAGCTACCTATTATGGCATTTCCATAGCCATTCCGAGATATATTGCCATGCAACTTTCCACCATTCCGTTTATTATGACACGCATCATCATTGTCATATTGCTTTGCATGATCATGTAGTTGACATCGTATTTGTGGCAAAGCCACCTTTCATCATTTTTTATACATGTCACTCTTGAATCATTGCACATCCCGGTACACCGCCGGAGGCATTCATATAGAGTCATATTTTGTTCTAGTATCGAGTTGTAATTTTTGAGTTGTAAGTAAATAGAAGTATGATGATTTTCATTATTAGAGCATTGTCCCATGTGAGGAAATAAAAAAAGAAAAAAGAAAGAAAAAAAAAGGGAAAGAAAAAAAAGAAAAAAGAAAAAAAAGATGAAAGAAAAAAAAAGAAAAAATGAGAGAAAAAGAGAGAAGGGGCAATGTTACTATCCTTTTTCCATACTTGTGCTTCAAAGTAGCACCATGATCTTCATGATAGAGAGTCTCCTATGTTGTCACTTTCATATACTAGTGGGAATTTTTCATTATAGAACTTGGCTTGTATATTCCAACGATGGGCTTCCTCAAATTGCCCTAGGCCTTCATGAGCAAGCAAGTTGGATGCACACCCACTTAGTTTTCTTTTCTGAGCTTTCATAAACTTATAGCTCTAATGCATCCGTTGCATGGAAATCCCTACTCACTCGCATTGATATCTATTGATGGGCATCTCCATAGCCCGTTGATACGCCTAGTTGATGTGAGACTATCTCCCTCTTTTTGTCTTCTCCACAACCACCTTCTATTCCACCTATAGTGCTATGTCCATGGCTCACGCTCATGTATTGCGTGAAAGTTGAAAAAGTTTGAGAATACTAAAGTATGAAACAATTGCTTGGCCAAAACCGGGGTTGTGCATGATTTGAGTATTTTGTGTGATGAAGATGGAGCATAGCCAGACTATATGGTTTTGTAGGTTTAAGCTTTCTTTGGCCATGTTATTTTGAGAAGACATAATTATCTTGTTAGTATGCTTGAAGTATTATTGTTTTTATGTCAATATTAAACTTTTGTTTTGAATCATACGGATCTGAACATTCATGCCACAATAAAGAAATTACATGGATAAATATGTTAGGTAGCATTCCACATCAAAAATTCTGTTTTTATCATTTACCTCCTCGAGGACGAGCAGGAATTAAGCTTGGGGATGCTTGATACGTCTCCAACGTATCTATAATTTTTGATTGTTCCATGCTATTGTATTATCTGTTTTGGATGTTTTATATGCATTAATATGCTATTTTATATTATTTTTGGGACTAACCTATTAACCTAGAGCCCAGTGCCAGTTCCTGTTTTTTCGCTGTTTTTGAGTTTCGCAGAAAAGGAATACCAAACGGAATAAAACTTTTGCTATGATCTTTCTTGGACCAAAAGGAAACCAGGAGACTTGGAGATGAAGTCGGAGGAGCCACGAGGCGGCCACAAGGACGGAGGGCGCGCCCAGGGGGGTAGGGCGCGCCCCCCACCCTTGTGGGCCCCTCGTGCGTCTCCTGACCTAATTCTTTCGCCTATATATACTCTTATATGCCCAAACCACCAGAGGCATCCACGAAAAGACTTTTCCACCGCCGCAACCTTCTGTACCCGTGAGATCCCATCTAGGGGCCTTTTCCGGCGTCCTGCCGGAGGGGGATTCGATCATGGAGGGCTTCTACATCAACACCATTGCCCTTCCGATGAAGTGTGAGTAGTTTACCTCAGACCTACAGGTCCATAGCTAGTAGCTAGATGGCTTTTTCTCTCTCTTTGATTCTCAATACCACATTCTCCTCGATGTTCTTGGAGATTTATTCGATGTAATACTTTTTTGCGGTGTGTTTGTCGAGATCCGATGAATTGTGGATTTATGATCAGCTTATCTATGAATATTATTTGAATCTTCTCTGAATTCTTTTATGCATGATTTGATATCTTTGCAAGTCTCTTCGAACTATCGATTTAGTTTGGCCAACTAGATTGGTTTTTCTTGCAATGGGAGAAGTGCTTAGCTTTGGGTTCAATCTTGCAGTGTCCTTTCCCTGTGACAGTAGGGGCAGCAAGGCACGTATTGTATTGTTGCCATCGAGGATAAAAAGATGGGGTTTTCATCATATTGCTTGAGTTAATTCCTCTACATCATGTCATCTTTCTTAATGCGTTACTCTGTTCTTCATGAACTTAATACTCTAGATGCAGGCAGGAGTCGGTCGATGTGTGGAGTAATAGTGGTAGATGCAGAATCGTTTCGGTCTACTTGACACGGACGTGATGCCTATATTCATGATCATTGCCTTAGATATCGTCATAACTTTGCGCTTTTCTATCAATTGCTCGGCAGTAATTTGTTCACCCACCGTATTATTTTCTATCTTGAGAGAAGCCTCTAGTGAAACCTATGGCCCCCGGGTCTATTTTCCATCATACAATCTTCTACTTTCCAATCTACGAGTTTCTGATTTACTATTTTGCAATCTTTTACTTTCCAATCTATAAAACAAAAATACCAAAAATATTTACTTTACCGTTTATCTATCTCTATCAGATCTCACTTTTGCGAGTAACCGTGAAGGGATTGACAACCCCTTATCGCGTTGGGTGCAAGTTTGGTGTTTGTTTGTGCAGGTATTCGGTGACTTGCGTGTTGTCTCCTACTGGATTGATACCTTGGTTCTCAAAACTGAGGGAAATACTTACTCTACTTTGCTGCATCACCCTTTCCTCTTCAAGGGAAAAACCAACGCAAGCTCAAGAAGTAGCACCAACCTATGGTCAAGCCTGAGCAGATCCCACTTCTAACAACGAGAATGTATGAATTGCATCAATGGTACCTGAGAGAAGTAAAGAATACCGATCGAGAGTCCCTCATGGTGAAAGTCAAGGAAGAGCATTACTACCATGCAAAAGATCTGTGGGTTGTGTTTCAAGAAATGTTTCAGTTATTCAATCAAGATGCACTCGACAAATCTATCGTCAGTTGCTATTGTCTGTAAGTGATTTCTTTCTGTAATTTAAGTCTCTAGCTAGCTGTAGTGCTCGTTCATTACCTGTAATTATCCTCACTATATTATTTTATATGGTATTATGCAGAATGAAGATGTATGAAATGAAAAGAGTTGGATGCTATGGCATTGGGTTCATTGAACCAAATACCATTAATCAAGAGACATGGTCACGTGAATATGATCGACCATACACAGGGAGAAGCTTGCTAGAGTTCTTCAAGCGACTAAATACCCAACCAGAAATATTACTTCCTTACAACTTCGGGTGAGTGACACTGTCTTGTACTACAAATTCTGTTTTTGCTTACTAGATATTAATAAGTGTAGTTGATGAGTTATGCACATGCCCGCTTAATTATACAAACATGTGCGCATGCAATTTCCACTGGATCTTGTTAATCATTGAAGTTGACAAGGGAAAAGTTCAAGTACTGGACTCACTATATAAAGATAGTAATGAATACGCAATCGTGAGGGGGATGGTCGACAGGTAATTTCAATCATTATCGCACTATGTCGGCCTCTTTAGTTCATTTCCTGATATCAACTAATTAATAACTCATTTATTCATTTTCTTTGCCGGCCAGCAGGGCTTGGGAAAAGTTCATCAAACAGGTTAAAGGCGAATGGAAACAACAGCTGAAATGGGTGCGACCCAAGGTAATTAAATACTACTAGCTACATCTGCGCATCTCTTTAATTCTACTTTCATCAATACCATTATCATGCTTGATTAATTATTATCTGATTGAATTCTATTCTCGTAAAGGCCATGAGGCAGGCGCCGGGGAATAATTTATGTGCGTACTACGTTTGCGAGAACATTCGCATGATGACATCCGAAAGGAGCACATCTGATAGAGCACTTTGGGTACGTTTGCCAGAACACAATTCACAAATCTTTTTTTCATGATCTAATATATATACACACAACTAATATATTCATATTGATCTCCTTCTTTAATAAAGATGACGGAGATGCGGGATAAGCTCCTACCAAAGGATCGCGTATGAGCAATTCAAGAGGAAATAGCGGGATTTTTGCTCTACCAGGTCATAGATCCCAAAGGAGAATACCATTACAAGCTGTAATGCCTCCATGTGTAATGATATGCAAATTGTAGGAGAAATTATATATACCAAATTGTATATATATATATGTGTATGTGAATGGTCGTGCGAGAAATTCGATGATATATATATGATCGGCTCTACGAGAAATTCTATTTATATATATGCATAACGTGTACAATATGTAGTAGCGTAAAATATGTTTGAAATGAAAAAGAATTAAATGGAAAACACAAAATTAAAAGGAAAAATAAACCATAAACCCCTAAACCTTTCAGTCCCGGTTGGTGTACCCAGCCCCCCGGCGCGGGCTCGTGACACGTGGTGGGCCTTTGGTCCCGGTTCGTGACGAACCGGCACTAAAGGGGGGGGCTTTAGTTCCCACCCTTTAGTGCCGGTTGCAGAACCGGCACTAAAGGTCCTTACGAACCGGGACTAAAGCCCGATTCTGCACTAGTGTCATTGCAATCATGCTTTTCATTCCAGGAGCTATCGTGAATCACTTTAGAAATTTCTTTGTTTAACACCTCATCACAATTTTCAGATTCATGATTTTCAAGCAAAACTTCATAGAGATAATCAAGTGCACTCAACTCACTAGCAATTGGTTCATCATAATTTGGTCTTTTGAAAAGATTAGCAAGTGGATGAGGATCCATATCAATAGATTTGTAGCAAGCGAAGATGCAAGCAAATAGAAGGCACATGGACACACAAGCAAAGATAGCAAACAAGCAAAAAGGCAAATGGAAAATAGTTTTGTATTTTTGTAAAACTTTTTAGAAGCGGGGGAGATGAAAACGAGAGGCAAATGGCAAATAAAGTAATTGCAAGGAGATGAGAGTTTATGCGTAGGTACTTGATAGATGTTGATGATGTCTCCCTGGCAACGGCGCTAGAAATTCTTCCTGATTGCTTGTATCTGCGTTGGTAATTCCCCGAAGAGGAGAGGATGATGCAACACAGCAACGGTAAGTATTTCCCTCAGTTGTGAAACCAGGGTTAACAATCCAGTAGGAGAACCAAGCAACACTATGTAAACAACACCTGCACACAAACCACAAAAACTTGCAACCCAACGCGTAAGAGGGGTTGTCAATCCCTCCTCGGTATTGAGATAGATTAAATTGTATGAGATTTGATAAATAGATCTAGCAAAAACATAAAATAAAATAAGTAAAGAAAAAGTGCAGCAAGGTATTTTTGGATTTTTGGATAAATAGATCTGAAAATCATATGATAGGAAATAGACCCGGGGCCGTAGATTTCACTACAGGCTTCTCTCGAGAAAATAGCATATGGTGGGTAAATAAATTACTGTTGGGCAATTGATAGAAAAGCAAATAATTATGACGATATCCAAGGCAATGATCATGTATATAGGCATCATGTCCAAGATTAGTAGACCTACTCCTGCCTGCATCTACTACTATTACTCCACACATCGACCGCTATCCAGCATGCATATAGTGTATTAAGTTCAGGGAAAAATGGAGTAATGCAATAAGAACGATGACATGATGTAGACAAGGTCTATTCATGTAGGAATAGACCCCATCTTTTTATCCTTAATGGCAATGATACATGCATGTCATGTCTCCTTCTATCACTGAGATTGAGCACCGCAAGATCAAAACCATCACAAAGCACCTCTTCCCATGGCAAGAAAAATCAATCTAGTTGGCCAAACCAAACCAAAGTTTCGGAGAAGAAATACGAGGCTATAACAATCATGCATAAGAGAGTTCAACAAAGACTCAAATAATATTCATGGATAGATATGATCATAAACTCACAATTCATCGGACCCCAACAAACACACTGCAAAAAGTCATTACATCAAATAGATCTCCAAGAACATCGAGGAGAACATTGTATTGAAGATCAAAAAGAGAGAAGAATCCATCTAGCTACTGCCTACAGACCCGTAGGTCTGTGGTGAACTACTCACACATCATTGGAGGGGCAAGGGTGATGATGAAGAACCCCTCCGTGATCGTTGACCCCTCTGGCAGAGTGCCGGAAAAGGCCTCTAGATTGGATCTCATGGTTCTGGAACTTTCGGCGGCTGAAATTATGTTTCATCGACTCCCCTAGGGTTTTTGGGATTTTAGAGTATTTATAGAGCCAGAGGTCGGTGGAGGGGGTGCCTGTGGGCCCCACTACCCACTAGGGCGAGCCTAGGGCCCTGGCGTGCCCTGGTGCCTAGTGGGCCCCACAGGCCCCCTCTGGTGCACTTCTTGGGCCTCCTGGGTTTCTTCTGGGTAGAAAAAAATTTGCCAAAAAAGTTTCGTGGCATTTGGACTCCGTTTGGTATTGATATTCTGCGAAGTAAAAAACAGCAACTGGCAATAGGCACTATGTCAATAGGTTAGTCCAAAAAATGATATAAAGTTGCTAGTAAATGAGTATAAAACATCCAAGAATGATACTTTAATAGCATGGAACAATAAAAAATTATAGATATGTTGGAGACGTATCAACGTTCGAAGAGGTGGGGACGGCAGATACAACTTCACTGTTCACAAAAATAGCACGGTCGCCCGAGGGCAATGTTGACGTTGAGCCCCCGAGCTCCATGAATGATTCCTCCATGATCTTGATAGAGATCAAAGTTGATGTTTGATGAAGGCCCTCGCCCGATCATGACAATCTGACGTGAAGCGCAGTCCTCGGTCGAGCCGGCGATGAAGATGCCAACACCGTAGTTGATCTGTGCGTGAGTCATTGATCCTTTGTCGATCTCACAGCGGAACTCTCAATGATAGCACTAATGTCGACGTCAAAACCGTCGGATCTCGGGTAGGGGGTCCCGAGCTGTGGATCTTGGATCAATGGTGAACAGGAGAGGAAGGAATCGATGTTTACCCAGGTTCGGGCCCTCTCAAAGAGGTAATACCCTACGTCCTGCTTGAGTTTATTGATATGTATATGATGGTTACAGAGTCGATCTACCACGAGATCAGATGAACTAAACCCTAGATGAGTAGGATGATGGTTCTAAGATGATCTATTGACTAGCCTGGCCTCGGTTTATATAGTGCACCCGGGGCCTAGGATTTAGAAGAGTCCTCGTCTTGTGCGCCAAGTCTTGTGGAGTCTTCCTTCCATAGCACGGGGTCGCTTGTAGTCCCGCCTTCCTTTGATAAATCAAGAGCGGCCCACCAGTCCGGCCTATGAGAGATAGGCCGGCAGCCCGAGGACCCCTTAGTCCAGGACACCCTCAGTCACCGCCACCGCGTCGCCGGGTTGCACAACCGGCGACTTGCCCTCTTCACGGGGGCGTAGGCCACATCGACTGTCTTCCCCCGCCAAAAATAAACTTTGGTCTGTGCTGCATGGCGACGGAGGAAGGGCATTCTCTCCCTCTCGCGGAAGCATATCCCTTCGGGGCTCATGACAGTCCGATGAGCTGACCGCTGGACATAGTGAAGACATGGCGTGGGAGTGGAGATCCGCCCCTGCCGACATTAGACTAGTTTTATCCTAGTCTGGTATAGTTTAGTTAAAATATGTATGAAATGTAATTATTTGCGTCTCGTTTGTTTGAAAATCATCTGATTTGCATGTAATTTGCCCGGTCTGTTGAAATGCATTTTGAAATGTATGCGGATCCCTTTGGATGGTCAGCTCCCACAAAGCTCCCTGGTTTGCTTTCGGTTTGCGAAAAAATGGATGCCCGGGCTGGTCTGTGGACCGACGTAGGATGCCGTGGGATGACAAACTCGGTCCGAACGGCTCGACCCGAACGCTTGTGTGCAGTTTGAGGGTCAGCTTTGAAGATGCCCTAAGCGATGCTTAGGTCGTAAGAGAAGAACAAAATAAAACTAGGCTATCTATTCGCCCATCATCTTTCTCTTCTTTATTTTCTCTAACAAACATATTGTTAGACGTTTCTAAAGATTAACCCATGTACAAATCTGAAATTCCTAAAGATTACTCATGTGATGATTTGAAAGTTGGGCAGACGGTTTTTAAAGATTACTCATGTGTGATAACTCATGACATCACATACGATTGTGTGGCGAGAATTGTGTGCTCTACTTGACACACACTTTAATTAAAACTGTGTGTGATACTGAGGATCATCGCCATGATTTCGTCACATGGGTTGTGTATGATGTGACTTGCTTCGTCTAGACAAACACATCATCTGTCGTCTGACCAACATACTTAGAAGTATAGTCACAAGAGCATCAACTTATATATTTCCATTAATAGAAACAATTAGGATTCAGCCGAAATCAGAAAACCAAAAGGGGTCTGGAATAAGGACAGGTGCATCAACTGTAGATAATAGGAAGGAAGTATGACATAGGGAATATATATAAGCGTGAAAACTATAACAATATACTAGTCTAGTCCTTCTTCTTCTTAGATGCCCCTGCGACATCGTCTTGAAGAGGACGCTTGCCAGTGGTCGTCGTCGCCTCCGTCCTCATCCTTGTCCTTTCCCTTCTCCTTCTCCTCCTCCTCATCGTTGTCGTCTTCATCATGGTTCTCTCGGTTCTCCTTCCCTGACTCGGGCTCCGACTCGGTGGTCTCCGATGGCGGCTTTGGCCCTTCCATGAACTGGATAAATTCGAGGTTGAGGCGCGAGGGCGGAGTGATGGATTGCGAGCCCGATGATTCCTCACTTGAAGCGACCAGACTGGTCGTCTCGTCCTCGTTGGCGGAGTCCGGGTTCTTGCATGGCCCTTCCCAGAAGGACGTGGTGGCGCTGCCAGATATTGCAGAGAAAGTTGGAGAACGCGGGGATGGAGATGACAAATTGAAGCGGGGATGAAGAAGAGAGCAATGCCGATTGAAGCGGGGATTGATGGATTATATTAGCACATTGGAGGGCGGTTAGAATTCGTATATAATCAACCGCAATCACTACCACCCTCTGAGTTCCCGCGGTTGCAATTCTGTAGATGATAACTATGCAGACGGTTTTAAACTTCACACGTGCGCAGTTGTCACCCAACTGATGTTGCGTCCACAGGGCATAGCCAGTCAGCCACTTGCTGACGGCATGGGAGATGACTGTGGCACTTTCCGCATTGCCTCCACCACATCATGCTGCACTCCAGTGTCGAAGAGGCGCCACTGTAGCATTACTGGCCCCTGTCTCTCTTCGGGTTGAGGACTTGAGGTCATGGCGGCGGCTGCTGCTCCCTTTACTCCTTTGCTTGAGCATGGTGCAGCCGTTGCTCTCGTTACTCCACTGCTTGGTGCAGCCGCTCCGTGCCGATGCCGACTGGGGGAGAAGAAGCGGCACCATGCTCATTGTCGTTAATAAAGAGGATTGGTATCACTATGCTATCGGATCAATTGTTACCTTAGTTGCAATCTTGATCGCATTTTGTTGTTGCATTTAAATGCTTTAGCTAGAGAGTTTGTATGTTGTTTTATGAGAATAAGTGTGTATGAACTTGTATTAATTTGGTCTTTTCGGTGTTGTGTAATGAAGATGAGCCGGCAATGGATGTACGATGACCGATGCTCTCCCCAGTTCATTAATGGCATGCATACTTTTCTTGTTGCGGCTGAGGCAAACAAGCGAGCGGATGGTTTTATGTGTTGTCCATGTGATGTCTGTAAGAATGATCATAATTACTCTAACTCAAGAACCATTCGCATCCACCTGTTTACGTCCGGTTTCATGTCCGGCTATAACTGTTGGACCAAGCACGGAGAAAGAGGGGTCCTAATGGAAGAGAATGAAGAAGAAGAGGATGATGACAGCTATCCTGGCCATGGGTTCCCTGAATACGATGGTACAACAATGGGGGAAGATGCTGATCCGGCAATGGGGGAAGAAGCTGAAGAAGAGGCATCAGATGAGCCCGCTGATGATCTTGGTCGGGCCATTGCTGATGCAAAGAGAAACTGCGCAAGTGAAAAGGAGAAGCTGAAGTTGCAGCGCATGTTAGATGATCACAAGAAATTGTTGTACCCAAATTGCGAAGATGACAAGAAAAAGTTAGGTACCACACTGGAATTGCTGCAATGGAAGGCAGAGAATGGTGTATCTGACAAGGGATTTGAAAAGTTGCTGATAATGTTAAAGAAGATGCTTCCAAAGGACAATGAATTGCCCGACAGTACGTCCGAAGCAAAGAAGGTTGTCTACCCTCTAGGATTAGAGGTGCAAAAGATACATGCATGCCCTAATGATTGCATCCTCTACCGCGGTGAGTACGAGGATTTGAATGCATGCCCGGTATGTGGTGCGTTGCGCTATAAGATCAGCCGCGATGACCCTAGTGATGTTGAGGGCAAGCGCCCCAAGAAGAAGATTCCTGCCAAGGTGATGTGGTATGCTCCTATAATACCACGGTTGAAACGTTTGTTCCAAAACAAAGAGCATGCCAAGTTCATGTGATGGCACAAAGAAGACCGTAAGAAAGACGGGAAGTTGAGAGTACCCGCTGACGGGTCGCAGTGGAGAAAAATCGAGAGAAAGTGGGAGGACTTTGCAGAGACGCAAGGAACGTATGGTTTGGTTTAAGTGCAAATGGCATTAGTCCTTTTGGGGAGCAGAGCAGCAATCATAGCACCTGGCCTATGACTCTATGTATCTATAACCTTCCTCCTTGGTTGTGCATGAAGCGAAAGTTCATTATGATGCCAGAGCTCATCCAAGGCCCTAAGCAACCCGGCAACGACATTGATGTGTACCTAAGGCCATTAGTTGAAGAACTTTTACAGCTGTGGAATGGAAAAGGTGTACGTGTGCGGGATGAGCACAAACAGGAGGAATTTGACCTACATGTGTTGCTGTTTGTAACCATCAATGATTGGCCTGCTCTCAGTAACCTTTTAGGACAGACAAACAAGGGATACCATGCATGCACGCACTGTCTAGATGATACCGACAGTATATATTTGGATAAATGTAAGAAGAATGTGTACCTGGGACATCGTCGATTTCTTCCGATCAAGCATCTCTTAAGAAAGAAAGGCAAGCATTTCAAAGGTGAGGCAGATCACCGGAAGAAGCCTCGCCACCGTACTGGTGATGATATACTTGATATGGTTAAGGATTTAAAAGTAATCTTTGGAAAGGGTCCTGGCGGACAATCTGTTCCGAATGACGCTGAGGGACACGCACCCATGTGGAAGAAGAAATCTATATTTTGGGACCTACCCTATTGGAAAGACCTAGAGGTCCGCTCTGCAATTGACGTGATGCACGTGACGAAGAATCTTTGCGTGAACCTACTAGGCTTCTTGGGCGTGTATGGGAAGACAAAAGATACACCAGAGGAACGGGAGGACCAGCAACGTATGCACAGAAAAGACGACATGCATCCAAAGCAGTATCAGGGTCATGCCAGCTACGCTCTTACCAAAGAAGAGAAGGAAATCTTCTTTGAATGCCTGCTCAGTATGAAGGTCCTGTCTGGCTTCTCATCGAATATAAAGGGAATAATAAATAAGGCAGAGAAAAAGTTCCAGAACCTAAAGTCTCATGACTGCCACGTGATTATGATGCAACTGTTTCCGGTTGCATTGACGGGGCTTCTACCGGAAAATGTTCGATTAGACATTGTGAAGCTATGTGCATTCCTCAATGCAATCTCTCAGAAGGTAATCAATCCAGAAATCATACCAAGGTTACAGAATGATTTGGTGCAATGTCTTGTCAGTTTCAAGTTGGTGTTCCCACCATCCTTCTTCAATATCATGACGCATGTCCTAGTTCACCTAGTCGAAGAGATTGCCATTCTAGGTCCTGTATTTCTACACAATATGTTCCCCTTTGAGAGGTTCATGGGAGTCTTAAAGAAATATGTTCATAACCATGCTAGGCTAGAAGGAAGCATCTCCAAGGGCCATGAAACAGAGGAGGTTATTGAGTTTTGTGTTGACTTTATTCCTGACGTTAAGCCGATTGGTGTTCCTGAATCGCGGCATGAGGGCAGACAGGGTGGAAAAGGCACGCAAGGAAGGGACCAAGTAATATGTATGGACGGGCATTCTTGGGCGCAAGCACACTACACAGTTCTACAAAATTCTGCCTTGGTAGCTCCGTATATCGAGGAACACAAGAATATTCTACGCTCCAAACACCCGGAGCAGTCTGACGACTGGATTACACGTGAACAAATGGGGACTTTCACCGGTTGGTTGCAGACACGTCTCATGCATGACAACACTATTCCAGATGAGCTGTACTTGCTGTCCCAGTTACCATCTTCGACTATATTGACTTTCAAAGGGTACGAGATAAATGGGAATACATTTTACATGATCGCCCAAGATAAAAAGAGCACCAACCAAAACAGTGGTGTCCACTTTGATGCAGCAAACACCAATAGGCCAAAGGACACATATTATGGTTACATAGAGGAGATATGGGAACTTGACAATGGACGTTGTTTGAAGGTCCCTTTGTTTTGGTGCAAATGGGTCAATATGACAGGAGGCGGGGTAAAGGAAGACCCGCAGTACGGAATGACAACAATGGATCTCAACAATCTTGGGTACCCATACGAACCATTCGTCCTAGCCAATGATGTGGCACAGGTTTTCTATGTGAAGGGCATGTCGACCAAGCCGAGAAAAAGAAAAGATAAGGAAGCGAATAAATCATACAATGAGCCAAGGGGCCACATAGTTCTTTCAGGGAAAAGAAACATCGTGGGAGTGGAGGACAAGGCAGACATGTCAGAAGATTATGAAAAGTTTCATGAAATTGCTCCCTTCACAGTGAATATTGACCCTAGCATCCTGTTAAATGATGAAGATTGTCCATGGTTATGGCGCAAAGGGACACACGCGAAGAAAAAATTTTATACCCCAAGATCCCACTCTGGGATGTGACCGGCTTCACCGTCATCACTTTCTTCTCTAGTGAGTTTTCGGACTTATATATCTGGAAAGTCCCACTTTGGACAAACCGGAGGGAATCTTTTTAATAGTTAGGGTACTTATGTGTTTTGGCATTTGAAACACGAAGAAATATTATGTCCAAACAAAATATTGCATGCATTATGTAGGACTTTTGCTATTTTTCATGCATTTACTGAATTTTTTGAGCTAAATGACCCTGAAATTGAAAAGCACTATAAATGAACTCTTAAATGGTTGAAAGTTGGCATGGTATCAACATTTCACCCACATATCATGTGCTAAAAAGTTGAGAGGATTACGGCAAAAACTAGATGCACTTCATGTACAAAATGGACAATCTCTTTTCAAGTATCCGGGTTTTGGACAAAAACTCATCTGTTTCAAAGGCATTTCATTTTTCAAACTTATTTCAACTCCAGACTTTTTGTGCGTTCAGTATGCACCATTCAAAGCCACGTCATCAATTTTCAACCCTTTCTAACTTCATTTGCTATTTTTCATGCATTTACTGATTTTTTGAGCTAAATGACCCTGAAATTGAAAAGCACTACAAAAGAACTCTGAAAAGGTTGAAAGTTGGCATGGTATCAACATTTCACCCACATAGCATGTGCTAAAAAGTTGAGAGGGTTACGGCAAAAACTGGATGCACTTCGTGTACAAAATGGGCAATCTCTTTCGAAGTATCAGGGTTTCGGACGAAAACTCATCTGTTTCAAAAGCATTTCATTTTTTTAACTTATTTCAACTCCAGACTTTTTGTGTGTTTAGCATGTACCATTCAAAGCCATGTCATCAATCTTCAACCCTTTCTGACTTCATTTGCTATTTTTCATGCATTTACTGATTTTTTTGAGCTAAATGACCCTGAAATTGAAAAGCACTACAAATGAACTCTGAAAAGGTTGAAAGTTGGCATGGTATCAACATTTCACCCACATAGCATGTGCTAAAAAGTTGAGAGGGTTACAGCAAAAACTGGATGCACTTCGTGTACAAAATGGACAATCTCTTTCGATGTATCAGGGTTTCGGACGAAAACTCATCTTTTACAAAGGCATTTCATTTTTTTAAACTTATTCCAACTCCAGACTTTTTGTGCGTTCACATGCACCATTCAAAGCCACATCATCAATTTTCAACCCTTTCTGACTTCATTACCTATTTTTCATGCATTTACTGATTTTTTTAGCTATAAAACTAAAAGAGCTAAACAGGATCTGTTTTTAATTAAAACACCCATTAAAAATAACCTAAGAATTACCAAATTGAATCTAATGATAAAACACACTAATATTGAACAGCAGAAAAAAGAATCACTCAAAAATCTATTTTTAAAGTAAAGTTATTCACAAACTAGTGATTCACACAAATTTCAAATAATTCAAATTTAAACTATTCAAATTTGAAAACTACTGGCACTAACAGAAAGTTTATAATTTTTGTGACCTAAAGCCAAAAGATCCACTCAGAAACTCTAAATATTTGGCTGTAAGTAGAAACAAAAGAAAATAAATAAAGCAAAAAATGGAAAATAAAAAAATGCCCGCCTACTGGGCTGCAGCGGCCTACATACGACTAGAAACCCAACAACTAGTTGGGCCAGGATGCAGGCCCGCATGGCCCAGTAGGGCCCACACGGCAGCACAGGTTCGGTAGGCCCACAAAGGCCTGCTTTAGAGAGGAGCTCGAAGGAGAGGCCGTGACAGGGCTTATAAACAGGTCGTGGCGCCCATCGCTAGGCGAGGTGGGATTAAACATCCACCGCACTGCGGCATGCCAGGATCAGACCTTTAGTCCCGGTTGGTGGCTTCAACCGGGACTAAAGGCCACCCTTTCGTACCGGTTGGAGCCACCAACCGGGACTAAAGGCCTGGCTTCCCGCCGCTTGGCCTGGTGAAAATTCACCTTTAGTCCCGGTTGGTGGCGCCAACCGGGACTAAAGGTCTTCGCATATATATGCAACACTTGAAAATTTTCAGAATAACACCAGTTTCCTCTCCCCCGACATCGAACACCACCAACGCTGCCAGGCTGCCGGAGCTCGGCATTGCCATCCGTCCGCGCCCCTGCCGCACCTCGACTTCGCCGTCCGTCTGGGCCCCTGCCGCACCTCGACGTCGTGGCCGTCCGTCCGCACCCCTGCACCTTGACGTCGCCGTCCGTCCGCGCCCCTGCCCTGATCGACGCCGGCACTCGCCGCGCCCCTGCCCCGACGCCGCCGCTCGGCCTGCAGGTACTCCCTCCTCCCTCCACCCCTCTCCTGTTAATGCAAATTTTTTCGATGAGACCAATCGATTTTGCATATATATATATATATATATATATATATATATATATGAATAGAAAATGAGCATAGAAAATTACATATAGGTAATCAAGATATTGCATTTTGATGAACATAGAAAGTCTATTGTAGAAAGTGATACAAGTATTATTAGGAGATATCTTTAGTTTGTTCGATGGTGCTTTATAGTGATGTATTTTGCAAACATATATATATTAATGTTGGGTTGAACATGAATGCTGAATTTTTGCACACATATATTGTAGAATGTCTATTGTAGAAGGTGATTGCTTTAGTGATGTATTTGCAAACATACAATAAGAAACTATTTAGTGATGCCACAAACATATATTAAGAATGCTGAAAATTTGCATAGGAAAAATTTGCATAGAAAAAAGTTTGTTATGTATTTGCAAAATCAAGTGAACAAGAACATGAATGTTAAATTTGCATAGAAACATTTTTGGCGTCGACGATGCCCAGCCCACATCCACATCGTCGGATCGGTGGCGAGGCGGACCTGCTTCGGAGGCGCCATGTCCGGGACTGGGCTCCGCCGGGCTGGCACTGGGAGGTGCTACCTTCAGGGGCGCGCAGCTTGGTGAGCAATCCAGCTCCCATCATCGACCCGGAGCTTCTTTGGTGGCGGTTGTGTGGGCCACTTTTGGTGTGGAGGCAGCCGGGCCCCGCAGAGGTGGTACGTCACCGTGTCAGGGAGGAGGACAAGCACGTCGGTCGCTACATGGTTGCCTTGGACATCAGGTTCCAATACCTGGCAGGTTCTTCAGGGATCTCACCCGGGCAATGATCCTGTGATGGTTCCTTCTCTTTGGGTGTCCATCGCCCGCGCCTCAGGAACCATGAGTGAACTAGATTCTTCGATAATATTCGATCTGTATTAGCTAGTGATGTTATATATATGATAATACTCGAGATGTGTTCGAGATTATATTCGATAATATTCGAGATGATGTATTCGAGATTATATTCGATATGATGTATTCGAGATTATATTATTCGATAATATTCGAGACGATGTATTCGAGATTATATTCGATGATGCATATTATCTGGATTATTCAAGATGTATTAGTGATATTATTCGAGATGCATATTATCTACTATGATTCAGTTTTTCCATATTGATTGCATTCTAATTTGAATACTAAATTGTTTTATCTTTCTTCTGGATTAGTTAATATAAGCTATGGACAATACCGGCAGAGACGGAGAAGAGACCATGTTCGAGATCATACGCTCCCCGAGCCCAGATGAGAATGAACCTGAAGATGACGGCTTGCAATATCTGAACAATTGCGGTGAGGGTATGATATTTGATGAAGACGAACGAATAGATGAAGGCCACAACAATGATGACGAAGGAAATGTTATTCAAATAACAAAGACCGGCGAGGTATATTTATATAAGGCATGTGGCGACCATTACATGTATTAATTGATTTGTATATATATATATATATTAATGAATCAATCTTTCTTCTTTTAGCCCTCCGGATCGAGCGAATCTTCTACAAGCAGGGCAGTACGAGGCCCGACCAAAAGGTTGCAGGCTGGCGTAAAGTACAACATTGATGCCATCAAACCAAATGGCAAACCGCTTGAACCTCAGAAGAATGTAGACAAGTTTACTCATCAATGCGGAGTTATTGTCAGGTACCAAATCCTGATCTCCGTTCAAGAATGGAATAAGCCAGCAAAGGGAGATCAAGGAGTTACTTTTGTCGACGGAAGAGCAAAAGATCTGCTTTGGGAATCGCTCATGTCACATTTCACCCTACCAGATCATTTGATAGATGCAGAATGGGAGAAAGTCAGGAAGAGTGCTCTTAAGACGATGGCGATGGCATTCAACAACCACAAGAAAAAAATATGGGCCGGGTACGTCCAAGCAGGAAAGCAGACTCCAGAATTCAAGGGAGCACTCGAGAAGGCAAGAGATCATTGGGATGCTTTTGTGAAGTTAAAGGAATCGGAAGCAGCTTAGGAATGGTCGAGAATAAACAAGATTAATGATGCGAAAAAGAAGTGGCACCATCGGCTGGGGCCAGGTGGCTACCAGGTCGCCCGGCCTAAGTGGGATCTCGCTGAGCAAGAGATGATTGCTGCATGGGTCACTCCAATTACATTGAGTTGGACCGACAGGTGCAAGACTTGGTTTTATGCGCATGGGGGGAAGTTGGACCCAGAGACAGGGTTGGTTATGGAGCAGGCAAGTCTTAAAGAAGCCTCCAACGCTTTACTTGTTGCAATAGAAGATGCTTGAACGGGGGCGTTCAAGCCCGACAGAGAGAAAGATGAGCTTACGCGCGCCCTGAAGAATCCTGAACACCCAGGAAGAACATGAGGCAAAGGCGTTATTCCATGGTTTAAGGGGTTTGCGGATTGGAACGACACTTATAGAAGCCGTGCAAGAAAGAAGAAGCAGGAGGAGGAGCAGAGGAAGCTGGAGGAGGAGCAGAGGAAGCAGGAAGCAGACCGCCTTCAACTGGTAGAATCAAAGCACGCGGAGTTGGAACGCGCTTTCATGCGGCAACAGGAGCAGATCAACTCACTTAGCCAGGAAAGGGTATCTCAGCAGCGGTAGCAGCAAGTAGATCCAACATTGGATAGCACTGTTCCATCTATGCCGAGAAGCAGCGTGGGTTCCACCCCGACCGATGATGCACTACTGGCTAGATACCCCGTGGATGATATCAAATGTGCGACACCTTGTGAGCTACACATTAAGGTGAAGAACATATCAATGAAGGTGGCGGACGGCTATGCTTTAACAAATCCCCCTGAAGCAACCTTCCATGGCAATCTGATTCCAGTTGGCTATGCTCGTGTCGGGGTGGATGAAGTGATGTCGGGATATAACGAGCTAGAGCTTGACATTCATGGAGGTGACGAGAAGCGCACACTAGGAGAGGCCATACGTCGTATCATTCTATGGAGAAAGGATTGCATCATCTTTCCAAGGCCACCGACTCCTCCTCCAAGTCTGCTGCATTAGCCGGCTCCTCCTCCAAGTCCGCCACCGTGTCAGCCGACTCCTAATCCTCCAAGTCCGCCACCGCGTCAGCCGACTCCTCCTTCAAGTCCGCCACCGCGCCAGCCGACTCCACCACCCAACTCCGAGACGGAGCGCGGCGCTAGTCCGCCACCGCATCAGCCGACTCCACCGCTCCACCCTGAGACGGAGCCCATCAGCGTAAGTCTGCCATATCGATCTCGGGCACGTCAGCCTTCTCCAAAGCGGAAGAGAGCACCAAGCAAGAAAGCCTCTCCTCCTGCCAAAAAGAAGTTGGCTTCCGAGAAGACTGACGAGGAAACCGATGAAACAGTGGCTGCCGAAGTTCAGGCCCATTTTGCACCAAAACCGCCCCCGCCGCCAAAGGAGAAAATACCTGAGGAAGTCATACAACACTTTATTGATAATGCTCAACCGGCTGTGAAGAGAAGGGACTCAGACTATGAGCACTCTATTAAGAAGTTATATCATGCACAAAAAGAGAAGGAGTCGAGCTCGAGCTCGAGCCAAGCAGGTAAAAAAATGCGAGAAAATTGTTCCCCAGCTGGGAGAACAGGTAGTGCAATCGATCCCCCGCTCATTGTACAACCACATGTGAGTACCGCCGATCAGCTGGTAATAACCGACGATCATAGAAGGATGGCTAAAGAGGCTGGTGTCACTGTTTATCAACTCCTAGAGATCGAGCCTATCCCCGGGATTCAAGATGACGAAGTAGCATGGAAATATGTCCCCGGCCAACCTCTGGTCAAGCCTGAGGAGATCCCACTTCTATCAACGAGAATGTACAGATTGCATGAGTGGTACCTGAGAGAAGTAAAGAACGGGCGAGAGGCCCTCATGGTGAAAGTCAAGGCAGAGCATTACTTCCATGAAAAAGATTTGTGGGTTGAGTTTCAAGAAATGTTTTAGTTATTCAATCAAGACGGACTCGACAAATCTCTCGTCAGTTGCTATTGTCTATAAGTGATTTCTTTCTGTAATTTAAGTCTCTAGCTAGCTGTGCTTGTTCATTACCTGTAATTATCCTCACTATATTTTTTTCTATGGTATTATGCAGAATGAAGATTTATGAAATGAAAAGAGATGGACGCTATGGCATTGGGTTCATTGACCCAAATACCGTTAATGAAGAGACATGGTCATGTCACAAAAAAGACACAGAGAAAAGCTTGCTACAGTTTTTGATGCGACTAAATACCCAACCAGAAATACTACTTCCTTACAACTTCGGGTGTGTTACTATCTTGTATTACAAATTCTGTTTTGCTTACTAGATGTTAATAAGTGTAGTTGATGAGTTATGCACATGCCCGCTTAATTATACAAACGTGTGCGCATGCAGTTTCCACTGGATCCTGTTAATCATTGAAGTTGACGAGGGAAAAGTTCACGTACTGGACTCACTACTTAAAGAAACTAAAGAATACTCAATCGTGAAGGGGATGCTCGACAGGTAATTTCAATCATTATCGCACTATGTCTGCCTCTTTAGTTCATTTCCTGATATCAATTAATTAATAACTCCTTTATTCATTTTCTTTGCCGGCGGGCAGGGCTTGGCAAAAGTTCATCAAATAGGTTCAAGGCCCATGGAAACAAGATCTGAAATGGGTGCGACCCAAGGTAATTAAGTAGTACTAGTTACGTCTGTGCATCTCATTAATTCTAGTTTCAATACCATTATCATGCTTGATTAATTATTATCTGATTGAATTCTATTCTCATAAAGTGCACGAGGCAGGCGTCGGGGAATAATTTATGTGCATACTACATTTGCGAGAACATTCGCTTTATGACCGAAAGGAGCGAAACTGGAAGAAATCTTTGGGTACGTAAACACAATTCACAATTCTTTTTATCATTATCTAATATATATACACAACTAAAATATTCATATTAATCTCCTTTTTTAATAAAGATGCAAGAGATGTGGGATAAGCTCCTACCAGAGGACCGCATACGAGCACTTCAAGAGGAGATTGCGGGATTTTTGCTTGACCAGGTCATAGATCCCAAAGGAGAATACCATTACACCTAATGCCTGCATGTAATGATCTGCAAATTGTAGGAGAAATTGTATGTACCAAATTGTATATATATATATGTGTGTGTGTGTGTATGCATGGTCGTACAAGAAATTCTATATTTGATATATGATTGGTCGTACGAGAAATTCTATTACATATGACGTACGTGTACAGTATGTAGTATAGCAGTGGCACTTGACGACTGCAGTAGCGTAAAATATGTTTGAAATGAAAAACAGTTAAATGGAAAACACAGAACAAAAGGAAAAATAAACAATAATTCCTAAATCCTAAAACCCTAAACCTCTAGTCCGGGTTTGTGTCACCAACCGGGACTAAAGGTCCCCCAGCCCCCGGCGCGGGCTCGTGCCATGTGGTGGGTCTTTGGTCCTGGGCCGTGACGAACCGGGACTAAAGGGGGGGCCTTTAGTCCCCACCCTTTGGTCCCGGTTGGTGAACCAGCACTAAAGGCCCTTACGAACCGGGACTAAAGCCTGATTCTGCACTAGTGTGAAGGGATCAATGGAAATCTTTGACACAACATCTCGTATGTGTGAAATAAAATTGTTTCGTGAAGTATCTCTTGTCTTGTTCGCTATCTTCATCCCTATAGGTACCCAGGATCATGGAGATTGAGCACCAGTGAGGCTAGGAGCAAGGGGACAGTGAAGTGTTATACCAAACACCGGTGGCACTAAGGTGTAGTAGGGTAAAATGGATCATATCCTTGGGGATTCATGAGGTGTAGTCATTAAACGCCCAATGCTTTTGTCTGATATTATTATCTTAATTATCAGGGCAACCTAGCAAGACGAATAGGGCCTTCGATAGGATAACTAAATCTTGATGCAGTACTCGAGATGGTCAAGATGTAATTTGGACACATCCCCCATTCCGATACGAAGCAAGCACCTCTTGATGGGTGAGTTCCCGAACACAAACTAATATCATTTTTATCCCAACACCAATACATGGTTGTAAGCATTACATTCCCGTACCTTCTTTTATTATAAGTGTTTGAATCACAATTTGCTTGTTGATCCAGTCAAAAGCTAGATTTGACACTTTGGCAAAAGCTTGCTAGAGACCATCACTTCAAGGGAGTCTTCCTCTTGTGGGTTCGATACCCTGGGTCACCTCTAGGGAAATAGGTGCAGAATACCCTTTCTTGTTCCAATACCGTATCAATAAAAAGGAGATATCAATTGTTAGGTACCTCTGTCGAACCTACATTGCCTGTTAGTAATGATGATCTTGTTGTGCTGATGGAGGTGGTTCAGTCTTGTTGGCCCAAACGTCGTGCTTCCATCGTTGAGCAAGTTCAGGTGAAGTGGTCCAATGCGGCGGCCATCAGCGGCACCTGGGAGGACAAGGAGGCGCTACGCGCTCGTTTTACCCACACGGCAGCTTGGGGTCAAGCCGCACCTCAAGAAGAGGGGCATGTTAGCGTCGCTGACCCGGCGGCCCAATCTGCAAGAGCCGAGGAGGCCAACGGTGCACGGCCCAAGCGTGCACACGTTGCCAACCCAAGAGTTACTGGACCAGACTAGGTAGCAGTGGCCCAAGCACTCCCACCTACTACTTAACACCCCATCACCAGCAGAGAAGGCATCCAGAGGATCAGGCACCCGGCGGCTTGGCAACTGTAACATCCCTGATATCATGCTATGATACGTCTCCAACGTGTCTATAATTTTTGATTGTTCCATGCTGTTATATTATCATTCTTGGATGTTTTACATTCATTTTATAGCAACTTTATATCATTTTTTGGGACTAACCTATTGGCATAGTGCCTAGTGCCAGTTGTTGTTTTTTTGCTTGTTTTTTACTTCGCAGAATATCCATATCAAACGGAGTCCAAACATAGCAAAACTTTTTGGAGATTTTTTTTCTGCCGAGAAGACAACTTGGGAGCCAAGGAAGTGCACGAAGGAAGGCCCGTGGGGCCCACCACCCACCTGTGCATGCCAGAGGCCCCTGGCGCGCCCTGATGGGTGGTGGGGCCCATGGAGGTCCTTTCCACCGCCTCTCAGCTCTATAAATACCCAAATATTCCAGAAACCCTAGGAGAGTCGACGAAACACAATTCCAGCTGCCGCAAGTTCCAGAACCACAAGATCCAATCTAGAGCCCTATCCCGACACCTTGCCGGAAGGGAACGCGATCACGAAGGGGTTCATCATCCTCATTGGTGCTCCTCCGATGATGTGTGAGTAGTTTACCACAGACCTATGGGTCCGTAGGCAGTAGCTAGATGGCTTCTTCTCTCTTTTTGATTCTCAATACAATGTTCATCTCGATGCTCTTGGAGATCTATTTGATGTAATGACTTTTTGCGGTGTGTTGGTTGCGATCCGATGAATTGCGAATTTATGATCAGTTCTATCTATGAATATTATTTGAGTCTTCTTTGATCTCTTATATACATGATTGTTATAGCCTCGTATTTCTTCTCAGAAACTTTGGTTTGGTTTGGCCAACTAGATTGATTTTTCTTGCAATGGGAAGAGGTGCTTTGTGATGGGTTTGATCTTGTGGTGTCCTCACCCAGTGACAGAAGGGTTAGCGAGGCACGCATGTATCATTGCTATTAAGGATAGAAAGATGCGGTCTATTCCTACATGAATAGATCTTGTCTACATCATGTCATCGTTCTTATTGCATTACTCTGTTTCTCCATGAACTTAATACACTAGATGCATGCTGGATCGCGGTCGATGCGTGAGTAATAGTAGTAGATCCAGGCAGGATTCGGTCTACTAATCTTGGATGTGATGCATATATACATGATCATTGCCTTGGATATCGTCCTAATTATTTGCTCTTCCATCAATTGCCCAACAGTAATTTGTTTACCCACCGTATGCTATTTTCTCAAGAGAAGCCACTAGTGAAATCTACGGCCCCGGGTCTATCTTTTATCATATTGCTTTCAGATCTATTATTCCAAAAACCCAAAAACACCTTGCTGCAATTTTTCTTAATTTATTTTATTTTGTGTTTTCGCTAGATCTATTTATCCAATCTCACACAATTTTATCTATATTTTTACCGAGGAGGGATTGACAACCCCTCTTACGCGTTGGGTTGCAAGTATTTGTTATTTGTGTGCATGTACCGTTTACATAGTGTTGCTTGGTTCTCCTACTGGATTGATAACCTTGGTTTCATAACTGAGGGAAATACTTACCGTTGTTGTGCTGCATCATCCTTTCCTCTTCGGGGAAATACCAACGCACATACAAGCAATCAGGAAGAATTTTTGGCGCCATTGCCGGGGAGACATCATCAACATCTATTAGGTTCCTAATCATAAATCTCATCTCCTTGCAATTTACATAATTTGCCATTTGCCTCTCGTTTTCATCTCCCCCACTTCACAAAAATATTTGTCTTCTTTTTCGTTCGCCTTTTTTTTCTCGTTCAATCTTTTGCTTGCTTTGGACCTATCATCATGAGTGACTTTGGTATGGCAGAAACAGATGATGGCAGAACTCCAAAAATTGGACGTTCTGGTAATCTGGATGCTAAAACTTTTGTTTTGGGGCAAGGGAACATTATAGGAAAAGAAACCATCCAAGAATTCTTTAATTGTGTTGGAACTTTGACTTGTGATGATGCTCTTATTCTTAAAAGAACTAAAAATTATGTGGAAGCTATTTCAGCACTAGTTCTGAAACTTGAAAATAGATTTATTTATACTCATCCTACCTTGCAAAGATTGTTTTATGAGCTAACCGTTATAAAGGATCCTAAGGCAAAAAAGATAGCCACCCTTGTTCTTATGAATGAATTTGATCACATAGTACGGGAAGCTAGGGAGATTTTTGATTTTTATGGTATGAACCGTGAAAAACCGGTAATAGATGAGATCCTTTACAATAGTGATTATGTGTTAAGATATTCGCTTGGTAATAATAAATTTTTATGAGAACCTTAAAAAGGAAATTCCCATTTTGGATATGATCCAACAAGTTTTTAATGATGTTAATCAACAATATTCTTGGATTGTAGCCGGGAATTAAAGGGGATACAAAGATGGACAACTTGATAATGCTAAAATTTCTCTCGATAATGTGTTTCAAGTTATATTTGAGAAACCTCCTAACAAAAACACACCTATAGAAAATAAGAAGAAAGATGACAATACTTGAATCTATGCATTATGCCTAGCTAGGGGCATAAAATGATAGCGCTTGTTGGGAGGCAGCACAATGAATAAAATTTATTTTTGCTTTTTTTCTTTCTGTTCTTAAATGTTCGCATAATTATGCTACTGTTATGATTGCATTTTTATGTTTTAATTAGTGTTTGTGCCAAGTTAAGCCATTGGGGTAGCTTTGGGTGATAGTTGATTTGATACTGTTGAAAAACAGAAACTTTTGCGTCCAGTAGCAGAATTGTTAAAATTCACAGAAGCGATGAAGAATTCTTAATTTTTACACAAGATTGATATACAAATTGCCACTATTGTCCTAACTTTTCAGAATTTTTTGAGTTACAGAAGTATGAGTAAAATTCAAGTCTTTACAGACCGCTCTGTTTTTGACAGATTCTGTTTTCGTTGCATTGTGTGCTTATTTTGATGAATCTATGGATTGTATTGGAGGGTATAAGCCATGGTAAAGTTAGGATACAGTAGGTATAATGCAATAATAAAATATGAATGGTTTTGCAACAGTACTTAAAGCAAAGATTGGTTTTCTTATACTAACGGATCTCACGAAGGTTTTGTTAAGTTTTGTGTGATTGAAGTTTTCAAGTTTTGGGTGAGATCTCGATGGATGAAGGAATAAGGAGTGAAAAGAGCCTAAGCTTGGGGATGCACATGGCACCCCAAGATAATATTCAAGGAGAACCAAACAACTAAGATTGGGGATGCCCCGGAAGGCATCCCTCTTTCTTCTAACAACCATCCGTAATTTTACTTTCAGCTATATTTTTATTCATCACATATCATGAGTTTTGCTTGGAGCGTCTTGTATTATATGAGTCTTTGCTTGTTTTGATTTTTAGTTTGTCACAATCATCCTTTCTGGACACACCTATTTGAGAGAGCCATAATTATGTATGATTTGTTAGAATTCCTCTATGTGCTTCACTTAAATCTTTTGAGCTATGGAATTCCTCTAGTGCTTCACTTATATCTTTTTGAGCATGGTGGTGCTTTAATTTTTGAAGAAATACTCTCATGCTTCACTTAGATTAATTTGAGAGTTAGTAAAAAAAATTGGAGAAATTCTCTCATGCTTCACTTATATTATTTTGAGAGATGAAAATTTTTATGCTCGTGTTCTTCACTTAAATTTGTTTGAGCTTGTTATAAGCATTGGCAATATATGAAATTAGTCCCAAAGTGATAGATATTCAAGAGGGATATAATAAAAACTTTCATGAAGAACATTGGACAAAATAAACTTGATTCTTTGTAATAGTTTTGAGATATGATGATAGTAATATGTGAGTCAGGTTGGTGAGTAATTATGCTTTAGTAAGAATATTGGTGTTAAGGTTTGTGATTCCCTATGCAAGCACGAAAGTCAATAGTTATGCAATGAAATTACATACTACTTGTGGTGCATTATTCGGGGTTAGTTATGCTTAATGCTCGTTTATGAGAATTTTTGCTTTTTGGTTGGTTGCTTCTCAATCTATTTGCTAGCCTTTCCTTGTACTAAGTAGGAATACTACTTGTGCATCCAAAATCCTTAAACACAGTTATGCCATATGAGTCCACCATACCTACCTATATGCGGTATTTCCATGCCGTTCTAAGTAAATTTGTATGTGCCAACTCTAATTTTCAAAATAAATTTCCTTTTTGTGTGCCCGTACCGCTCATGAAGCGGCAAGGGGTGGCCTTTTTTCATGCTAGATGTGTTATTCTCAAGATGAGTGTTTATTCACTTGTCATTGCACGAGAGTGTGGCGGTAATAGGGATGCCCAGTCTCGAAATGAAAAAGAATTTTACATTATGTTGTAAAATAATAAATTCCTTGGAAAGTGTTGGTATGGAAGGCACTCGTGGATACGGCTAGCCATGGATTGTGAAAGAATGGTGGAAAAAGGAATAAACTTTATTTTATGTTTGGGAACCACCTATGATGTATCTAGCATGGAAAGTATTGGGAATTACTCGGTCGTTTTCGTTGACGGGAAAAGCATGCCTTTCAAAATATTTTCTCTCTCAATTTAAGCTTTGAGCTCTGGCACCTCTACAAATCTCTGCTTCCCTCTGCGAAGGGCCTATCTATTTACTTTATGCAAAAAAAAATATTTGAGTCTCCATCTTCTCTTATAAAGCACCAACTAGGGAGCACTATGATCATACTTGTGCATTGGATGTAGCTAATATTCGAGTGTGTTTCATGAATGGATCGATGATTGAGCATGATGGGCTAGGGATAACTTTCTTTAGTGTTGATATTTTGAAAGACATGGTTGCTTATTGATATGCTTGACTATTGAAGTCTTCATGTCAATTATATACTATTACTTTGAATCATCTAAAAGTCCAAATGTCCATGCTACAAAAGAAAAGAATATGTGATGAACATGTTAGACAGCATTCCACATCAAAAATTATGTTTTTATCATTTACCTACTCGAGGACGAGCATGAATTAAGCTTGGGGATGCTGATACGTCTCCAATGTATCTATAATTTTTTATTGTTCCATGTTGTTATATTATCGTTCTTGGATGTTTTACATTCAATTTATAGCAACTTTATATCATTTTTTGGGACTAACCTATTAACATAGTGCCAGTGCCAGTTGTTGTTTTTTGCTTATTTTTTAGTTCGCAGAATATCCATATCAAACGGAGTCCAATTGCAGCGAAACTTTTTGGAGATTTTTTTCTGCCCAGAAGACAACTTGGGAGCCAAGGAAGTGCATGAGGGAAGGCCCATGGGGCCCACCACCTTTCCACCGCCTATCAGCTCTATAAATACCCAAATATTCCAGAAACCCTAGGAAAGTCGATGAAACACAATTCCAGCCGCCGCAAATTCCAGAACCACGAGATCCAATCTAGATCCCTATTCCGGCACCTTGCCGGAGGGGAACACGATCACGGAGGGGTTCATGATCCTCATTGCTGCTCCTCCGATGACGCGTGAGTAGTTTACCATAGACCTACGGGTCCGTAGGCAGTAGCTAGATGGCTTCTTCTCTCTTTTTGATTCTCAATACAATGTACTCCTCGATGTTCTTGGAGATCTATTCGATGTAATGACTTTTTGTGGTGTGGTTGTTGGGATCCGATGAATTGCGAGTTTATGATCAGTTCTATCTATGAATATTATTTGAGTCCTCTTTGATCTCTTATATGCATGAATGTTATAGCCTCGTATTTCTTCTCTGAAACTTTGGTTTGGTTTTGCCAACTAGATTGATTTTTCTTGCAATGGGACAAGGTGCTTTGTGATGGGTTCGATCTTGCGTTGTCCTCACCCAGTGACAGAAGGGGTAGCGAGTCACGCATGTATCATTGCTATTAAGGATAAAAAGATGGGGTCTATTCCTACATGAATAGATCTTGTCTACATCATGTCATCGTTCTTATTGCATTACTCCGTTTCTCCATGAACTTAATACACTAGATGCATGCTGGATAGCGGTCGATGTGTGGAGTAACAGTAGTAGATGCAGGCAGAAGTCGGTCTACTAATCTTGGATGTGATGCATATATACATGATCATTGCCTTGGATATCGTCATAATTATTTGCTCTTCTATCAATTGCCCAACAATAATTTGTTTACCAACCGTATGCTACTTTCTCGAGAGAAGCCATTAGTGAAATCTACGGCCCCGGGGTCTATCTTTTATCATATTGTTTTCAGATCTATTATTCCAAAAACCCAAAAATACCTTGCTGCACTTTTTCTTTATTTTATTTTATTTTGTGTTTTTGCTAGATCTATTTATCCAATCTCATACAATTTTATCTATCTTTTTACAGAGGAGGGATTGACAACCCCTCTTACGCGTTGGGTTGCAAGCATTTGTTATTTGTGTGCAGGTACCATTTACATCGTGTTGCTTGGTTCTCCTACTGGATTGATAACCTTGGTTGGCTGCATCATCCTCTCCTCTTCGGGGAAATACCAACGCAGATACAAGCAATCATGCTACAGTAAACCCATGCTAATGGTGCAACGTCAGCACAATTAATTTGGCTAAACTTCATTTTGATCCAAACCCAGTTCAAATTCAAATTTGAAATAAAGTCATATATAATATTTCTTCAAACAGTAAAACTAAATTGTTCGCATTATTATAAAAATTTCCCTGATCATTTGTCATGTTGAAACCAACATAATTTGACTCACCAATTAATCCCTAGGAAATTATAAAGTGGTCCAACAGCAAATAAAATAGCCTTTTCAAAATAAACAAATATTTATGCAATTCTAAATGTCCCCAAACTTTGTGAGCCACTCCATAATATTGCCTTTGATTTATATGCCGAACCTCATAACCAACAAAAATCATTTGGTGCAAAAGAAAAATACAAAAAAAATATCTAAAACAGAAAACAGAGAAGCAGAAAAGATAAAGAAAAAGAAGATAGACCTACTGTGCTACTAGGCTCAAGTAGCACGGTATGCGGCCCGGCCCAGCCCGGCATCTTCCCCTACCTCTTGTCATCGATCAGAGGCGTGGCGCGCATCCACGCCACCATCACTACTGCAGGTTGGTCCAAACGCGACAGTTCAATCAGAGACCCTTCGACGAAACTGTGTGCGATGCATTAATCACAAACGGTGATGTAATAAAACCGTCAAAAAAGATACAAAACATTTGCGATGGCAGTGACATCAAACACGATTCAGATTAGAGTTGCATGTGCGATGCGTGGCAAACGGTTAATCCAGCAGAACTATTTGCGATGAGGCAGAACAACAGAAACAGGCAGCCAGATGAGGGTGTGTGCGATATACGGCATACAGTTCACTAGGATGAACTGTGTGTGATTAGGCAACACAATAGAAATGGTCAGCCATATCAAGGTGTGTGTGATGGAGGGCATACAGTTCACTCGGATGAACTGTTTGCGATGAGCCAAGACAACAAAAATAGTTCAACTGAACAAGATGTGTGTGATACGTGGCAAACAGGTCCGTAATAAGAAATGTGTGCGAAGACCAATAATAACACAGATGATTGCTGCTAATAAGCCGTGTGATTTGCTCTGTCTACAGAAGAATAACATATATATATAACTGAAATAAACATCCAATTACATAAGTGACTATACAGATCATTCGCACACACCTCAATATACAATTGCATGCATTCTAAACTAGGAGAAACGATCGTCTAGTCATCTACTTCTTGTGACGCTCCAGCCACTGCTCTGTGGCTCAATCCCTCGTCTAGGGCAGGAAGAAGACACTTCCTCATGTCAACGATCCGTCTGTACATATAGCTTGTGTATGTTTCCTTGTCCTTGTACTTGACGTGTTCTTCATCCAGTCTCTGATGCCAGACATTGTGCCAGGCGTTCTTGTCCTTCTTGCTCTCATCCTTCATCTTCATGTAGTAGGGGTCGATGATGGCCGAGGCAAGGTCAACCAGGGAGTTTTGTTTGTTGTTGTCGCTGCCCCAGACCTTGTAGTGGTCGTGGATGTTGACAAGATTCTGGCAGGTCAAGCCCAAAACCTTGAGCGCTTTTAGATCGTTGGTGGTGTCCACCGTAGTGAAACTGTAGTCGGAGCTGTTGATAAACCTGGAGAAACGCTTGCAAGGCCTTGTGGCCAGGTGGTAGTGGTAGACGAGGACGTCATGTCGCACGCACAACTAGGCGACGGCAACCTTCTGATCATGCCCGGCACGACCGTTGGTGATCTCGAGGTCGAAGCCGACCACTTGGTACTTTTCCTCGGCAAGCAACTGCTCCATAGTTTGGATGGAGCTCTCCACCAAGACCGGCTCATTCGTGTACACCACCGAGAGGGCCTTCCCCCTCACGTGGGTGTCCACTACGTGATACGTGGTGAACTGCCCCCCGTTGTCGTCGTCGGCCGCTGGGAGTGCCATTGGAGCCACGGGGAGCGCCATTGGAACCACTGGATGTCCTCTCTGTATGTGTCGTCGTGCGTGTGCTTATTGTGTCATGTGGCGTGAGAGATGAAGGTAAATGGCTGCATGAATAAATGGGGGCCGGGCGGCCTGGATTCTCGGCGCGTCCGCATGACAGTTTTTGCAACGGATAACTGCATCATGGCGCCGCACCCGGTGCAACCGCATGCATAATGGCAGCACGAACGTACGTGATCGTGCACCGGCCCCAAACACTGGTAGCGTGCGTGGACGCACGAGGGTAAAGTGCCCGGAGGGACGCGAGAGTAGAATGCGCGCGGCGGGACGCGAACAGAGCGCATCGCGGCCGCCTCAACCACGAGCAACCACACGCATAGAGCAGCTGAACATGCAGGGAATGGTCGTCTACAAGCCAGCCGCCAGTTGCGATGCTGCGTAGAGAGCGGCCGTGTGCTACTACCTCCGTCTTGGTCTATTAGTCCCCTTTATATTCTGTGCCATATTTTGACCTTAAATTTAACTAACAAAATGTTAATGCATGTTATAAAAATTATATAATTGGAAACTATGTTCAAATACGAATCCAACGATATAATCTTTGGCGACATGCATTCGTATTTTATTAGTTAAATCTCTAGTCAAAATTTGACACAAAAATACAAAGACGACTTATAAACCAGGATGGGGTAGTAGGTAATTAAATCGCAAACGTTATTTTATTAACCGTATGTGTACGTATCCTTTCTTCCTCCTCTCGCATGGCTTGTCACCCCGCTACCGCAGACGGCTTCGAGCGCAAGCTTGAGCAGCGCGCGGGGGCGTTCTTTTGGTCAAACGGTGGCTCGAAGTGGCACCAATGAATCGTCGGTGAGCCCGTTCCCGCGCAACTGCGCAGGTTCCCGCGCAAGCTTCCCGCCCGACTCGGTGAAATCCCCCAAAATCCCAATGCTTACCGGCCTGCTATATAAACCCTCATGGTCGGCGAGTCCTGCGTCGCATTTTCCCCTCCCTTCATGTAGCTTATCTAGTCTGCTTCTCCCACAATCGCCAATGGCACCGGTACGTCGTCGTCGCTCAGCCACTCCACCGTCATCAGAGGACGGCTCCAGCTAGGAGGCTATACCGCGGCGGCGATGCAGTCCCCGGTGTAGTGTAGTGCGTGTGGCGTCCCTGTTGGGTGTGCGCAAAACACCCACCACAAGCTCCGCCGCCGCTGCCCATCGGCAGCAGTTGCCGGCCGCTATTGCCGCCATCCCACCATATGACGCCGTGGTCGCCACACCACCGTCGAAAGCCAGGGCCATCGCCTGCTCCGCCACCGCGGCCCGAAGGTGGGAGGTGGCCGTCGTGGCCGCCACCCCACTGTCGGCCATCATGGCCATCACCCGCTCCGCCAGCGCGGCCTGAAGGCGGGAGGTGGTGGTCATGGCCGCCACCCCATCGTCGGCCGTCGTGGCCGCCAGCCCACCGTCGACCACTGGGGTCATCACCCACTCCGCCACCGCGCCCGAAGGCGCGAGGCGAAGGTAGTGGCCCGCACATGCGTCAGCGACCTTGCGCGCTATATCGAGTTCCTGCGGGAGGAGGAGGAGGAGCGCCTCGTCGAGAACACAAAGAGCCTTACCGCCGCCATGGCCGCAGCACACGCCGCCGCAGAGGTGAGGAATCAGGAGATCTACGAGGAATCCCACCACTTCGAGAGGGGTCGTGTGGAGCGGCAGAGGGCGTTCGAGGTGAGCGTCGCTGAAGGTGCAGCAGCGGCATGCACCGTATTGCAGTTGTCCACCTCGTCGGTAGGCTCCTCCTCCCCTGCCTCTTACTGAGCGCGCTCGGCAGAGAAGAGGCTGTCGGAAGTAGTACAATGCCCCTCCGTAGTAGTAGTATTTAGGGGCTATTTTGTTCAGTTCATGTGACGACCCCGGCTTAATCGTGCACTAATCATACACGCAAATGCGCACGATCAAGCCTAAGGACTCACTTGAAGATATCACAACACAACTCTAAAACATAAATAAAGTCATACAAGCTTTATATTACAAGCCAGGGCCTCGAGGGCTCGAATACATAGCTCGATGGCATACAAGCGTCAGCGGAAGCATCAGATATCTGAGTACAGATATATTACAAAGAGAGAAATAGGCCTTCACAGAGGCGGGGTAAAATAAAATACTACGATCGAAAGGCATAGGCCTCCTGCCCTGGACCCTCCGATCCTACTCCTGGTCGTCAGTCGGCTCCTCGTAGTAGTAGTACTCGCCAGGCGGGTAGTAGTACTGGTCGTCGGCTGGGGCGTCTGACTCAGGGGCTCCGTCATCTGGTGGCATCAATTGAATATGGGGGAAAAAGAAAGTAAAGCAAACGTGAGTACTCATCCGAAGTACTCAGCAAGCAAGGATCTACACTACATATGCAACATTGTCAAAGGAATGGCTGTATATGTGGACTGGGCTGCAGAAATGCCAGAATAGAGGGGGAAAGCCTAGTCCTAACGAAGACTAGCATCTTCAACAATTCTCGACAGTCTTGCAGCAATAGAAGAGAGCAGATGAACATAATGTAAAGTAGTAGTAGTATCATCAACCTCGACCTGGGATCCTTTCTCGACTCCCTGCGAGAAAGCAATCCCAGAGCCGTACTATCCAGTTATCATCTCAAGTTCTAGTTGTACCGATCGGGATACAACTCCGAGTGTCCGTTACCGTAGGACAGGCTATCGATAGAAGTTTCTTCCCTGCAGGGGTGCACCAAGTTACCCACCACGCTCGCTTAACTCCGGCCGGACACACTTTACTGGGTCATGCCCGCCCTCGGCCAAACGACACGCCGCAACTCGACCGAATACCTAACAGAGAGGTCAGCACGCCGGACTAAACCTATGCGCCTAGGGGTCTTGGGCCTTCACCCCGGGAACTCCTGCACGTTGCGTACGCGGCTGAAAGCAGACCTAGCAACCCCTTATACAAGTGCGATTGCATTCCCAGTCCAATTCAGCGCGCGCCGCTCAGTCGCTGACGTCTATTAAGCTCCGGCTGAAGTATACGATGCAGAACGCCCATACTATGCCCACGTGATGGTTAGTGCTATCAGGCCAGAGGCCCCTCGGATCAAATATCCAAACCGTTTAGTGGTTTAGGATCGCGCGGAAACGAGCAGAGACTCACGATCGATGTGACCCCGTCGCCCCGTCTCGAGGACTTGCGGCACGGGCGAGGAATGCCCGGCCGCGCCTCGTGTTATCTCGCGGGCACCATCCAGGTCAACCCGACTCCACATCACTTCGCATTAAGCTCGCGCGGGTACCCCTCAGGGCCGACCCGTCTTTAGTAACATGGTTTAGTGCAAGTCACAGTATCAATGGTATCCGTGTGTCCAACACCAAGGGGGAACCCTGAGGAATCACCCTCGATGGAATTCCCGCTGATGTTACCGTCAAGGTGAACGAAGGAGGAATCACCCTCGAGGTCCACACTTGAGGTGTTGCACGACGACGTCGTTATCGGGGGTGGTGTAGGAGGAATCACCCTCGCTTACCACGACCGATTAACTAACCTACAAGGTTATCATCAGAAGTGCTGACGAGGTATCACCCTCGGCACTCGACGGTAACCCAGCAGTGTCGGCAACTAAAGGGGGAAGTGACGTGCGGTGCCGGGGCCTGGTCTTCAATCCCGATGGTCGGGTCTTCTGATATCCAGCAGGGCAGTCGGGATCAAGTGGGGGTCTCTGTCGTGTCTCTACCCAACCTATACTAGGCAGTCTAGGATATTCAGCAAGGTAGCAAGGCAGGTTACAATAAACAGGCTATGCATCAGATATAGGATAACAGTAACAGTAGCAGTTCTAATGCAAGCATAAGAGAGAAGAGAATAGGCGATATAGGCATGCTCAAAATGGGGGTGCTTGCCTGTTTGCTCGGGGGCAAGGGCAAGGTCGTCGGTGGTGTCGTCGGGGACGTAGTCGTACTCCTGAGCTGCGTCTGCCTCGGGAGCTACGTCAACGTCGGGGTCTACCGAGAGAGAAGAGGGGAAAGAAACAGGTAAACATAATGCAACATATGCCACATAGTGCGTGCTATGCTACGATGCAGTGCAGAGGTGCCTAAATATGCATCTAAGTCATTTTAGTTATTTTCAGGATTAATCTGGGATTTAATATCCGATGTGTGTGCACTATTCATCTACCGGATTCGGGTCCGGAGTTACGAGTTCTTCTACATAGGGGGTTCCGATGAAGAAACAGACAGCACGATCAGACTCGGCTCGTCGTTCTGAGCAACTTTCATGTTTTAACTTTTTCGATCTGAGCTATGGTTTAGAAGATATGGATTTTTAAAGATTATTTGAATTTCTGGAATTTATTTATTTACAGAAAAATGAATTATGATGTCAGCATGATGTCATGCTGACATCAGCAAGTCAACAGCGCTGTCCAGAGTCAAAACTGACATGTGGGTCCAGTGGGACCCACATGTTAGCTAGATAACAGCAGGGGCCCCACTTGTCAGCGGCGGAGAGTGAACAGTGGCAGGCGTTGACCTGGTCAACGAAGTCAACCAGGGCCAGGGGACCCACTGGCAGCCTCACCGAGGTGGGCCCCACGCCTGCCCAGTCAGCAGCGTCGTCCGAACTGCGCCGGCGAGCGCTTCCGCGGCGGTCCATCACCGGAATGCGTCGGGAAACGCCCACAGCGGGCCGTTCGGCCCGTCCTCGGTCGCGTTCGAGAGCTAGGGTCATCGCGCGTCGACTGGTGCCACTGGACCGACCGGAGATGGCCGGAGCAGGGAGCTGCGACGTCGCCGGCGGCGGGAGGCTCAGGCGAGCTATGACAACAGCAGCACGATGCGCTAACAGGAAAAATGCGAGAGGGGGCGTGCTCTACGCGGCGCGGTGAAACTAACGGACATACGCCCGTGACCAAAAGGTCGCCGGAGACTCGCCGGCGACGAGCTCCACGAAGGTGAGCTCGGGCGTGCGTGGAGTGTTGGCTACGGCCTTCTAGCGGCGTCGAGAGAGGGCATGGGAGAAGCAGCAGCTCACCTCGTGGCTATGAAAAGCCTTTGACAGCTTTGTAGCAGCAGGCGGTGACCGGAGATGACGGGGATCGCCGGCGACCGAACGGAGGGGACGGAGAAATCCTGGCGCTGCGATGCCTCCCCGCTCCCGCTGCGACCTCCAGCAGATGCGGAAGATGTAGACGAAGGCGACGGGCACGTCAGCGAGGTGATTCGTCGGCCATGGCCGCGGACAGGGACGAGGCACGGCGGCGACCGCGTCGGACGTCGATGGATCTGGGGAGGGAAGAGCGAGGAGAAGGAGGGGAATGACGGAGGAGGTCCAGGGGAACAGCTCGGCGTCGTCCTTATCCTCCTCGGCTACTGTTTCGTCGGTGGCTGCCGCGGCGTCGCGCGCTCACCGGCGCGCGCGCGCTCGCCGGCGCGCGCGCGCTCGGCCAGGGGCGCGCCGACACGCATGAGGAGGGAGAAGGAACGGGCCTAGTGGGCTGGGCCTCGTGGCACTGTGCACTTAGACTAGTGCACAGTGGCCTTTACTGATTCTTTTCCTTTTCGGTTTTCTTTTTCTTTATTTCATTTCTGTTCTGATTTAGTTAGGGCACTTTTGCATTTTTGTAAAATGTGGGGCTTGGCCCAAATAATGTAATGCAATATTACCCTTCACCAAAAACTTGTTTGAGCAAAATTGGATTCCATTTGAATTAGAAATGATTTTAAATGGATTTATAATGGCTATTTTGGTACTGTTTCACCTTGTTTGAGTCATTTGTCTAACTCCAACTTTATAGATGATGGTTTTACAAATGTTCCTAGATTATTTGCCATTTAATAAACATTTTTCCAACAGTGTTTGATCAACTTCATATTTCACTTATGAATTTGAGTTGATTTTCATATGTGAATTTGAATTGGATCATTAACCCATATGACTTAGCACTGCAAATGATCATGACTTGGCAAGTTTAACAGAGTGTCACAGAGCCTATTACAAGGGGGTGTTACAGTTCATCTGACTATAGATGTGGTTGAACTGTACTATGTACTTAAAATTAGCTAGTATATATAGTTGAACTAGCTCTTTCAGTACGTGGTTGGCAATATTTGGGGAAAAGTTTGGTCGGTTCAGCTGTCAAGTTGAACTATTTGTATAAAGAACGACTGCTTAATCTATGAATGAAATATATGCTTACTGAATTTCAGTTGCAAAATTAGATAGTGCTAGTGATTTTTAGCTGCATATTTTGGCAAATGGCAGGGTTACAAGGTTGACAAAGGGCAATGTTACTAGATCAACAAATGTCAATCATTCCAGTTTGACAAATGGCAATATACCTAATATGACAGATGCAAATCTGTCAAATTGTCTGTACATGGTTGCACACGGATCCTGCGTGCCAGATTTTCTCTTGGCTTAGCGGCGAAGTCTCGCTTTGCATACCGTATTCAATCTGAACCGTTTGTGTTGAAGAGATGCACAAATCCTGTGCATCGAATTTTCCCTTGGCTTACTAGGGAAGACCATAGCTCTAACTTTGCATACAGGTGTTCTATCTAAAATGTTTGCGATGAAGAGCTGCACAAATCCTGCTCAGCACATTTTCCCTTGGCTTACTGGGGAAGCTGTCGGTTTGCATACGGGTGTTCTATCTAAAACGTTTGCGATCAAGAGCTGCACAAATCCTGCTCGGCCCATTTTCCCTTGGCTTCCTAGGGAAGCTGTCGGTTTGCATACGGGTGTTCTATCTAAAACGTTTGTGATGAGTATTTTATATTTAAAAACCATTGGCGTTTTTTTAGAGAAAATCATTTGATAAGTCTGTACATTCAGAGAGAAAAACGCAAGTTTGTTCAAACCATATCTTTCATTCAGTCACACTACGAATTTATATTCATATGATCGAGATACAGTATTAAACCCAAAAAAACTAATTCCGGCGGCGGTGGAGGTGGTGTCCCGCACCGGCGTTGTCATTGTCGTCCTCCGGGACGCCGTTGTTGAAGTCTTCAAGGCAGCACAGAATATTCTTCACTTGGAAATCAAACATCATGTCGTCGCGCGATCAACGGGCGGGGCACGGGAGGACGGCAACTCGCAGCACTGCGAGGTAGCGGTCGATGGCGGTGTCCCATGCCGCTGAGGGGGGCGCGCGCACGGGCACGGGCGTGGTGGGTGCAGGCAAACGCACGGGGACCGGTGCCGCGGTGGGTGCAGGGGCACGCACGGGCACGGGCATGGGCGCTGGCATGGACACGAGCTCGCGCGGGTCCGCGGAGACCTCGCTGATGCCTGCGGCTTCCAGATCTGCGATAGTGCTTGGCGACTAGCCCGTCAATGCTACAGGGATGGTCGCTGGCGCGGGCGCGGGAATGGGAGCTGGGACGGGCGCGGGGGCAGCAACCGCCGCGGTCAGCTCATTCAGGGCCATGTCCATGAGGCCATATTCCTCCTTATTTTCTATCTCGTTCGGCTCGGAGTCGACTTCACCAAACTGGAAGACTAGTGGCAGATGATCCTTCTGCGCCATGGCGTTGGTGGAGGTCTACGGGAGGGGAATGTGAGGTGAACAGTAAGGCCGCCTGTATTAAACAGCGGCTCGGGCGCCATTAATGGAGAGGATGCGAGCAAGGCGGGCGGCCATGGAAGTCAAAGGGCTCGCTTCCCAATGAGCCTACGCAGTGTACAGCTCGCACGCTTCCCGGTGAGCCTGCGCATTGAAGGACAGCTTGCACGCCTCTCGGTTAGCCTGCGGAGCGGACTGCGCTCGCACGCCTCCCGTTCAGTCAAGCAGCTGTCCGCATGGCACCTCCTAGCCATTAAAAGAGTGACGCGTGGCGTCACGTGAATGGTTAACAGAACACACATGATTTAAATTATACAAAATGTTTGAGATGTTAAAGTGGCAGCTATTTGTTTCAAAATGCCTTTGTTGGCTGTTATTTGAGTGCGCCTTCTCTCAAAATGGACACAAAAATACCACAGCATGTCGGGTGCCATTCCATGATAGCATGCCAAGTTTCATGAATTTCACACGAGTTTTGGATTTACTAGAATTTAAAAACAAAGTATCTCAATGTTTTGTCAGCAATCAACAGTGCCATGTTGTCTGAAATTCATTCTCATTTCTTGCATGGGACCTAAGCATGCACCCAAGGACACACATTTGATATGTCAACCCATTTTTATGCACTGGCGCATGTGCATGTAGTTCAAATTTGAATTATGCACATAAATTGCCTAGAAAACTCAGTTAATGTATAAAAATGTCCAAACGAACCCCGAAATTGCAAATTTAACACAACGCTCCTGTGGCTCTATGTTGCCACTAGGAAAAAAGTTGAAAACAGGAAGAGGCAATGAATATCGTTTCATCCACCAAGGAGGCACATTCCCTACCAGAACCATGAGGCTTGTTGTCAGAAGCTTTGGTATGTGAGAAGCTTATACCCAAACCTGCCCCAAATGGGACAAATTTTTTACCACACCATGTTGATGCCGTTCCATGATAGCATCCAAGTTTCATGAATTTCAGACGAGTTTTGGATTTACTAGAATTTAAAAACCATGTATCTCAATGTTTGCGGTCGAGCCACAGTGGCAAGGTGTTTGACATTCATTCCCATTTCTTGCATGGGACCTAAGCATGCAACCAAGGACACAGATTTGATTTTTCAACCAATTTATATGCACTGGAGCATGTGCCTGTAGTTCAAATTTGAATTATGCACATAAATGCATAGAAAACTCAGTTAATGTATAAAAATGTCCACACAAACTCCAAAAAATTTCAAAATTTAACACAACACTCCTGTTGTTCCATGTTGACACTAGAAAAAAATTTGAAATCAAGAAGAGGCAACGGATATCGTTTCGTCCAGAAAGGTGAAACGTTCCCTACCGTAACCATGAGGCTTGTTGTGAGAAGCTCTGCTTTGTGAGAAGCTTATACCACAACCTGACCCAAATGGGACAATATTTTTACCACATCATGTTGATGCCGTTCCATGATAGCATGTCAAGTTTCATAAATTTCAGACGCGTTTTCGATTTACTAGAATTTAAAAACCATGTATCACAATGTTAGCGGCCGAGCGACGGTGGCAAGGTGTTTGACATTCATTCCCATTTTTTGCATGGGACCTAAGCATGCAACCAAGGACACACATTTGAATTTTGAACCCATTTATATGCACTGGAGCATGTGCATGTAGTTCAAATTTGAATTATGCACATAAATGCATAGAAAACTCAGTTAATGTATAAAAATGTCCAAGCGAACCACGAGAAATCCAAAAATTGACACAACACTCCTGTTGCTCTATGTTGACACTAGAAAATTTTGAAAGCAAGAAGACGCAACGGATATCATTTCGTCCACAAAGGTGGCATTTTCCCTACCGAAACCATCAGGCTTGTTGTGAGAAAGCTCTGGTTTGTGAGAAGCTTATACCCAAACCTGCCCCAAATGGGACAATATTTTTATCACGGCATGTTGATGCTGTTCCATGATATCATGTCAAGTTTCATGAATTTCAGACGAGTTTTCGATTTACTAGAATTTTCAAACCATGTATCTCAATGTGAGCGGCCGAGCGACAGTGTCAAGGTGTTTAACATTCATTCTCATTTCTTGCATGTGACCTAAGCATGCAACCAAGGACATACATTTGATTTTTTAACCCATTTTGATGCACTGGAGCATGTGCGTGTAGTTCAAATTTGAATTATGCACATAAATGCCTAGAAAACTCAGTTAACGTATAAAAATGTCCAAACGAACCTCGAAAAATTCCAAAATTTAAAACGACACTCCTGTTGTTCTATGTTGACACCAAAAAAAATTGAAAGCAAGAAGAGGCGACGAATATCGTTTTTTCCACAAAGGTGAGACGTTTCCCTACCGAAACCATGAGGCTTCTTGTGAGAAGCTCTGGTTTTTGAGAAGCTTATACCATAACCTACCCCAAATGGGACAATATTTTTTACCCCAGCATGTTGATGCCATTCCATGATAGCATGCAAAGGTTCATGGATTTCAGACGAGTTTTGGATTTACTAGAATTACAAAAGCAAGTACCTCAATGTTTGTCGGAGAGCCATGGTACCGTGGTGTTTGAAATTCATCCCCATTTCTTGCATGGGACATAAGCATCAACCCATGGACACATATATGATTTTACAACCCATTTTGGTGCACCGGAGCATGTGCATGTAGTTTAATTTTGAATTGTGCACCTGAAATGCCTAGAAAACCAAGTTAATGTATAAAAAATGTCCAAACGAACCCTGAATAATTCCAAAAATTTTGACGACACACCTATAGTTGCATGTTCACTCTTTGACGACACACCAAGATCGACGAGTGCCAGCCGGAGTAGTACTCTTTGTTTAATTTAGAGCGCCAGTCTTTAATTTGTTAGGTTAATGTTTAGGTCAGCTATCTCTGTTTAATTGCTGAACTTGCTCGATTAAGAAGTGTGGGTGTGCTGTAGGCTCCTTTGTGTACCCAAATTATGCAATGACATGGATGACCACAGTAACCAGGGATATTCGGACCAAAATTTGCACGTTCAAACTCATCACACACGGGGTAAGCTATATGAATCGTTTGTGATGCTCACATATCGTACACAGTGTTGAATAAGGGACCGTGTCTGATGACACTTTGTGCGCCAGTTTTTTCGCTGCACCGATCCAAAAATTTTGGCTTCCGCGGAAATATCTACCTCCCCGCCCCCTCCCCCTTATCAAAAGCCACATTTCCCCTTTTTCCGCCTTCCTTTCCAAGTTGAAACATTCACTCTTGCTTGCAGCACAGCCTCCTCGCCGGACCCTCCTTCACGCTGCTCGGCCTCGTCGATCCAGGCAGGTAATCCACACCCGACCCCCATCCTCCTCCTACCACATCCCACATGCCCCGACCGTCGGCGTGACACCTTCCACCCAAATCACTGACCCCTCCCCCAAATAAGCGCCGCCTTAAGCCATGGTGCATGTAGTATAGCCAGGATCTCAAGGAGCATTTGGCAGCGGAGAAGCAAATCGCGACTGCACACGCGGATGAGGTCGCGATGGCTGCCATTCGGGCCGAGCCCCAGATCTTGGAGGAGCACCTCGTCGACGAGGCCACCGTCGATGCCTCGCGCGCTGACGCCGCGACGCGGTTAGCTACTTTAAACAACAGTTCGTGGCGTTTTCTCGAGGCCACCGTCGGTGCCTTCGACGAAGACTACGAGGTGTTTTCTCAGCGTACCCGTGCTTACCTCAACTCGAGAGCCAGCAGGTTGGTGCCCGGAGCGGCTCAGGCAAATCACCACTACGATGAGGGCACCCACGATGTGGAGGCCTCGCCCTCTTCCATGTCCAAGGAGCCAATCATCATCGATATCTCCGACGATGAGGAGTAGCTTATCTTATTAGCTCACTATAAGGACCTATGTTCAGTTTGCTAGCTACACTGGTTAAGCATGCTCGGTTTATCCGTTGCATGTCCTGCTCCTGCCTTTCCTTAACAAATTCTAGTGAATTGTCCTATCTACTTTTACCATGCAATCTGTTGCTCTAGTGTATATGTTCTATATGTCGTGCAATGTGGTGCTCACCTATTAACTGTTTGGTTAATTAGTTGTCGTGTTCAGTTAACTATTTGGTTCAATTCTTCAGGGTGCAATTTTGTATTGCCTTCCATGTGAGAAATAAATTGAATTTATCTATTCAAAATACATGAGAAACAAATACAATTGCTATATTTCCAAGTTGTCAAGCATGCTTGGTTTGGTTAACTGTCTGATCTTCTAGTATGTTATATATTGTGCAATATGGTGCTCAGTTAAGGTGTTTAGTTAACTGTTTGGTTCAATTCTACAATGCAATGTTCAATTGTTGTGAGTGCATTTTGTTATTGTATACCATGTGAGAAATAAATTGAATTTGGCTGTACTAAATACATGAGAAATAAATACAATTGCTACATTTCAAAGTTGTTAAGCATGCTTGGTTTGGTTAATTGTCTGATCTTCTATTACGAGTATGTTATATTGTGCAATGTGGTGCTCAGTTAATGTTTGGTTCATTTGTTGTGGTGTTTAGTTAACTGCTTGGTTCAATTCTGCAATGTGATGTCCAATTGTTGTTGGTAGAATTTTGTATTGTTGTGCATGTGAGGAATAAATCGAATTTGGTTGCACTTAATACATGAGAAACATATACAATTGCTATATTCTCTGGTTCTTAATCATGATTGGTTTGGACAAATGGGTTTTCCATGTGGCTTGAATTAATCTGATGAATCTGCAATGTGCTTATTTTTCATCAAATATTTTACTGATAGCATGCGAACCCTCACTTAACCTGATCACTAACTACCTTATATGTGTTGCAGGGAAACAATGGGAAGCACTGAGGTTTACAATCGAGGTTTGCACATGCATGGTCCTTTGTCTAATAGCACATTATTGTGCAATTGTAGGAACCATTCTAATATTTAGGTTTTTAACAATTTGGTCTTGCACATGTAGGTCCTGCTGTCAGAGGTTTTGACCCACTGTTCGATCCTTTTTGCATATAGAGAAATGAGTTGTCCATGGATATCAGTCAAGTCAAGAAACTAAGAAAGAATGTTAGGATAAAGAAATTAGCGACAAAAAACAACAAGATCTTTGTCTGCACAATAAAAAAGACATCAGTTCACTACAGGATGGTACTAACTATTATACCTTGGCTTTTATTTCTTTGCCCCATTTCCAATCTAGAGAAGATATTTATGCACATCATTGTTTTTAGGCCTTTCCAAAGCAGTTCACTGATGATTACCTCTCAAACCACCTGTATGGTCAGGAGGCGAAGAAGGTATTCATACAACACCCACGGTTCAATATTGAAGTGTTCCTGAAGAGGATGAAGGATGGACGGTCAATCATCCATAGGCACTGGCCTAAAGTTGCAAAGACCTTCAACATCAATAAAGGCTCAATATTCGTCTTCCGCTTCAGCAGTTTTCCAGATGAGATTCATCTGTCTATGTATTGTCTATGATGCTAATTTCGAAAGATTATAGATGTTGCATGTGAAACTTGGTGCTGGTGCAGTTGTGTAATGGGGTAGCTGAGTGCTGAAGCTATATGATGTTGTACTCTGATGTACTTCAATTATGAAATCCTGCTTCCTTAATACGAAAATGAAATATATTGTGTGCTTAATATGAAATGTCAATTAGATTAACAAATGGATTATTAATAATAGGACAATTAGTCTGCTAATTGGGTTTTTCTATTGCAAACGGTTATTGGCAAAACACCGTGGGCGATGACCTCAGACAACGCACGCAGTTTCTAAGAATAAAACGTGTTGGATCAATGAACAATCACACACAACATCCTCTTAAAAACTGTTTGCGTTAGGCCACCTTGCGCAAACATTTACCACATAAAAAGTATGTGTGATGGACAGCCTATGCCACACAGTTTCTTTTACGCGCCGTGTGTGATGCATTCAATAACGCAAACGGTAAAATCGTTAATATCGTCTGCAATGGCAACGCTATCACAAACGATTTAATGGAGAAAATTGTGTGTGATGTACCTGCGAACGAAAACCTTTTCCTTGGAGTGACTGTGTGGGATGTATATACGAACGAAAACGTAATTCTTGGATTGACTGTGTGGGATGTACATACTAACGGAAACGTATTTCTTGGATTGACTGTGTGAAATGTACATACGAATGGAAACGTTTAGCCGGGACTGACTGTGTGGGATGTACTTACGACTGGAAACGATTTAGCATGTATAATTGTATTTTTTAGCACAACTGTACGTATAATCGTATTTGATCGCTCGCCCGTCGCACACGACCTCATTTTGCCGAGCGTGTGTGGCCGGAGGGCCTATCCCCGACAGTTTCTTGGTCGTGTGGGAAGGACCCCCCCCCCTATCGCACACACTCACTAGGCGACGGTTCCAAATACCGTCGCGAAAAGGGGTTAAAACCGTTTGTATAGCACCTCGTTGTACCAGTGCATGGTCGCTGATGGGGGCGTGTCGGTCATCCCACGGCCTCCTGGTGGATAAGGAGGCCATCCTCGAACCCCTTGGTGAAACCCTAGCCATTTGCCCCCCTCGCTCGCCCCTCTCCCACTTGGATCTCCTTGTCCGAGCACGGACGTCGCCGCGTCGTCGACATCCACGCGCCCCGGCGCCACTCCGAGCCACCTGAGGTTGTTCAGGAGAGTCGCAGCCTTCGCCTTCTTCGTCTTTGTCTTTGTCACCGGATTTGGGCAGAGGAGCCCCATCGATGTCGCCCTCGACCCCGTCTTCCCCAGCTTCGGTCGTCGCACCTCGCCGCTCGATCCCCTCATCTCCGACCACCCCCGGCCTCATCGGGCCCATCGCGAACTTCACTGTGAGCATGCGCCCCTCCTCGTCCTCTCCTAGAGCTCGCCCGTGTAGTTTAGCCCCGGCTCCGCCAGCGTCGCCCGCCGCTGCCGCTCAGCCGTCGTCATAGTACTCATTGTCGGTCCCGGTTGTTCGTTCCCGTGCTAGCCACGGATGATGTTCGCCGCCCGCGCTCGAAAGAGCCCTCTCCCTGGCCAAATGGTGGCCGGGAGCGCCGCCGCCGTGCGCCACCGCCGTGCGGTTGGGTCACCGAAGCTGCGCTGGCGCGCGCAACGTGTTTAAAGCTGGCCCTGTCCCAATGACAGGTGGGCCCAACCAGATTAGATTAGTGTCTAACCACATAATCCTCAGTCGCTGGCAATGGGACCCACGCATTAAATAAACCTGCTTAATATTGTAGTTAAAATGCTAGTTAATGACATGTGGGGTCCAACCACTAGCTAACCCCGAGTGTCAATGACAATTGGGCCCCACTACCCATTTTCACTAGTCAACGGTTGACTATTGACTAGGCTAACTCAGCCCCATAGACCCCACCTGTCAGGCTCTACACACAATGTTGGGTACACTTCTCTGTGTACCCATAGCAATTTAATATTAGTATAATTTCAAATTAAAACAAATACAGAAAATTCAGAAAATCATTTAAACTTCTAAAATTCATAGAAAATAAACCGTAACTCCGATCAAAATAATTTATATATGAAAAATGATCAGAAAAATAAGATGAATCTGAATATGCTATCCATATACCTGTCACATGCCCCCAACACTGCAAACATGGAACCTTCCCCTCCAGATCGTCTGACCGATAAATGCCTGGAGCCGGGAAAATATTCCTAGATATTTGCCCGCTCCGCCTTTAACACTTAGCACTGCATTAGGTCACCCCTAACACAGCATATTGCCATGTCATGCATTGTGATGCATTTGTTTGCATTATATTTACTGTTGCTCCCCCCTCTTCTCTCTGGTAAACCCTAAGACCGACGTTGCTCCCGAGTACGACTATGCTCCTAACGACCAGCCCCTTTCAACAGAGTTTCCAGGCAAGCAAAAACCACTTGATCATTCCTATATCACCCATTCTTTCTCTCGTGCTTACATTAGATTTTGCTACTATTGTTCGATAACTCCTATTCTGATGCATAGCCTGCTTTTGTAACTAGTTGTTGTTACTTTACTTGTTATCCTATACTAGACCATCGAAGGGGCGCGTTGCCGCGCCCGTCCATTTTTACAATGGATTGGTAGAAATTCCCATAAATATATTAATGTACATATCACAAAAGTTAAATTAACATAAATTGATTCATATATTGCCAAGTCATTAACGGGAAGAGTTTAATCGGTTTGCTGTGCAGCACAAAGGAATACTTGACGCATTGCTGCACCCATCTATCTGTGGCGAGATTAAGGTCTGCTGAAAGTTCATCTATCGTCGTGTTTTGGATATGAGATCCCAAAAATCTACACATTTATATTCATTAAAAGAGTAGAAATAATCTCGTGCTTGAACTAAGTCTTTCCAAACCATTGTGGTAGTACATGAAGCTTTAAAAATCTGAGAAAGATGATACAGGCCCTTACTTATCAATCACATTAGAAATATATTGGGGGAAGAAAAGCATATGAAAATACAACCAAAATGTGCCAATGAAAACACATTTGTATTGGTAAGTTAAGTTACAATTTTCCTTTCAGGAAGATAAATACATGTTCTTGACCTGGAAACTATTTGGACAAAAGTGGAACCTGATTGGATGTTGTTTCCCTACAAAAGCTAGCCATTCAAACGACAAAGATTGTACAGAAGATATTTGCAAGCATGACAAATGGATCAGACTACCGAAACAGCAAAACACTCACTTCTGGAACCAGCTAGCTAGTAGCACTATGAAGGATGTATCACTTCAGCATTGGCATCCATTAAAAACATCCATCTACCTCAGAAAGAAAATCAAACATTTTGCTTCCGAACGACCTTCGATGAAGGCAACGCTATGAATTGATGGAATACATCTAGTTGGTACAACTTACCATTATATGTTAAGACGCATGCAAAAATTTGGCACCAAGGCAGGAAAGCATCATACATACACCAAGAAAATGGAGGATTCAGTTCTCGCTTGCTCTGATGCGTACATGTATCAAAAGTTCAGAACATCGGCAATGCCCTAATTAATAATTTCTAGGTAATTTGCTGATAGCAATAAGCAAAGCAATTGACATAATCAAAAGAAGGGGGAGATCTCTACCAGCTCTCCCAAGAATTGAGACGAAACTGAAACTCTTCTGACAGCAATTATGGAACCTAGCTACAACAAAATCCTCACCGAACAAACCACATAATTAAACCAGGAAGAACATTGGTGGCCCATAGAGCAGGCAAAGATTAGGGTGGATCCATGGCCAACAGGAAGTGGTGTCAGTCCACAGGTGGCAGTTGCGATGATGCTGCAGCAAGGTCACTGTTGAGAAGGAAACACATGCGAGTATCTTAACTTCCATGAACCCAATACATAATTGTTATGATAGTTAAGGTCACAAACTGAAGAAGCAAACTATCGTATTGCAACGGCAACATACTGAAAAACACTACATAGAACCAATAAGGTTGATGTAGTATTATCTATGTCATGTAACACATAATTTGTGAGCATTCTTCAGATAAGCATCTTGATAAGTTCATGTATTTGATCAAGGGCCGGCTCCTTCATGACTATTTTTTTTAAATATATGTAGTATTCTGCGATAATTGATGTAAAGCTTAAAAGACATATTTTGTCACTACCTCACAAACCGAATCTGCAGATCATAGAAGAGATTCAGGATATGTTTACCTTTTCATGTCTTATGCCAAGAAGTTCCAAACTATGACTTAATGCTCGACTGCAACTGTACATTTTTGCATGGGTCCTGCCAATTTTATTAACAAAAGGTGTCTCTTTAAACTTCTGGATGGTTAGAATTCAAACTGGAGACATGTGGAACATCTCACAATACTTCAGTTGACATGTGTAGGTTGGGCTGAGAGGATTCAAACTGAATACGTGAACTGTAATGGTGTTGAGGAGAGTGTCTACCTTACAGTTACTCTTGAATTCGAATCAAGATCAGGAGATGGGATCGCATGGGGCATGACAATGACTGCAAGCTGTAGCGCCACTACCTGGAGAAGATGTAGGGTGGTGGTTGAGGGTATGGAAGTCACGAACAGCATCTCCGGTGAGCTGCGAGACGAAGCGCAACACGTGAGAGAAGTAGATGTTGTAGTTGTCACCGGCCACCGCCACCCACACTCCTCCCGCCTCATCCTCGCCTCCCCCGTTAGTAAGATCTTCGCCTCACCATGCAGCGTTGTCACCCGCCTCTTCCCTTCGGGATGTCATCTACAAAGGATCTATAAATAAACAAGTCAAATGTAGAATAAATTGGAAGTTGCACATGAAGGAACCTGTCTTACAGCCATTCGAGCCCCTCGAAGTGATGTATGCCGTGAGCCCCTCCCAACTGAGAGGCCCCAACTGAAAACGGTCAGATGTCTGTACGTACCTCCGGCTGGTTGCTCGACGTGGTGGATCTGGCGATGGCGCGCCCGAGGACTCCAGATATGGCTTGAAAAATCGGACACATGCCTCAGGGACGTAGTGCGCCACTGATTTGGGGATGGAGCTCGTCGCCGGCTCGAGAAAAAGATGCTCACTGCTGCGCCTTTAGGGAATACACAGGAGAAGGAGGACAGTGGCGGGCAAGCATAGACGGAGGCGCCGCTCCGACGGGGCGGTTAAGGGGCTGCGAGATGAAGACCATGGCGGCGGCGGCACAGCTAGGGCTGGCGAAGGTAGGTCGTGCGCGAGAGTGCGACTGTGAGGGAGACAAAAGGAGGAGCGTCGTGTTTTTTTTTTCTAGAAACAGGAGCGTCGTGGGGTGTGGCTGCACGGAAGTAGACTCGTAGAAGCCTGTTAGGCCCAATTTCACACCAGGCGTCCAAAATAGTCATCGGAGCAGCGGCCCAGCAAGGAAACGCTCGGTTTTAGTGAACGCAACGATTCCATGCGGGATTAAGAGTAAATCTGACGGCCGAAAACGTCCTAAACTGATGATCCAAATGCTAAAAATGCTAATAGCCTGAGAGGGCTGGAAAGGTGCTCAGTTATAATGTATCTAAAATGGTTAGTATAGGTTTGTTAGTGATCCATCAGTGGCCTCGCACCCTTGTCCGTGTTGCCATGCTTTGCTTCCGAATGACTCGATCAATGTGATCGACGTGCAGAGACCGAACACATCACCCGCACCCCCTTAGTTGTACGACTCGATAGAGTTACTATCGAGTGCCGAGGGTGATACCTCGTATCTCACTCCTAATGATATCTTGTAGTATAGCACATTGGTGGTGATTGCAGAGGGTGATTCCTCGCTCTCCCCTCCCAATGATGACTCTGTTGTGTATCACCTCAAGTGTGAACCCTTCAAGGGTGATTTCTTCAAGGTCACCTTGATACATCGAGTAGGAATCAATCGAGGGTGATTCCTCAGATTCCCCCTTGATGTTATGGACACACGGATACCTTGACCTTCACCTCAGTCCTTTGTTGAAGTCGGGTCGACCCAAGGGGTACCCGCGAGAGTTACTGAAGACGGGTTGACCATGAGGGTACCCGCGAGATAATGACGCAGCACGACCGGGTAGGCAGAGACCGGCCTAGAGAGGGATGGGCCTGGCCCTTGTCGTAAGTCCGCGAGACGGGGCAACAGGAGCACTGATCATCACCATGAGCTCCCAACACACTAACGGGTTTGGATATGTGATCTGAGTAGGACTCTGGCCTTTTCGCACTAACCACCACGTGGGATAAGTTATGGGCACTTGGCATCGTACGATTCTTCTGAAAGCTCTTCGGACATCAGCAGTTGAGCGGCGCGCGCCCGGTTGAACGGTAACCGCCTGCGCTTGTATAAGGAGGTGGGTCTACTCCAGGCCGCGTACGCAACGCACAGGAGTGCTTAGGATAATTGGCCCATGACCCCTTCGCACTTAGGATGTAGACCGGCGTGTTGACCTCTCTGTTGAGCCTAGGTATACGGCGTGTCGATCGGCCGAGGCTGGGCATAACCCGGATATGTCTGTCCGGCCGAAGTTAATCGAGCGTGATGGGTAAGTTGGTGCACCCTTGCAGGGAAATTATCTATTCGAATAGCCGTGTCCATGGTAACGGACGCTTGGAGTTGTATCCTGATCTACTACAACTAGAACTAGATACTTGTGATACTAAACTGATATGATAGCTCCAGGATCGTTTTCTCACAGGGAGTCGAGGAAGGATCTCTAGGCATTGCTAATATATACTTGTTACTATATGTTAAGTTACTCTACTCTCCTTTGTTGCTGCAAGATGCTAGTCTTCGATAGGCTAGGCCTTACCCCTCTACTCTGGCATTCTGCAGTATAGTCCACAGATACAGCCCCTTCCCATTGATACCGATGCATACTTAGCTTAGATGTGATGTAAGTCTTGCGAGTACCTTGGATGAGTACTCACGGTTGCTTTTCTACCTTTTTCCCCTTTACCCGATTGCTGCGATCAGATGACAGAGCCCAGGAGCAAGCTGATCCCGCCAATGGCTACTACTACATTGATGGAGCCTACTACTGCGTGGAGACTAACGACCAGGAGTAGATAGGAGGCCCCAGGCAGGAGGCCTGCGCCTTTTCGATCTAGTTGTCGTGTTTTGCTAGCCTTCTTAAGGCAAACTTGTCTAATTATGCATGTACTCAGATATTCTTGCTTTCACTGACTTATGTATTCGAGCCTTCGTGGCCCTGGCTTGTAATATAAAGCTTTATGTTTGAATTTGTGTTTAGAGTTGTGTTGTGATATGTTCTCGTGAGTCTCTGATCTTAATCGTGCACCTTTTGCGTGTATGATTAGTGCACGATCGAGTCGGGGGCATCACAGCTACCTACTCTCCAATTTCCCCATTCATATGTATGAACCCTAGCTACTATTCTTGCAATCGAGTTGTAACCGAGACCTAAAACCTCACCTCTGTAAGAATTTGTGCCAAGTAATTGAGAGCCTAGTTCGTTCCTATCAAAAGCTTTGCTTCATAGTAGTCTTGAGCGTATCATAGTAATCTAGACCACAGAAGGGATTTGTTCTTCTACAGCTACAGAGTAATGATTTACCCCTACTCCACATCATAGTAGTCCAGAGCAAAAGCTACAGATTTACCTAGTTTTCCTAATGATTTACTGCTACATCTACAAATTACTCCTTGCCATCACAAATGGTACATTACTCTAGAGAAAATCACAGTACTCCTTGCCATCACAAATCACAGTACTAACACACAAATTGGATTGCTAGAAATTGAACAGGGAGCAGGTATCTTGTGTGGTGCATCATCGTGGTCGCACCTCCTCCTGCCCGTAGCAGCACATCGTGGTGGACGGCAACACCTCCTCCTGCCGTAGCAGCACCTCGTGGTGGACGGCATCTTGGGGTTTCACGTCCACCGGCGCCAGGAGCTTGGCGGCGGTGAAGGGTGCTGCAGTGATATTCTCCTGCCCGTAGCAGCACCTCGCAGGTGTCCAGCCGCCACCGCCCCCATCTGGTGGTTATGCTGGACCGGATTCGGCGTGTCCGGCCCCGCAGCCACCTGATAGGTTTCCAACGTATCTATAATTTTTTATTGTTTCATGCTATTATATTATCAATCTTGGATGCTTCATATGCATTTATATGCTATTTTATATCATTTTTGGGACTACCCTATTAACCTAGTGCCTAGTGCCAGTTCCTGTTTTTTGCTTATTTTTTATTTTTCAGAAAATCGTTATTAAACAAAGTCCAAACACGATGAAACTTTACAGTGATTTTTTCTGGACCAGAAGGGACCCTAGAAGGTTCGGGAGGAGGCCACAAGCCTTACGGGAGAGCCACGAGCTCACAGGGCGCGCCCCAAGGGGGTAGGCGTGCCCCCTGAGCTCGTGACTCCCATGCAACTCCGTTTGACCTAATTCCAACTCTATAAATTCCCAAATATTTCCAAACCAACAGTGAGCCACATGAAACACTTTTTCCGCCACCGCAAGCTTCTGTTCTTGTGTGATCCCATCTGGAGGCCTTCTCCAGTACTCTGCCGGAGGGGGAACCAATCACGGAGGGCTTCTAAATCATCCTTGCTGCCTTCCAATGATGCTTGAGTAGTTACCACAGACCTACGGGTCCATAGCTAGTAGCTAGATGGCTTCTTCTCTCTCTTTGATCTTCAATACAATGTTCTCCTCGATCTTCTTGGAGTTCTATCTGATGTAATCTTCTTTTGCGGTGTGTATGTTAGGATCCGATGAATTGTGTATTTATGATCAGATTTTTCATTCAAAGTAATTGAGTCTTTTCTGAACTTTCTTATGCACGATTGTTATAGCTTTGTATTTCTCTCTGATCTATCCATTTGGTTTGGCCAACTAGATTGATTTATCTTCAGTGCGAGAGATGCTTTGTAAATCTTGCGGTGCTCTACATCCCAGTGACAGAAGGAGATAAGACATGTATTTGTATTGTTGCCACTAAGGATAAAACGAAGGGGTTCATTCATATTGATTGGGTTTACTTTGTCTACAACATGTCATCTTGCTTAAGGCGTTACTCTGTTTGTCATGAACTTATACCATAGATGCATGATGGATAGAGGTTGATTGGTGGAGTAATAGTAGTAGATGCAGGTAGGAGTCGGACTACTTGTCTCGGACGTGATGTCTATATACATGATCATTGCCATGAATACATCATAACTATGCGCTTTTCTATCAATTCCCCAACAGTAAAATTTTTACCCATCGTATGCTATGTGTTCGAGAGGGAAGCCTCTAGAGAAAACCAAGGCCCCGGGTCTACTTTTATCATATTATAAAATCCAAAATTACTTTGCTGCAATTTATTTACTTTTACTTTGTCTTGCAATTTATCTATCTACCTATATAAGATTTAATCCTTGCAAGTAACGAGTTCAAGGGGATTGACAGCCCTCTTACCCGCATTGGGTGGAAGTATTTGCTTTTGTGTGTGTAGGTGTTGTTCATGAGGCTTTGCGTGATTCTCCTATTGGTTTGATAAACCTTGGTTTATACCCCCCGATACTAGCCATAGATTCATCAAAATAAGCAAACAACACATAGAAAACAGAATCTGTCAAAAACAGAACAGTCTGCGAAGATCCGAATTGTTCTAATAATTATGTAACACCAAAAATTATGCAAAATTAGGAAAACATAGGAAATTTGTATATCAAACTCGTATAAAAAATTCAGGGTTTTTCAATGCTCCAGTGAATTATTAATATTCTGGGACTGGACGCAAAAGTTTTTGTTTTTCAGCAAGATCAAATCAACTATCAGCGTAAACTATCCCAAAGGTCTTACTTGGCACAAACACTAATTAAAACATAAAACCACATCTAACCAGAGGCTAGATTAATTATTTATTACTAAACAGAACCTAAAAAGCAAAAACAAAAATAAAATTGGGTTGCCTCCCAACAAGCGCTATTGTTTAACGCCCTTAGCTAGGCATAAAAAACACTAATAGATCTAGTTATTATCATCTTTGGCATGCAATCCATAAGTGGCTCTCATAATAGATTCATAAGGCAATTTAATTTTCTTTCTTGGAAAGTGTTCCATGCCCTTCCTTAATGGAAATTGAAATCTAATGTTTCCTTCTTTCATATCAATAATTGCACCAATCGTTCTAAGGAAAGGTCTACCAAGAATAATAGGACATGTAGGATTGCAATCTATATCAAGAACAATGAAATCTACGGGCACATAATTCCTATTTTCAACAATAAGAACATCATTAATCCTTCCCATAGATTTCTTAATAGTGGAATCCACGAGATGCAAATTTAAAGAACAATCATCAAGTTCACGGAAACCTAACACGTCACATAAAGTTTTTGAAATCGTGGAAACACTAGCACCCAAATCACACAAAGCATGGCACTCATAATCTTTAATCTTAATCTTAATAGTAGGTTCCCACTCACCATAACGTTTTCTAGGGATAGAAACTTCCAATTCAAGCTTTTCTTCAAAAGATTGCATCATAGCATCAACGATATGTTTAGTAAAAGCTTTATTTTGATTATAAGCATGAGGAGAATTCAACATGGATTGCAACAAGGAAATACAATCTAGCAAAGAGCAATTATCATAATTAAAGTCCTTGAAATCCAAAATAGTGGGTTCATTGCTACCTAAAGTCTTGACCTCTCCAATCCCACTTTTATCAATTTTTGCATCAAGATCTAAAAACTCCGAATCATTGGGACGCCTTCTAACTAAAGTTGACTCATCTCCAGTCCCATATTTATCAAGATTCACATTAGAAAACAAAGATTCAATAGGAGTCACATCAATCACTTTTAGATCTTCATCATTATTTTCACGGAAACTAGAAGAACATGTTTTTATGAACCAATCTTTTTTAGCACGCATCTTAGCGGTTCTTTCTTTGCACTCATCAATGAAAATTATCATAGCTTTGAGAGACTCATTGATATCATGCTTGGGTGGAATAGATCTAAGTTTCAAAGAATCAACATCAAGAGAAATTCTATCCATGTTCCTAGCCAAATCATCAATCTTAAGCAATTTTTCTTCAATCAAAGCATTGAAATTCTTTTGCGAACTCATAAATTCTTTAACACTATTCTCAAATTCAGAGGGCATATTATTATAATTTCCATAAGAATTGTTGTAGGAATTACCATAATTATTAGAGGAATTACTAGGAAACGGCCTAGGATTAAAATTACCTCTGTACGCGTTATTACCAAAATTGTTCCTACCAATAAAATTCACATCCATAGATTTATTATTATTCTCAATCAAAGTAGACAAAGGCATATCATTAGGATCAATAGGAGCATTCTTGCTAGCAAATAATTTCATAAGTTCATCCATCTTTCCACTCAAAACATTAATCTCTTCAATTGCATGCACATTTTTACTACTGGAAGATCTTTCGGTATGCCATTGAGAATAATTAACCATAATATTATCTAGGAGTTTAGTAGCTTCTCCTAGAGTAATTTCCATAAAAGTGCCTCCCGCGGCCGAATCTAATAGATTTCTAGAAGCAAAATTCAATCCAGCATAAAAAATTTGTATAATCATCCACAAATTCAAACCATGAGTAGGGCAATTTCGTATCATCAATTTCATCCTCTCCCAAGATTGTGCAACATGTTCACGATCAAGTTGCTTAAAATTCATAATATCGTTCCTAAGGGAGATGATCTTAGTGGGAGGAAAGTACTTGGAGATAAAAGCATCTTTACACTTATTCCATGAATCAATACTGTTTTTAGGCAAAGATGAAAACCAAGTTTTAGCACGATCTCGTAGTGAGAACGGAAATAGCTTCAATTTAACAACATCATTATCCACATCTTTTTTATTTTGCATATCACATAAATCAACGAAATTGTTTAGATGGGATGCGGCATCTTCACTAGGAAGGCCGGAAAATTGATCTTTCATAACAAGATTAAGCAAAGCGGCATTAATTTCACAAGATTCCGCATTAGTAGCGGGAGCAATCGGAGTACTAATAAAATCATTATTATTGGTGTTGGAAAAATCACACAATTTGGTATTCTCTTGAGTCATCGTGACAAGCAAGCAATCCAACACACGAGCACACAAAAAGCAAGCGGAGAAGACGAACGGAAGAGGGGCGAAGAAAAGGCAAATCTTTTCAAAAATCCTTTTAGAAGTGGGGGAGAGGAAAATGAGAGGCGAATGGCGAATAATGTAATGCAGGGGATGAGAGTTTATGATGGGTACTTGGTATGTCTCGGCTTGGCATAGATCTCCCCGGCAACGGCGCCAGAAATTCTTCCTGCTACCTCTTGAGCTTGCGTTGGTTTTTCCCTTGAAGAGGAAAGGGTGATGCAGCAAAGTAGACTAAGTATTTCCCTTAGTTTTGAGAACCAAGGTATCAATCCAGTAGGAGACAACGCGCAAGCCACCGAATACCTGCACAAACAAACACCAACTTGCACCCAACGCGATAAAGGGGTTGTCAATCCCTTCACGGTTATTTGCAATGTGAGATCTGATAGAGATGGATAAACGGTAAAGTAATATTTTTGGTATTTTTGGTTTATGGAACGGAAAGTAAAAGATTGCAAAGAAAGTAAATAGGAAACTAAAATTGTAGATCGGAAACTTATATGATGGAAAGTAGAAGATTATATGATGGAAAGTAGACTCGGAGGCCATAGGTTTCACTAGAGGCTTCTCTCAAGATAGAAAAAAAATTGACCTTGAAGACTGCAAGGCTTACACCCCACAGCATTTTATTAAAGAACAACAGCAAAGAATACAAGGGGTTCCTCAAAGAGAGGAACAAAAAACAGAGATAGAGCTATACAAAGCAGTGCAAACTAAGCTAAGCAAGAAAAGAAAGAGAGGCTATATCTAGAAGAAAAGAAAAAGTACATCTGATGTCTCATCAAGGAGGTAGGAAGTCAATCCACTTTAGCAAAGCATCATTGTATCTTCTCTTGATCCTGTGGGAGAGGAGGGTAATGTCATGTATAAAACCATTCCTCCACTGCCTGAATGAAGGGCTGATGTATCTAAAAGCCTTATCATTCCTAACTTTCCAAATGTTCCACCATGCAAGGAATACCACTTCTGAAAAGAAAGGCTTATTGAAATCCTTCCTGGCATGTAAGGCAATTTGCACCATGTCATTACTATTCAGCCAGGTGACTTGGAGATAATTCCAAATACGCATACTGAAGTTGCATTGGAAGAAGAGATGATTCCTGTCTTCAAGCACTCCAGTCAGGCAGAGAACACACTCAGGTCCATCATTAATTTTCCAATGCCTACGCTGAATCATATCCTTGGTGTTAACTCTGTCCATTATGACTAGCCAGGCAAACATTTTAATTGTCATGGTGCAACAACTCTTCCATACCCAACTCAGTACGGGGGTGGCCAAAACTGGTTGGTGCACAAAATCATAAAAATTCTTGGCAGAATATTCAGACCTCTTCCCATGCCTCCAAGCCCAGGTGTCATTGCATCCATTATCCAAAGTGACATCTGCCATCAAAGATGAGAGCTGATTTAGCTCTTGAAAAGCCAATTCAGACAGAGGCAGAGAGAACATCTGCGGAAAATTTCCAGCCTGAAACATTTCCATAACCGAGAGATTCTTGTGCAAGCAATAGGAAAACAGCCTTGGAAATCTGTCCTGAAGAGGGGTGCAGGAGTTGCCAATCTCCCAATGATCTGACCAGAAAAGCACTATGTCACCTCTACTGACAGTGACAGAAGTAACAGCCCTGAATTTGTCCATTAATTTGCATATGTCTCTCCACCAAAAGGAACCACAGATTGTAGTGTCATGAGGAACTCTCTGATAGTAATAAGAATCCCATACCAAGTGAACCCATGGTACATCTTCTCTGTTGTAGAATTTATTTAGGTATTTGAGAAGCAAAGCATCATTCTACAGCCCCAGATTGAGAATGCCAAGTCCTCCCTTAAGTTTGGGTCTGCATACCAGGGGCCAGGCAGCCAAAGAGTGTCCCTTCTCCTGACCATATTTCCTCCATAAGCACTGTCTCTGAATTCTTTCCAATTGCTTCAAGATACCCTGTGGTATTGATAGGCTACAAAGAAAATATATAGGCAGTGAGGAGAATACAGAATTAACCAGCTACAACCTACTACCTTGGGGCAGAAACCAAGAGCTAGCAGTGAGCCGTCTTTCCATGCAGTCCACCAAAGGTAGGAGATCAATGATTTTAGGCCAAGTGGTTCCCACAGGTAACCCCAAATATGTAAATGGCATTGAACCTAACTGACAGCCAAAATGGGCAGCAAGACCTGAAGTAACAGTAGCCTCCACATTAATTGGATACATTGAGGATTTGTGGTAGTTTATTTGAAGGCCAGTTGCCAAAGAGAAGGAGTTCAGCACTGCTTTAAGAACCTCCAACTGAGCACTATCAGCAGCCACAAAGAGCAAAGTATCATCTGCATACTGCACCACTGGATAATCAGGGTCATGCGTTGATAGAGGCAAACATAGCAAGCCCTGACGCAGCAGATTATTAATCATAGTTTGCAAAAGATCAGCAGCAATCACAAAAAGCAAAGGAGAGATAGGATCTCCTTGCTTTACACCACATTTACACTTAAAGTGTTTACCAGGTACTCCATTCAACAAAATTGAAGAAGTTCCAGAGGACAGTAGTTGCTGAATCCAGGTGATCCATTTCTTATCAAAGCCTTTTGCCAGAAGAATCTTTATAATTGCCTCATGCTGAATGGAATCAAAAGCTTTTTCAAAATCAAGCTTGAGCAAAAGGATTGGCTTCTTTGATTGGTTGCACTGATGGATATACTCAAAAGTCCAAGCAATACAATCTTGAATAGTTCTTGACTTAATAAAACCATACTGATTCTTATGAACACATTTGGTGATCTCTTCCTGAAACCTATTTGCAGCAAGTTTAGTGAGAAACTTCAGGCCAACACTGGTCAGAGATATTGGTCTAAAATCTCCAACAACCTCAGGTGATTATTTTTTAGGGATCAGTGTAATGAAGGCATCATTGAGGTTCTCCAGATGAGCAGTTCCTGCATGAAATTCCTGCACCAGCCTAATAAAATCACTGGAGATAGTATGCCAACACCTCTTCAGGAAAAGTTCATTAAAACCATCAGGCCCAGGTGCTTTATCAATGGGCATCTCCTTAATCACCTGCTCAATTTCCTTTACCTCAAAAGGTTTTGTGAGGACCTCCAGCACCTGCACTTTAGGAATTAAGGAGAGAATGTCATTTTCCAACAAAATTGGTTTGACAGTACCCATCCTACCCTTGAAGGACACCAAGAATTCTTTAGCCATTTCCTCATGATCTGAAGAAACAGTACCATCAGACAACAACAGACTAGCAATGGAATTCTTCCTGTATCTCTCAGTGGCCATTGCCTAGAAAAACTTTGAATTTTCTTCTCCTACTTTGATATATCTAATGGTGCATCTCTTCCTCCAGTAAAGAAACTGCAAGTGCAAGAGATGCTCATGGTGCATCTTGACCACCTTCCTGAAGTTGAACTCAGACTTGGACAGAGGCCTCATGTCCTCCAAGTTATCCAACCAAAGAATTACCCAATTGCACTTCTCAATCAATCTTTTGATGTGGGACAGCCCTTTCTGCCATTTCTTGAGAGCAAACCTCAAGGCTTTCAATTTGTCCACAATAATTGCTGAAATATGAGATTTGTAAGAAGTTCTTCCCCAAACCTCCTGCACACAATCCATGAAATCAGGTTGATGCACCCAGTAATTTTCAAATCTGAAAATGTTAGCTTTTGGGATAGAGGTGCAGATAGAGATTAGACAAGGGACATGATCTGAAGCAGTTTTTGCAAGCGGTGTAACTTGTGTCATAGGATAATGGTTGATCCAACTAGCAGAGGTAAAAAACCAATCAAGCTGCTCAAGGAGTGGGATATCTTGCATGTTCGACCAGGTGAATCTTATGCCTTTCAATGGAAGTTCCAGCAGTCCCAGATGGCCTATGATCTCATTGAAAATGAAAATGTCATTAACATCTCCTCCAGGAAGATTTCGGTTATCCATGGATCTAATAAAATTGAAATCTCCCAGCAACATCCAATTTTGCTCAGGTTCCACCTCTAAATTATAGAGCCAGTTGACAAATTCGTCCCTCATTTCACCCTGACAAGGCCCATAAACATTTACCAAGAACCATTGTTCATTATTGTGCACCGAGGTGAAACTAATCACGATACCAAACGGTTTTACTTCCAATAAAGAACCCTGAAAAACATCTGAATGCCACACAGTTAAAATGCCTCCAGAAGCTCCCCTCGAGGGAGATTCAACGAACTGATCAAAACCCGCAGGGCAAATGCTCTTAATTAATGCACGAGAGCAAGTGGAGAGCTTAGTTTCCTGCAAGCAAACAACTGCACACTGACTATCAACCACTTTCTCTCTGATGGAGCGTTGGCGTGTTTCAGAATTCAAACCTCTGACATTCCAACAAAGGATTTTCCAGTTACGCATGGACACTCGATTCATAGAAGAACAAATAAAGTTGTAGCAAAAACAGCATGACATACAATGCCACACATCCCAGGTCATAGCAAATAACACAAACACAGTCTGCAACATACGCCACAAGATCCAGCATGACATAAAAAGAAGCAGATTTATCAGGCTCGCTACACCTTAATAAAGTTTTTATCATCAACATTTAAGCGCTGGAGGGAGAGGAGTCGCCCTTGGGATCAGCCATAAGCTTATCCTTAGATAGGAGAGAAGGATCAATCTCCAGCTCCGCGCCAATTGCCTGTAGCACCTTGAGAGGAGTGTGTGGAGGTACATCTTTAGTCTTGTCCTCGCTGCGAGCATCTTCAGAAGTGGGCTGGGCCTTGGTTTCCATGGGCTTGGAACGAGGACGCCTTTTTGTGGGCTGGAGCGAGAGCTGCTCAAATACCACCGGTTTGAAACCATCAAGTTTTGTCGCGCTTCTTGTGCACCTCCGCACAGATGTGTCCACCAGTGGTGCGGCAATCTTCTTTCTCCCTCTTACTTTCTTTTCCTTGACCTGTGGCTCTGCTGAAAAAACCACAGGTGAGGACAGGGGCATCTCATCAAAAACTTCTGGCATGACATCTTCAGGCCTAGCATCCTCAGGCATAACATCTTCAGATACAGAGGCAACACCATCAGTTAACCCTCCAAACAAAGCTCTGGCAACTGGGCGTTTAGCCACAAAAGTTTTCCTCACAGACACAGAGCTAGGCAAACTGGCCACCAGCAGAGACATCTTTCTCGAATCATCAAGCGCAATCGACCATGTGCGCTTGGAATATGTAACTGTACCCAAGGGTTTGAAGAAGATTGACCTGGGCACGTCCTTGACAGAGAAATCAAACATCAAATTCTGAAAGGATCTTTTCCAGATCATCTCAGGAGGAAGAGGTGGCCCAGCCACAATCCGAGCCATACCAATAAAGATCTAATGCTGTTGAATGACTGGAGGCTGATAGGGCACAACTGCCAGGGGGTTTTCCAAGAGTACAGGCTGCTCATCAACTTGTAACTGCTGATCATGCAATGGCTGATGCTGCTGGTGCTGATCATTTTGAACTTGCAATTGTTGTTCCACAGAAACTGATCCCTCTGGTTGATCAATAACAATTGAAACTTGGTCTTGTTCAGGCGCTGCAGGTTGTGGGGGCTGATCAAGCTCCTCACCATTGTCTCCCCAATGGGCATTGCCCCAACCAGCATCCACTATATTTTCAGGTGGCGGTGGAGGAACCACAGGCGCATCATTCCACCCTAGCATCGGATAAGGAGGGAGCACAAATGGCAGATTATCAGGTACCAAATATCCAGGCAGAGGGTGAGGATTTCCATCCAATGGCATTGGGTCCTCATCATTTGGCATCTGATCAGCAAAATCTACTCCTAGAACATAACATGCTGCAGTCCAAGAAACCTGTGCTCCACCACATCCAGCATAATCACCAAAGACCACATCACGTGGAACAAGTGGTGTATCCGGGAAGCTAGCCTCAACTAGAGTTCGAACAAGGTAGGGGTCTTCACTGTCCCAAGAATGAAATTTTCCAAAAGTGCCTACCGCTTGCGAGATAAACTCCGGCGTGCGATAATCTAGCGGAATACCAATGAACATGAGCCAGCCTTTATGAAAACCATGAGTCCCTTGAAATTTTCCCCCTCGTCATGCTTCATGAATCTAACAAAATGATCATTACCCAATGGAAACGAAGCATGCTGAATCAACGTGTATCTGACAATAGGATCCCTAACTTGGAACAAACCAACCCCATGGAACCATGGCTGAGCAGAGCGAACCAGAGTACCTCTGTCTTGAAGAAACTGCACAATCTCCTCCCGAACTGGCCCGAGCGGACCCTCCGGAGCGGGCATGACCTCAGCAACCATGAAATCCTCATGCCGACGGGGCGAATGAGCTGCTGGCGTGAAGAAGGTACGAGGAAGGCGCCGGTCGCCACCATCAATGATGTGATGGCCAGCCGGCACAAAGCGTTGTGGATCAAGCTCGTAGTTCGCCATTGACGACGGTGGAGGAGATGGCTTGGGGTTATCTTTGGAAGGAAGAGGAGGAGATTGGAGCAATGTGGGCGGCGGCGATGGGACTGGACAATCTATCCCAATAACTCTGGCTCCCTTCCCATGATAGGCAGAGGAATCCGATATACTCGTATTTTGTTGCAAAGAAATTGGCTTCCAAACCAATCCATTGGAGCGCGCGAAATCATTACAATCTTTTCTAGAGTGACCCGTGCGGGAGCAAGCTGAGCAGACCGCTCGCATTCCACAGGCGGCTGCCAGGCGGCCCCTCTGGGAACAAAGAGTGCAAGTTAACACGCGGTCCACCATGTCATCGACCATGGCTTCAAATTGCCAAGCTGCCTCTTGTGAAGTAGGGATATCCTGTGAGGTGACCAATGGGCTCGGGTTAGGAGAAGTAGCAGGCCCATCAGAAATTGGGCTATTCAGTAGCAATGGGCTGTCACTCGGTTGAATCTCCAAAAGTGATGGGCCAGTAACCGAGCAAAAGATTTGAACTGGAGAAAATCCCGCCTCCTCCAATTGCGCAGATAGATTACCAGCATGCACGGGCAAAAGATCCACAGAAACCGAATCACACGCCGGCGACGAAGTCACGGGCCGGTGTAACTCCGGCAGTGGGATGACCGTGCCAAACACTATAGGTGGTCTAGCCGCCGTCCAATGCAAATCAAAAGGGGGGACTGTCGAATCACAACCCGTTCATGAGCAGATAGATCATAACCCCCATCCGTGATCGTGTCAATGCAATTTTGTGTTGCCGGATATCTATAACCTTTGCAAGCAGAGTACTTTTCAAAAGTGGCAAAAGATAATTTCTTCTTAGCGGTGCCAGCCGACTTAAGAGAAGATCTAATCGGAGGCTTGTGCATGGCCAATAAGCCTAAGGATGATCGACACTTAGCTGGACTAATCAAAATCCATTCAGCGTCACACTCCTTACGCCAAATCCTGAGTTCTCTAACCCAATTAGGCCCTCCATTGCCCCACAGATTGAAGTAGCATTTGAATAGATCACAAGCAAACGAACGAAGATCCATAATAAGAAAACTAACTTGCTTGCATGAGACTTGGAAAGAGAAAACCTTATCCTTGACGTGATCCACCCGAAGATCAATTGCCGAGCCCCCAATCGCAGCTTCCAAAGCCGCCGCCACAGAATCTTCCGACAACCGGAAAGCATGACGGCTGAATGACACAATCAATGTGAAAGCCCTCCGTCGTCCCATTGGATGGATCGTGTGACCAGTCGATCTGAAAACCTCATCATAGAAAACTTTACCCTTGGAGAAATCCAAACCAAGGGTAGATCCACCAGATGAACCCATAGATGATGGGTATTGCCTTGATCCAGAGAAAACACCGATGAAGATCGCCGGAGAAGATCCACAAATTAGTGGAAGAGGATGGAGATCGCCGGAGGGGAGGTCAGCGCCGAGGTGGGGGGTGGGAGCGCCATCCTATTTCCTTCATCAGTTCTTGGATATTTGTTTCTCCAAGATAGAAATTATTATGGTGGGTGAACAAATTACTGCCGAGCAATTGATAGAAAAGCGCAAAGTTATGACGATATCTAAGGCATTGATCATGAATATAGGCATCACGTCTGTGTCAAGTAGACCGAAACGATTCTGCATCTACTACTATTACTCCACACATCGACCGACTCCTGCCTGCATCTAGAGTATTAAGTTCATGAAGAACAGAGTAACGCATTAAGTAAGATGACATGATGTAGAGGAATTAACTCAAGCAATATGATGAAAACCCCATCTTTTTATCCTCGATGGCAATAATACAATACGTGCCTTGCTGCTCCTACTGTCACTTGGAAAGGACACCGCAAGATTGAACCCAAAGCTAAGCACTTCTCCCATTGTAAGAAAAACCAATCTAGTTGGCCAAACCAAATCCATAGTTTGAAGAGACTTGCAAAGATATCAAATCATGCATAAAAGAATTCAGAGGAGATTCAAATAATATTCATAGATAAGCTGATCATAAATCCACAATTCATCGGATCTCGGCAAACACACCGCAAAAGAGTATTACATCGAATAGATCTCCAAGAACATCGAGGAGAACTTTGTATTGAGAATCAAAGAGAGAGAAAAAGCCATCTAGCTATGGACCCGTAGGTCTGAGGTAAACTACTCACGCTTCATCGGAGAGGCAATGGTGTTGATGTAGAAGCCCTCCATGATCGAATCCCCCTCCGGCAGGATGCCGGAAAAGGCCCCAAGATGGGATCTCATGGGTACAGAAGGTTGCGGCAGCGGAAAAGTGGTTTCGTGGCTCCCCTCATAGGTTTTGGGGTATTTGAGAATATATAGGCTGAAGAAATAGGTCGGTGGAGTCATGAGGGGCCCACAAGGGTGGGGGGCGCGCCCTACCCCCCTGGACGCGCCCTCCAACCTTGTGGCCGCCTCGTGGCTTTCCTGACGTGCACTCCAAGTCCTCTGGATGTCTTCTGGTCCAAGAAAAATCATCGCGAAAGTTTCATTCCGTTTTGACTCCGTTTGGTATTCCTTTTCTGCGAAACTCTAAAACAAGGAAAAAATAGGAACTGGCACTAGGCTCTAGGTTAATAGGTTAGTCCCAAAAATCATATAAAATAGCATATTAATGCATATAAAACATCCAAAACAGATAATATAATAGCATGGAACAATCAAAAATTATAGATACGTTGGAGACGTATCAACGAGTCAGGGAGTGCGGGTTGAATATGGAAAAGGCAAGGTTGTTTTTGCAAAATGGCCAATTGTGACCGATATTTCAAGACAGAGGGAGTATATAATATGCTCTAGTAATTGTTAGAGAGTTTTTATATTTAATTTAACATCAACGGGGCTTAAAAGGCCAAGTGGTGGAAGGAATATTAGGCCACCATGGCCCAATAGGGAAGGCTCCCCACTTTTCCAAGTGGGGATGCCGAATTGGAGGTGGGGGAGGAGTAGGCCGGCGCACCAACGAGGGTCCTTCCCTCCTTTGTGGCAACCCCTCCTCTCCCCTCTGACATATATATACATGAGGTATTGACCCTTTTCTACATGCAAGTTTTGGAGCCTACTCTAGTTCGTCTAGTTCTAGTTCTAGTTGGTCCTAGTTGACTAATTAGAGGTAGACCTTGTTCCTCTAATCCTCATAATTAGAAGCCCGGTGTGGTTCTAATTTCCTCCCTCTAATTCTTCGGCGACAATTAGCTCTGGACGGTGAAGTGTTGCTGGATCATGAAGACCAAGTAGAGTGGCCGTGTTTTCGATCTTCCGTGCGAGCGATCGTTCAAGGGCGATGATACATATCCAACGTATCTATAATTTATGAAGTATTCATGCAATATTTACAACAATTCTATATGGTTTTGGTATGATTTGAATGGAAACCCGGACTGATGTTGTTTTCAGCAGAACTACTGTGGTGTTGTTGTTTTTTTGTGCAGAAATAAAAGTTCTCGGAATGAGCTGAAACTTTTTGACGATTTTTTTGGAACAAAAGAGACCCCTGAAGCTTCGTAGGAGGGCCAGAAGAGCCATGAGGGCCCCACTACCTACCATAGTGCACCCAGGGGGGTGGCTGTGGGCTGGTGGGTGTAAATTTAAAACCTATTGAAGAAATACATAGACATGATACCCCGACACAGGTTGTGATGCCCCCGATTTGACCATACACTAATCATACACGCAAATGTGTACGATCAAGATCAGGGACTCATGGGAAGATATCACAACACAACTCTAGACACAAATTAAAATAATACAAGCTTTATATTACAAGCCAGGGGCCTCGAGGGCTCGAATACAAACGAGTCAGCGGAAGCAACAATATCTGAGTACAGACATAAGTTAAAAAAGTTTGCCTTAAGAAGGCTAGCACAAATTAGCAACGATCGAAAAGGCAAGGCCTCCTGCCTGGGACCTCCTAACTACTCCTCGAAGTCAAACTCCACGTAGAATCATCCTCGGGATCCTCTGGCTCCTGCACTCCATCATATGATCGCAATAACCGGGAAAAGGGGAAAAAGAAGTAGCAAAGCAACCATGAGTACTCATCCAAAGTACTCGCAAGCAAGGGTCTACACTACATATGCATCGGTATCAATTAAATGGGTAGTATATGTGGACTGAACTGCAGAATGCCAGAATAAGAGGGGGGAAAGCTATTCCTATCGAAGACTACGCTTCTGGCAGCCTCCATCTTGAAGCATATAGAAGAGAGTAGCTGGTAAGTTAACCAAGTAACATCGTATAGCATAAACCTACCTGACGATCCTCTCCTCGTCACCCTGTGAGAGAGTGACCACCGGGTTGTCTCTGAAACTTATCTGGGTGTGTTTTATTAAGTATCTGGTTCTAATTGTCATGAGGTCAGAATACAACTCCAAGTCGTCCTATTACCGTGGACATGGCTATTTGAATAGATCAATCTTCCCTGCAGGGGTGCACCACATTACCCGACACGCTCGATCACTCTAGCCGGGCACACTTTCCTGGGTCATGTCCGGCCTCGAAAGATCAACACGTCGCAGCCCTACCTAGGCCCAATAGAGAGGTCAGCACGCCGGTCTAAATCCTAAGCGTGCAGGGGTCTTGGGCCCATCGCCCTTTGCACTCCTGCATGTTGCGTGGGCGGCCGGTGAGCATACCTGGCAGCCTCCATTACAAAGGAGGGTTCTTTACGCGGTCCAACCCGACGCGCGCCGCTCAGTCGCTGACGTCTGGAAAGCTTCGGCTGATACTACGACGCCGGTTGCCCATATCTTGTCCCACGTGACGGTTAGTGCGTATAAGGCCAACGACCAACTCAGATCAAATACTCAATCTCGTTAAGCATGTTATTATGAAATAACCGCGGATGCCGACCAGGACCAGGCCCACCTATCTCCTAGGTGGTCACAACCTGCCTTGTCGCTCCGCCACAAAGATCCACTCAGAGGGCCGTCGGGAAACATGTCCTTTCAGCCCCCAGTACGTGAATCACTCGCGGGTACTCTACGAGTCGACCCGACTTTAGTCACCACATGTATCATGTGTAATACCTATAGTATATACCCGTGATCACCTCCCGAGTGATCACGGCCCGATAGTATAGCATGGCAGACGGACAAGAATGTAGGGCCACTGATGATAAACTAGCATCCTATACTAAGCATTTAGGATAGCTGGTAAGGTATCAACAACAGTAGCAATAAGGACAGGCTAGGCAGTAGTATAGGATCAAACCGATGAAATAGTAACACTACTCTAATGCAAGCAGTAGAGGGAAAGAGTAGGCGATATCGGGATGATCAAGGGGGGTTTGCTTGCCTGGTTGCTCTGGCAAGAAGGAGGGGTCGTCATTGATGTAGTCGATCCCAGGGGTATCGGCAGCAGCGTCAGTCTCAAAGTCTACCGGAGGGAAGAGGGGGAAGAAACAATGAATACAATGCATGACGAAGCATGACAAGACGATAAGTGGTGCTAGGTGTGCCCTAATGCGGTACTAGGCGATACTAGCGAAGGAGGGAAACATCCGGGAAAGTATTCCTGATGTTCGGACAGTCGAACTGGAGGGGGACGGTTGCATGTTCGCTATGCTAGGGACGTGTGGCAGACGAACGGACTGCGTACTTGGAATCGTCTCGTCTTTCTGAGCAACTTTCATGTACAAAGTATTTTCATCTGAGTTACGGATAACTTTATATTAATTTTCAAAGTTTTAAACAATTTTCTGAAATTAATTTAATTCGAAATTAAATATTAAATTGCTAGGGGTACCCAACACAGTGTACACAAAATGTACACTGGCTGACATGTGGGACCAGGGGGTCCTAGTTGACCAGTCAAAGTTTGTCTGGTCAACAGTGGGTGGGGCCCCCTGGCATACACAGAACTAACTAATAATCATTTTAATTAGTTAATTAGCAGGTTAATTAAGGTTAAGTTAATTAAGCAGACTTAATTAAGTTAATTAATTAATTTTTAATCTTCTTTTTTTAAATGTTCTGGGGGTGGACCCCACTGGTCATAGGCCCAGGGGGCGGCCTAACGGGCGCGGGGTTTACGGGCGCAGGCGACTGGACCCGGGCCCGCCCGACAAGGCGCTCGCCCAGTCCAGCCACGGGGCAGGGCACAGAGGGGCGACGGCGCCAGTGCCAGGGGGCGGAGTGGGGGAGGCAGCCCGGCGAGCTGGTGGCGGGGCGGAGCAGAGTGTGGCATCCCGGCTCAGAGAGACCAGAACAACCCGTATTCCAGCCCAGAAATCAAGTCTTCTGGAATACGGCACTGCTTGGCATAGAACAAATCAGCTCTTTATTACAAATACTCGGGGTACAATGGTTCGAGTATTACAACGGAATATCTCGGCATGGCGACACTACGCCTGCGAAGGTAGCTCTATGCTAGCAGCCGAACAACTCAAAGCAGCGGAATAACTTCTAGCAGCGGAACACGGCGACCGCGATGGACTCCACTCCATAGAGACTCTGGCTAGAACGCTTATCCTAGCTCGCAAACTCGGGATCCTCGGCAAGCAAGCAAACACGGCATGACCTGCAAACTGGCATGACACGCCAGGTGAGTACTTTGAATGTACTCGCAAGCTCACAGCAACCAAAGCACTCCAAACAAACAATAGCATGGCATTTATAGGTTAAACAAGGACGAGCATGATACAACTAGGGCAACATGGCATGTACATGGTGAACAAGATACCGCTAGAACAATATCAGATGAGCATGGCATGAACATATGAACAAGATGATACTAGCATGCAACGCGTTAAAAATATCATGATCCAACTTACTCTGCTCGGGGTTCTCTCGTAACCACCACATGTATCAACTTACCAACTTGAGCATCACACGATCACCTCAGGACCAACCAAGCTTGGTATTAACAATACCGTAGTGACCATAAGACCACAAGGAGCTTGATCTTTACCCGGGATCATCACATGACACCATAAATATCAACCAACCTCGGTATCCATGATACCACTGTGATCCTCTCCTGATCACATAAAGATCAACCAACTTCTTTCCTCATCGAACCAAGGTTATCATTAAGCAGGTTATTATTACTGTTGACCCATAGTGTGACCTACTACGAACTGGGCCCATATCCGCGGGCGCGGCTATCGATAGGTTAGACACTCTGCAGAGGTTAGTACACTGTACACACACTACGGAACCCAAGGCCTCGTGCTCCCATTCGGGTGGACCAACGGCGTTCCGACAAAACCGATCTACTACATGACACTCTCCCGGCCACTCCGACAAACTCCCCTTTGGGCTAAGTTATGGGTGGCCCCGATGTCACCTCGTGACACCCAACGGCCACCGTCTTGGCAAAACATAAACGGTCCCAAACGGGGACAATGGATCCATACAACTCGGGCGCACAAGGTTATTGCCGCCTATCGAGCCAGGGCAACGCGCGCACCTAACCTTCCCTAGTTGGAGGAACCAGCGAGAGGCATGACAATAGACCGCATTAAGGCCTTCCCATAAAGGCAAATGTGGTTGCACTAGTCAGCTCGCCTCGATGGCACTATGACTCAGCCAACAGGTGTTCAAGTTCGATTAAAGTCCAGTTCAACTTGGATGTAATAAGCTGAGTCATAATAAAAATAGCATGACAATGCATACGAGCATGATATCAACATATGCATGGATGAGCAACATAACCATCAAGCATATCAACAACAATAAATCTGTTATGCAAATAAGCATGGCATAATGACAAGCATGAATATCACCAGTATAACACTATACATAAGCATAGCATGACCGCTAGCATCGGAAGCAAATACTAGAATAGAACATGATAATAATATTACCAAGTAATCATTTAACCAACAGATGCAAAATGATCATATCACAAAAATAAGCATGGATTCACGAGCATATGTATAACATTCAAAAAATATTAACATGCACAAGCAATTTAATATTCAAGTAGGGAACCATGGCTACTGCAAGACCATCATGCAAGTGGCTGTCGTGGCTTGCCTGGGGATGAAGGATACACCGGGAAGAAGTGCGGTGAAGCCGTGGAACGATTCACCGGAACGGTTCTCTCTCGGAGGGGGCTAGATAAGGGCAACGGCAATATGGTCATTTTCAGTATGTGAACACATAGCAAAAATGGTACCAATATATCGGGCTCGATGAAACGAAAACGTGAGACTTGGATTCACCTGAATCGGAGTTAGGATCAAAAAGATACGGAGCTTTGAAGATCAGGGACTATTTTGTAAATAATATATTCACAGACAGGCCCCTGGCGGCTGAACCGAAAGCGCCTTCTCAGGGATACGTCTTCTACACAGGGAAACGACTTCTCAGTCAAAGTAGGTTCAAAATACGCTTTCTCTAAATGAAAATGTATTTCTGCAAAAGATGTTTCCACTTAAAACGAATGGGCCCGAGCTTCGGTCGCTTACAGGTGGGGTCGAGTGGAAGGCGGGGCCCACCTGGCTGGCGTCGTCTTCTTCCTCACCCTGCCCCAGATCGAAACAGAGGAAGGGAGCAGGGGAGAGGTGACGGCGATGGCTCCAGCCACCTCCGGCAGGGGCGAAGCCACCGGCGGGCTCGGGAGGAGGCGCTGCTCCCGCCTGGAGCAGCAGCAGGCGCCGGGGAGGCTTGGAGTGGTGGCTTCGCATGGAGATAGAGAGCGGCGGCGGCGGTCGACCTTTGGGGGCGTGAGGCTACAGCAGCTCCGACGTCAAGAGGAGGGGGTGGGGAGGAGCGCCGGCGTGTGGGGAAGAAGATGGTGTGGTCAGGGAGTGGAGGAGGGGCTCGGGTGGCCGGAATTTAAGCCGAGGCCGAAGCGGCCATGGCGTACAGCGGCGGACAGAGGGGGAGTGGGGTGGCTCCGGTTGACTAGGAGGGCCGGGGAGAGAGCGGCGAGGTGAGGAGGACCACGGGAAGGCTACTTATAGGCCCGGGGCGAGCTCGGGAGCGCTCTAGAGAGCTTGGCCGACCAGACAAGGAGGAGCAGAGGAGCTTAGCGTCACGGGCAACTCGATTGCGACGTGACCACGGCGAGATAAGGGAGGGCAGTAGCGGGGAATTAACCGCACGAGCACGGGCTAGCTACTAGACATGGAGAGGGCTCGAGAAGTAGAGGAACTCGACGAGAATAGGGGCTCGAAATGACAAAGCACGCTGTTTGGCGTGCCTGCCCCGTGATCACCGCATGAACACGATGGTGACACGCACTCTGGGCTGTCAAACCATGTCTGAGAGGTAGACTGTTCAACACTGAGTTCCAAGGAAGAAAGAACCAAGGTCAGGGCCAAAGAAGAGATTTGCACAAGTCTCCAAGGCAGATCAACAGCAAGGTGCTTGAAGTGATGTGAAAGATACTGAGCAGGAGATAGACTCTGGTTTTGGCATGGTTTGATCACAGGCTAAGATGAGGATCTCTACAAATTTTCAGCTCATAATGATAAAGATAAATGGCACTTGCTGTACAAACCACCATTCTGTACAGAAATGCAAACAATGAAGTGGCACTCACATATCAAATGGGATTGAGCTGAATTTTAGAGGAGATGGGTTATTTGGGCATATGAACACACTGTAAAAATTTTCCTTCACAGTGGTCCTCTCTGGACAGAAACTAAGAAAATATCTAGAGAAATATTGGATGAATGAAATGAGCCCAAATTTGGTAGAGAGGGTTTATATGGATAGGAGACTGTCCTGGTAAATTTTCAACAATAATGAAGCAATATAAAATATAGTTGCTTCACAACCTGAAAATCTGACTAGAAACCAAGATTTGATTCTCAGCTCACAAAGAGTGATAAAATGAGCTCAAATTTGGAGGAGAGTCATAATTTGATCATATAAAGGACCATGTAAAATTTCAACTCATTAGGATTACCCTAGCTAGTACTTCCTTCACAAAGGCTTCCATCTGACAGAAACTTTGGAAATTTTCTGAGGAAGATTCACTAGGCAAATTGAGTTTAATTTTAGCATGAGGCAATGATATGGATAGGAAAGAGTGTACAAAAGTTTGGGATCAATCAAGCAAAGATAAACGACACTTGCTTCACCAAGTGCCACCTAGGGAAGAATAGGAAAAGGAATATTAATGAATTATTTTTGGGCTATGGAAGGAAAGTTTGGACATATTTGGGGCATATATGATCCAAACAATTTATGAGAATTTTTTGGGAATTTTTTGGAAGACAGAAATATAGGTTGCTTCACAACCTAGGGCAAATAGGATTATTCCTTTAATAGAAAAAGGAATATTCCCAATAAAAAGAATATTGGGGTTGGGCTAAGATGAAAATTACATGAGCTTGAGATGGATTAGATGATGACAAGCCACTTGTGAGACTTGAGAAGAGATGATCTTCCCAAGTTTCAAGGCCACAGAGCCACATAAAAAGAAATCCAAGCAAAATCCACAGAAAATCAAAAGAAAAAGAAAGGGCCAAAAATCAAGGTGTGACAAACCTTCCCCCCTTAAAGAAATCTCGTCCTCGAGATTTGGTTGCTCAGGGAACAAGCATGAATATTCTGACTTAAGGAAACCGTTTCCAACTTGGGTATCCTTTTTCCTTATATGATGTTCCCACTGTATTTCATATGACTGACTGCCTTGATCGGGGTGGTTTGCTTCACTGTATCCACATTCTGACAGTTCTTACCTCATAAGTTACCCTGACTCAAATTCTCTCATATCTGTCGGCTTAGCTGGGTGCGAAAGATTTTCATGACTGAAATATATGCCCTTCTCATAAGTCCGAGGGTGATTTCTGATGGACATGTCATACTTATATCCAGCACTGACAACTTCCATGGAGTTGTGAACAGATTTTCCCGGTGGACAGCAAGTATTTTACTCCTTGTATGGGGTTGTTGAAATAGCTACATGTCCTCCGAGTTTTAAACAGTGTTGTGAATCATAACCGTTCTCCTGGCGGAGTCTGACTTTTGGCAGGGGTTTCTAAGTCATCTTGACTGGCTCCACTGTCTTGAGTATCAATTTGTACCAAGGATTTGACTGTCGCCTGTCGTGACTAATATAAAAGTGTACGACCTTGTAACGATAGTATTCCACAGACTTGACTGACGGTGGTTTTGACAGAAGAATTTCGTTCACGGTAGACTATTCTTTAATTGGTTCCCATATGCAAGGGCGCAGGCTGGGAGACTGTCGTTCAACATCCTAATTACTTATGCTGCCGGTATATCCATGTGGATAAGAGGCCGTGTGATGCCATAACACAGTCGCTGGAGTCAGACTGCTGAATTGACCTTTGGATCTGACATGACCGACTTGGATATTCGATACTGACAATTCTGAGCATAAAAGATGGCTGATCAGGTTACATTGATAGGAGGTTCTTACAGATGAAGTAGACCCCTTAGGTGTATATTTATGGTGATCGATACTAAATCTGTCTGTCCTGGGTATTTGTACCCTGTTGGTCATGCAACAATTATCATACCTGTATTGCCGGTCTTGCTCCTTCATTATTGTTCTCTTTGCCTGGATTTTCTGGCTGAAAAAGCTTGGTCATATTACTTCTTCGTGTGACCATAGGTACTGTCAGGTGCAAGATTCCGGCAAGGGCACTTTATCCTTGTTCATGCCTCGGGTCATACAATATATACCCAGTTTGTGTGTGCGCGTACGGAGCTCATTGTCAATCATACAAGATAGTGACAAAGGTTAATAATATCACTTTGTTAGATGTGAGGAAGCTGGCCTTGATAAACATTGCCAAAATTGTTGCCCATGTTGTCTTCCTTCAACACTTGTCGGTCCTAGCATCACTCATTGGCTTTTCTTCCTCTTGCATAACGGGTGAGGTTGTCGGGTTCTTGCCTTGACTTCATCCTCATACCAGTGACTTGCAAAAACTTGGCATCATGCTCACAGTATAAGTATCTGATTCTCAAGGTAGACACTTGTGTTCTGACTGATTCTTGCTTCCAACCAGATTATTGTGGATCTGATTATTGGGATGTTCTGCCATATGCTGCAAACACATTGTGTAATATCTTGCACCAATGTCGTACTAAGGAAGATTGGACAGCTTGTGTTGGAAGCCATCTAGAGTATCTTGCTGAGGAAGGCTGAATAACTTGTGCTCGAAGCTTTCATTCGGCCAGCTTGTTAAGGAAGACTGGGTACCGTACATCAGAAGCTTCCCCCCTTAGTGGCTTGCTGGGGAAAACTCGATACCTTATGCCGGAAGCTGTTGCGGTAGCTTACTGAAGAAACCTGAGTATCTAGTGCTGGAAGTCATCCACATATTGTACTCGGGAAGGCTGAGGAATCTTGCATTGTAAGCTTCTCTGGTAGCTTCTGGAGAAAGATTGGGTTGCATACACCAGAAGCTTCTCTTGGTGATATGCAGACTGAATGCCATATATGTACCATCTTAATATTCCTGTTGTTGATTACTTGTATGAAAAAGGATTTGTCGGACTATCCTTCTTTCTGAGTACTGAGTTCATAACATATTCTGGCTTGCTTCCGGGGTATATCATGTTTCAAATCTTTTTGCATAATAGAACCAAACCTTTGACAGAAACTGTACTGTTAGTCTGGCACATAATTTGTCTTCCGGCTGGTTTTATCATTGCTGTTGTGAAGATTGTACACTGTTGTAGACTTGATGCTGATAGTCAAGCCAGAGTATCATTTGCATTCAGACCAGATATTCCCAATACAATGCAGTCGGCTGAGACTCCATCATGTTTAGCTGAGCTTCCAAATATTTGAACTCCTTGCTGACTCTTCGGGTCCGGTGTCGGTTGATGAGCAACTTTAATAAGGGGAAAATAAGGTCACACCGTATGCCCAAAGAAAGAATCAAAAGAAATGACTAAACCAAAAGCACACAAAAGCATACAAATAATATTATATTCAAGCAACATCACATATTACTGCTACTCACCACAATAATATGCATGCATACTTAAGCACACAAATCTCGCGGAAACTCTGGTTCTACGATCTAATATGCTGTGGCGGTGTGCACGAAAGTGAATCCACATGTGGAAAGGTTGGTGTAAACAAAGCTACACCAAATACTGGCTTAACACCAGTTGTACCTGGACGGATACGGAGGTGAGGACGGACTTGTAGCGAGACACGAATGTCACGACCACATTATCACATGTCCAAAGAATGGGTGACAGGGTGGGATAGCGGTGGAAAAACAGGGCTTGCTGGCATTGCCCTTTTCTGACAACAAAGGCTAGTGAGGGTTACCAAAGCGGCAAGTCAGAAGGCATGATTCGGGATAGAAACATGTCCATCACCGAAACGATAGGGGTGGCTGGCGGAAAGATATCGACGTGATACCTAAGCACAAATCCTGCAAATGGTGTCTGGAACACTTGGTACCTCGACATCACTCCTGCTGGGACAGAGATGATGCCAGCACCGAAAAGCAGGTATGCAAAACTGGAGGGTGCAGGTAGTGGATAAAAAATGATGCCACCTACACTCACAAGATCAATCATTAGCGACAAGATAATAATTCTATATGCATGCTATGCAACAAACAAATGCAACATTCAAATGCAGCAACTGATAGACTCTATTCTACTGTTTTCTAACGTTCGCGTGGACTAGGGCATCTTACAGCCAGACCTGCTCTGATACCAACCATTGTGGCACCCCGGCTCAGAGAGACCGGAACACCCCGTATTCCAGCCCAGAGATCAAGTCTTTTGGAATACGGCACTACTTGGCATAGAACAAATCAGCTCTTTATTACAAATACTCGGGGCACAATGGTTCGAGTATTACAACAGAATATCTGAGCATGGCGACACTACGCCTGCGAAGGTAGCTCTATGCTAGCAGCCGAACAACTCGAAGCAGCGGAATAACTTCTAGCAGCGAAACACGACGACCGCGATGGACTCAACTCCACAGGGACTCTGGCTGGAACGCTTATCCTAGCTCGCAAATTCGGGATCCTCGGCAAGCAAGCAAACACGGCATGACGTGCAAACTGGCATGACACGCCAGGTGAGTACTTTGAATGTACTCGCAAGCTCACAGCAACCAAAGCATTCCAGACAAACAATAGCATAGCATTTACAGGTTAAACAAGGATGAGCATGATATAACTAGGGCAACATGGCATGTACATGGTGAACAAGATACCTTTAGAACAATATCAGATGAGTATGGCATGAACATATGAAGAAGATGATACTAGCATGCAACGTGTTAAAAATATCATGATCCAACTTACTCTGCTCAGGGTTATCTCGTAACCACCACATGTATCAACTTACCAACTTGAGCATCACATGATCACCTCAGGACCAACCAAGCTTGGTATTAACAACACCGTAGTGACCATAAGACTACAAGGAGCTTGATCTTTACCCGGGATCATCACATGACGCCATAAATTTCAACCAACCTCGGTATCCACGATACCACAGTGATCCTCTCCTGATCACATAAAGATCAACCAACTTCTTTCCTCATCGAACCAGGGCTATAATTAAGCAGGTTATTATTATTGTTGACCCATAGTGTGACCTACTACGAACTGGTCCCATATCCGCGGGCGCGGCTATTGATAGATTATACACTCTGCAGAGGTTAGTACACTGTACCCACACTACGGAATCCAAGGCCTCGTGCTCCCACTCGGGTGGACCAACGATGTTCTGACAAAACCGATCTACTGCATGACACTCTCCCGGCCACTCCGACAAACTCCCCTTTGGGCTAAGTCATGGGTGGCCCCGATGTCACCTCGTGACACCCAACGGCCACCGTCGTGGCAAAACATAAACGGTCCCAAATAGGGACAATGGATCCATACAACTCGGGCACACAAGGTTATTGCCGTCTACCGGGCCAGGGCAGCACGCGCACCTAACCTTCCCTAGTTGGAGGAACCAGCGAGAGGCATGACAATAGACCGCATTAAGGCCTTCCCATAAAGGCAAATGTGATTGCACTGGTCAGCTCGTCTCGATGGCACTATAACTCAGCCAACAGGTGTTCAAGTTCGATTAAAGTCCAGTTCAACTTGGATGTAATAAGCTGAGTCATAATAAAAATAGCATGACAATGCATACGAGCATGATATCAACATAAGCATGGATGAGCAACATAACCATCAAGCATATCAACAACAATAAATCCGTTATGCAAATGAGCATGGCATAATGACAAGCATGAATATCACCAGTATAACACTATACATAAGCATAGCATGACCGCTAGCATCGGAAGCAAATACTAGAATAGAACATGATAATAATATTACCAAGTAATCATTTAACCAACAGATGCAAAATGATCATATCACAAAAATAAGCATGGATTCACGAGCATATATATAGCATTCAGAAAATATTAACATGCACAAGCAATTTAATATTCAAGTAGGGAACCATGGCTACTGCAAGACCATCATGCAAGTGGTTGTCGTGGCTTGCCTGGGGATGAAGGATACACCGGGAAGAAGTGCGGTGAAGCCGTGGAACGATTCGCCGGAACGGTTCTCTCTCGGAGGGGGCTAGATAAGGGCAAGGGCAATATGGTCATTTTCAGTATGTGAACACATAGCAAAAAAGGTACCAATAATTCGGGCTTAATGAGACAAAAATGTGAGACTTGGATTCACCTGAATCGGAGTTAGGATAAAAAAGATACGGAGGTTTGAAGATCAGGGACTATCCTGTAAAAAAAATATTCACACACAGGCCCCTAGCGGCTGAACCGAAAGCGCCTTTCTCAGGGATACGTCTTCTGCACAGGGAAACGACTTCTCAGCCGAAGTAGGTTCAAAATATGCTTTCTCTAAATGAAAATGTATTTCTGCAAAAGATGTTTCCACTTAAAACGAATGAGCCCGGGCTTCGGTCACTTACAGGTGGGGTCGAGTGGAAGGCGGGGCCCACCTGGCTCGCGTCGTCTTCTTCCTCACCCTGCCCCCAATCGAAACAGAGGAGGGGAGCAGGGGAGCGGCGACCGGCGACGGCTTCGACCACCTCTGGCAGGGGCGAAGCCACCGGCGGGCTCGGGAGGAGGCGCTGCTCCCGCTGGAGCAGCAGCAGGCGCCGGGAAGGATTGGGGTGGCGGCGCCGCGCGGGGACAGAGAGCGGTGGCGGCGGTCGACCTTTGGGGGCGCGAGGCTACAGCAGCTCCGGCGTCAAGAGGAGGGGTGGGGAGGAGCGCCGACGTGTGGGGAAGAAGATGGTGTGGTCAGGGAGTGGAGGAGGGGCTCGGGTGGCCAGAATTTAAGCCGAGGCCGAAGTGGCCATGGCGGACGGCAGCGGACAAAGGAGGAGTGGGGTGGCTCCGATGGACTAGGAGGGCCGGGGAGAGAGTGGCGATGTGAGGAGGACCATGGGGAGGCTACTTATAGGCCCGGGGCGAGCTCGGGAGCGCTCTAGAGAGCTCGGCCGACCGGACAAGGAGGAGCAGAGGAGCTTAGCATCACAGGCAACTCGATTGCGATGCGACCATGGTGAGATAAGGGAAGGCAGCAGAGGGGAATTGACCGCACGAGCACGGGCTAGCTACTGGAGATGGAGAGGGCTCGAGAAGCAGAGGAACTCGACGAGAACAGGGGCTCGAAGTGACAAAGCGCGTTGTTTGGCATGTCCGCCCCGTGATCACCGCGTGAACATGGTGGTGACACACGCTCTGGGCTTTCAAACCATGTCTGAGAGGTAGACCGTTCAACACTGAGTTCCAAGGAAGAAAGAACCAAGGTCAGGGGAAAAGAAGAGATTTGCACAAGTCTCCAAGGCAGATCAACAGCAAGGTGCTTAAAGTGATGTGAGAGATATTGAGCAGGAGATAGACTCTGGTTTTTGGCATGGTTTGATCACAGGCTAAGATGAGCATCTCTACAAATTTTCAGCTCATAATGATAAAGATAAATGGCACTTGCTGTACAAACCACCATTCTGTACAGAAATGCAAACAATGAAGTGGCACTCACATATCAATGGGATTGAGCTGAATTTTAGAGGAGATGAGTTATTTGGGTATATGGACACACTGTAAAAGTTTCGTACCATTTGGATACACCAAAATGGTACTTCCTTCACAGTGGTCCTCTCTGGATAGAAACAAAGAAAAATTCTAGAGAAATATAGGATGAATTAAATGAGCCCAAATTTTGTAGAGCGGGCTTATATGGATTAGAGAATGTCCTGGTGAATTTTCAGCAATAATGAAGCAATATAAAATATAGTTGCTTCACAACCTCAAAATCTGACCAGAAACCAAGATTTGATGCTGAGCTCACATAGAGTGATGAAATGAGCTCAAATCTGGAGGAGAGTCATTATTTGATCATATAAAGGACCATGCAAAATTTTAATTCATTAGGATTACCTTAGCTAGTACTTCCTTCACAAAGGCTTCCATCTGGCAGAAACTTTGGAAATATTCTGAGGAAGATTCACTAGGCAAATTGAGTTGAATTTTGGCATGAGGCAATGGTATGGATAGTAAAGAGTGTCCAAAAAGTTTGAGATCAATCAAGCAAAGATAAATGACACTTCCTTCACCAAGTGCTAGCTAGGGCAGAATAGGAAAAGGATTTTTAATGAATTATTTTTGGGCTATGAAAGGAAAGTTTGGGCATATATGATCCAAAAAAAATATGAGAATTATTTGGTAATTTTGTGGAAGACAAAAATATAGGTTGCTTCACAACCTAGGCCAAATAGGATTATTTTAATAGAAAAAGGAATATTCCCAATAAAAAGAATATTGGGGTTGGGCTAAGATGAAAATGACATGAGCTTGGGATGGATTAGATGATGACAAGCCACTTGTGAGACTTGAGAAGAGATGATCTTCCCAAGTTTCAAGGCCACAGAGCCACATAAAAAGAAATCCAAGCAAAATCCACAGAAAATCAAAAGAAAAGAAAGGGCTAAAAATCAGGGTGTGACAAATAGGGAGCCGGAGCGGTTGGGTGCCGCGGAGGACGCCGGCCGGCGAGTAGTGGCAGGCGGCGGGTGGAGGCCACAGCAGGCGGACGCGGCAGCGGGGCGGAGGCAGGCGGCGGCTGGTGCCGGGGAAGGGGCATAGAGGGCAGGCACGCGCGGCGCAGGGCACGCGTGGCCAAGGTAGCAGGCGTGAGCGGGAGGGGGCCGCGGTGGCGTGGGCCAGCGCGGCGGCAAAGGCAGATGTCGGGCCCAATTCTGAGAATAATTTCCAGAATAGCCCTAAGTCACACCAGCCCCAAGATCAACACAACTGGTGGACTTCCTTGATACAGATAACCAGTACAAGATAATATTACACAGGGTTGAGTTTGAGGCTCAACAAAGTTTATTACAACTTGCCAATAGATGGCAGTGGCGGAATATGACAGTGGTGTGGTGGTGGTACAATACTAGTACAATAACATAGAGCCAAGCGTCAGTGTGAGGCTTGACTATTTTATTTGTGTAGCGGAAACTCAGCAGAAGCTCAGCGGATGATACAAGTGGTAGACTCCTATCTCACAGGTTGACTGACTGGGACTCCTCTAAGCGTCGGGCTCGCTAGCGCAATCCTCCTCCACAAGCTCGTCCTCCTCCAAGTCTGGCCAAGTAAATAGCCAGGGACAAGCCAGTGAGTACGTTGGAATGTACTCGCAAACATTATGTACAAAAGATATAGTGGATGCATATGCTCGTGCTAACTGGAAGTGAAATCATGACAAATAAATGATATGAACATGAACATAGCATGTTAGTCATAATCAGACTTATTAGAAATTAAACAAATGAATGCCACGGGTAGTCTAGCCAGCCCAAGTGACACTCAGCAAAATTAAAAGAAATGCCAGTCGGGTGTCAAATGACGCCACGGCCGGACTTGAAGAGAAATGCCAGTCGGGTGTCCACAAGAGTAGTGGCGGAGCCGCCTGTTAACTCGAGAGACGCCACGAGAGGTCTTGAAAATAAAATTGAGTGCCCGGGGTAGTCTGGCCAGCCCCTGAGACACTCAGGAAATATTAAAAAATATGAGAAACGGGTTAGTCCTCAATACTATGCATAACCATAATAATATTGAACATGCATAAAATATTCATGGTAACAACAGGGTGTCTATAATTATCCTGCAAAATATTTCAGGCATATTAAAATTATTTCATCCGGAGACCGACACCGGGACCGACACTTGACCCACCCAGCTAACGCCCTTGACCGTGGACAACGGCTATTCGAATAGGTTAAACTCTGTAGAGGGTGTACTCTTTACCCACAAGCAAAGGATTTCTTTAGTCAGTACCGTGACGCTGACTAATTCCCATTACGGTCTTTGGGTTGAAAACACACCTGACCAGTACACACCAGATTTACTTTTCGGATGCCAGGAATCACCCAAAGCATCATTCAAGAAAAACTCTAAGACAGAGAGACCAACGTCCTGCATGGGATCACTATTAATACGTGCGGATTCCAAGGGGTGCCCCCCTCTCAGTCACAACCGGAACACCCATGCCCCCTGGCCCGATGACAGGATTTAGTCCAAGGCCCTGGAAACCCTCATCGTGGCCCTCTATACTGTGTGCACTTAGACATGGGTTATCAACTTACTAAGCCGTACCTTCCTTGTGGAAGGACCCGTGGCAGCACGGTATCCAGCTAGGTGTAACGGAACAAGACTCGATCTAGGCCGACTCAGGAGGTGTTATTTATCATCACCGGAATATTCCACATAAGCCACATGACACCACCGTGTCAAAATAATGGCCCGTGCCCACCGGCACATCCAAGGCAGGAGATACTCTCCTGAATACTCCCAGCTTTACCATGTTAGAAAGATTCTTTACTTGAGTGAAGTGTAAGACATGGGTAAGAAAATGATATGACCGAACATGCATGCACTTGTGATACATATGGTGCAATACCAACGGATGCAAACATGCAAATGCAATCACCATATCCTAAGTTCAATAATGCTTGCCTTGTCCCAAGTAGTCAGGGGAAAACCCTTCGAAATTCCCGGCAAAGTCCCCCTCTTCTTTTTCTGAAAATTCAAATTCAAACTTAAATAAAAAAAATTAGCAATAGTACAAAAAGTTGTCTCAAAACATTTTTAAATAAATACTACAAAAACTAGAGAGAAAAATAAGAATAACAGAAAAAGAACCAAGCCATTTGGACTTATGGTTTAAAAGCTACATGCAGTCAAAGTTGCAGTCAACTCTGCCTTAATAATAAAAACAGACAGAAAACATTTCGGTAGCGAATACGCCTTCCAGTGGAGAAGACGTAAAAGCGCAGAATACGCCTTCGCTTAACACAGAAACAAGAGAGAGAGAGCTGACGGGTGGGGTCCACCCGTCGGGTTTAAACTGCGCTCGCGTGCAAAGACAGAGAGATGGCGGTGGTCACCGGCGATGATCGCCGTGGTTTTGGAGTGCGGCGATGGTCGGAACATGACCAGGGCGGAGTGCCGCGTCAGAGGGAGGTGGTGGTGGTCGCCGGAGAGCACCTGAACGCCGCCGAGGTCGACGGTGGCGGACGGTGGCTCGGGTGGTTCTGGAGCTCACCGAAGAGGGCTCGGGCAGTGAAATTGGAGCACGGAATTGATGGTTTGGTGGATAATATGGCTACTGGCAAGGTTTGGGTGAAGGTGGTGGCGTAGTGGCGTCGAACTGATCGGTGACAGAGGCGGCAGAGCGGTGGCCGGAGGGGTAGAAGAAGACCTCCCCAAGGTCGGGTGAGTGCATGGGAGGGCGATTGGGAGGTGGTGGAGGCGATGGATGGAGCGAGTGGAGCTCGGGGGGGCCTTTTATAGGCGATCCGAGGCGGTCCGGCGAGGTTCGGATCACGCCAGAGTTACGGCGGTCGGCAACGTAGGTTTGGGCGGTGGTCAGGGACGGTGAGGGTTAATGAGGGCGGTGGAGTCTTCTGGAGATGCCAGCGCGATCAAGGTCGAGCGCTTTGGCCTCATCCACGGGACGAGTCCCGTACAGGTGCGGCGGCGAGGACAACTCCGGCGACTGCCAGGAGGGGTCCAGGGGTTTGGGGCGGTGCGGTGATGGCGCAGAGAGGGGCGACACGTGGAGCTGGAGGTAGGCGGGGAGGCTGCGGCGCAGTAATGGGAGTTGGTGGCCGAGGTGACTCCGCTCGTCCGCCGCGGATGAGCACCGTGCAGGGCGTTGCACCGGCCAGCCGCCAGCTCATCGACGAGGAGTGACTGCGGAGTGGGCCAGGGAAGGGCGAGGCATTGATGATCTTGGCGTCGCCGTGAAGGAGAAGGAAGGGAAGGGGTGCACGGCACCGTTTCCCTCTGTTGCCTGACGAAATTCAGTTAACTGAATTTTATTTCAGTTATGAACAGTGCCCTGATTACTCATATGGTGTAAGGCAGAGAGTGCTGGGGATTTTTAGATTTTGTGGCAATTTTTGTGGTGATGTGTTGATACATATGAGAGGGCCTGGCAAAGTTTGGAAATTTTTGGAGCATTAAAAATATGTTTGGATCAGAAATATTGAATCTGGTCCAAATTTGAATTAAGTGGGATTTGAAAATTTTGAACTGGGGTACCCCATGTCTTTGGAAAAATGGGTTGTGGGTACCATATATTTGTTGGGATAATTTTGGTGGAGGTGGAATCCTTGTAGAAATGGTGGTTCCTTTGTAAACCAAAGGAATGATGGAATATATGAATTCCAATCTTGGAATTTATTTGGATGGTGAAAAATATTTTTGTGGGGTAGGAGAGGTTTGGATACTGCCCTAGATGATGTGCTTGGCTTGTGGGATAATTTTGGAGTGGAAGAAAATTGTTGGATGGATTTTAGAAGGGTTGGAGAGAAGTGAAAAGAGCCATTCCTTTTGGAAAAAAAAATTAAGTCACTCCCACAATTTTTTTTTGAATTAAACTATTTAAAAAAAACCTCCAAATAAATTTTAAACCTATGAAAACAGAACCTCTAAAGAGAATTTGAAAACCCATTAAAGTTGAGAATACTTTTCAAAATAAAAGGGCTATGAAGGGAAAAATAGCAAGAATAATTCAAAAATATTTTATTTTAAGGGAAAGGTTTTGGAAGTCCAAAAAGAAATATTTTTGGGGTGTTACAGCAGAGCCGGCGAGGCCCGGGCGAGGCCACGGCGCGGGCAGCGGGTCAGCACGCGAGCCGGGGGGCTGCGGGCATTCGTCGGCAGCAGCAGGGGTAGGGCGTGACAGAGCGAGGCCGAGTGGGAGGCAGGCATGTGGGGGAGCAGGGGGCGATGGAGGCGAGGGGCACCGGCGTCGGCGCGAGCGGCGTGAGCGGCGCGGACGGCGAGCACGTAGAGGGCAGCAGCAGGTGGAGGCCTGACGAGCGGGGGCGCGAGCGGCAGTTGGCGGCGCGGGAGCTCGCGGGGTCGAGCGGGTGCGACAACGGCAGTGCGCGGGCGGCGCCGGCGACAGAAGGGGAAGGAAGCAGAGGAGAGGTGGAGGCTCACGGACGATGCAGGGGTTCAGGGGGCCGGCGAGGCTCGTTGGAGCCTTTGGGGAGGAGACGTGGACGGCGGCGACGGCAGGGTGGTCCTCGGGCGGCGGCGGTGGCGGGTTCTTGTCCCCGATCTCGATCCAGATTGGGGGGAGAGAGCGAGGCGTGAGGGGGGAAGTGGGGGCATCGGTGGCTAGGGTTACGGGAGTGGGGGTTAAGGGGAGTGAGGGGATGGGCCGGCCTAGTTAGTGGGCTGGACGGCTGGGCCGTTTCGCCCAGTTGGCCAGGGGGGTCCTTCTCTTTTTATTTTTATTTTTGTTTTGACTCTTCTTTTTATTTATTTTTCCTTTCCTGTTTTCTTTTATTTCTTTAATAGTTATAGTTTTATAATAAGTAAAACCCACACCTAAAAAAGAGTTGTAAATCCAACTACTGCCACAAAAAGTTTGGTGACTAAATAAACTAGTTTAACATTTGTTTATCATTTAAAAGCATTTAAATAATTGTTTTTGCTACAGTTTTATTCATTTTAGAGTATTTAACATTTTATAAAAGTGTGGTTTCTTCACCATAATTACCTATGCATTATTTGGCATACCCCGAACACTTTAGTTTTATTGTTTGAAAACTTTTGTTGTTTGCCGTTAATTCAAATTTGAATTTGAATCGTTTGAAGTAACGCGAGATTATCAACAGTAACCGAGGTGATGTGGCATCATTAGCAGAGGTTCACTATAGCTTAATTATCCGGTCATTACACAGGTAGTAGAGGTAAATTCACTTATGAGATTTGATGAAGGTGATATTCCTTATAATAAATATGCTAGTCAATGCTTGTATGAATTTAACAATTACATTGTTAAGCAAGAGCGTTTTAATATGTATGTTAAGAATCAATTGAAATAGAATGCTTTCATGATTGAGCATTTGAGTGACTTGATGTTTAGAATTGCTAATGATTTTAAAGGTCCAAGTAAACATGCATCCATGGTTCATACTCAGTTAGAACAAGTTGCTAAGTCACAAAATGATTTGCTTAATGAGATGAATAATAAAATGAATGATCATTCTATTAGAGTAATGACTAGAGGAGGTAGAATGACCTAGGAGCCACTATATCCTAAAGGTCATCCTAAAAGAATTGAGCAAGATTATCAAAGAATTAATAATGATGTGCCTAGTTAATCTAAGAAGAAAAAGAAAAGGAAAAATGATAGGACTTTGCATGCTTCTAGTGAACCTATGACAGAAAAACCTTCTGAGAATAGTAATGATGTTTCTATTTCTGATGCTGAGACACAATCTGGTAATAAACATTCACCTAGTGATAATGATAATGATGATGATGATGTTCATGTTGATGCTCAACCTGATAATGATAAGGAACCTGATAATGATGTGGAAATAGAACCTATTGTTGATCTTGATAACTCACCTCCTAAGAATAAATGATGTGATAAAAGAGGTTTCATTGCTAGAAAACATGGTACAGAAAGAGAGCCATGGGTTCAGAAACCCATGCTTTTTCCTACTAAACCACCTACTAATAAGGATGAGGAAAAATTTGAACGCTTTGTTGACATGCTTAGACTTGTCTTTTTGCGTATCCGTTTGACTGATATTTTGAAGATGCCTTCGTACGCTAAATACATGAATGATATTGTCACTAATAAAAGAAAGATACCTGAAGCTGAAATTTCCACCATGCTTGCAAATTATTGTTTTAAGGGTGGAGTACCTAAAAAGTTAGGAGATCCAGGAATACCTACTATACCATGCTCCATTAAAAGAAATTATGTCAAAACTGCTTTGTGTGATTTGGGAGCCGATGTTAGTGTTATGCCTTTCTCTTTATATAGAAGGCTTGATTTGAATAAGTTGACACCTACCAAAAATCTCTTTGCAAATGGATGATAAATCAACTATTATACCTATCGGTATTTGTGAGGATGTGCCTGTTGTAGTTGCAAATATTACTATCTTAACAGACTTTGTTATACTTGATATGCCCAAGGACGACAACATGTCAATTATCCTTGGTAGACCCTTTTTGAATGCTGCAGGTGTTGTTATTGATTGCAACAAAAGCAAAGTCACTTTTCATGTCAATGGTAATGAGCATACGGTTTATTACCGAAGAAACAAATTCAAGTGAATGGTATCAAGTGTATTGAAAAAGTTTCAACAATCATTAGTGGAGGTTTTGAATTCCCTCTTCCTTCTTTCAAGAAGAAATATGAAACTCTTATTATTGGGGAGATGCATATCCCCGTAGGGGTAACCTAGTCTTGTACAAAGATTCTTTGGTTTCATGTCATTCGAAAATGGTTTGTTAATAAGACTTGATCAATCTTATTAATGGATTCTTTTTTAGGAGCATGTGGTTGATGAATTAAGTAAACACAACCTACTTTACCTACTATTTGCTCTATGTTATTCCTTAGTTTAATAAAGTAAAATGCCATGATTATCCTGTTTTCTGAATTATCCGTGCAATAAAAAAGGCCCAAAAATAAAAGTGCTTAGAATGTTGTAAATTTTTAACATGATTTTTTCTGAAATATTTAAGAATTTTTGGCACTGAATACATCCCAGGGGGTGCCCCTATTGCTCACAAGGCACCAAGGCACGGCCACCCCCCTACGGTGCGCCCAAGTACCTTATGGGTCCCACAAGGACCCACTCACTTATCCCTGCAGCCCACTTCATCTCCTAGCTCCAGAAAATAATCCTGGTTGCTCTCACCCTCTTGTTCTTGCTCCCAAACCTGAGATTTTCGATCTCTTTGCTCGGAGCTCCGTTTTCGAAACTGTTTTGGGGGATTGCTCCTTGGTATGTGACTCCTCCATTGCTCCAATTAGTTTTTGCTTTAGTGGATTATATTTTGCTTAATGAGCTGCTCTTGGTGCTACTGAAAATGAGCTTCCATGTTGAATTCTTTGAGTTCCAAGTAGTTTGAATGCTTGATATAGCCTCTAGACACCCATATGCATAGTTGCTATCAACCTTGTGAAGTTTTATTAACATAATTTTATGGTCCAAAAAATTAAGAAATTTGTTCTTAGGAAAATGAACCTCTTCCGGAAAAGTTCCTCGAGACGGAGTGCCAAGGGAGTCCTTGGGGACGCCCTGGACCGTGGCCTTAATATTCCGCGCAGGACGGAGGTCCGGCCGTGTGAATGGCCACACAATGCTTTTATGAACGAAGCGGGATTTAACCGAGTTTGCATAGTTTTTTGCAAATGTCGGGCTGACCGACTTCCTCTCAGATGAGTGTGACCAGTACCACATCCTTACAAATTACTTCGTGCAAAATTTCCATTTCTTACATAGGCTTGAACCTCCTATGGTGTGTTTTGGTTTATATGTTGAACATCATGAGTTACCACTCACGGAGTTTTGTGAGATATGTTTGATTCCTTCTGATGGGGAATTGAGGGAGCCTCGACCGAAGGAGTTTGAGGGCTTCCTCCGTACTTTAACTATGGGAGAAGAGAGAGGCGTGTCGGAAGCCCAAGTTACTAGTTTGCATTTTCCTGTTGTGCATTACTGTGCTTTATTCATAGGGAAATGTTTGACTGCTAGGGAGGAAGGTGGTACACTCAGACGCTCAGTGCCCCTGACCTCGCCATTTTACGTCGTGCCCTTCAGGGTGACATCACTTATAGCCTTGGAGCTATTGTTGCACGTCGTCTACACACTAGCAGGACTAGGGGCAAGATTCACTGCAGCATTTATGCTACTCGCTTAGCGAGACGTTTCCGTGTTAATATACGCCACCATGATTATTTGTTGCAAAGGATTTACCTGGATCATCAGGATATGATAGATCACCACTTTATTGATGCCCCTGAGCCTCCTCACCACATTCGCTATAACTTGGTTTTTAGTGAGGATACTCGTGATATTATTCCGTTTCCTGCACCTGCTTTGTTTGACTCTCATGCCAGGAACGGATACACCGTCATTCCACTGGATATTACTACTTACTAGAATGAGTTCGCTGCCATGGAGAACGAGGCCTGGACTTGGGACGCTCGAGCGCCGCAGCCCAGCTACTTTCCCGCTGGACCCGATGGATACTACGGATGGTGATTACCAAGCTAGGCCAAAAGCCTAAGCTTTGGGGAGTATGTTTTCTCACTGACATTACATTCATATCCACACATTCATTCCAGTTGTCAGTGTCCATCCTCTTTCATTGTATAATCCATGTTAGTTTGTATTTTTTGCTTTCTTCTTGTGTGTTTGAAAAACTTTGAAAAACTAAAAATATTTCTCGATTCTTTTCGGTTTTTAGTTGTAGTATTAAAAGAAAACCCAAAAAGATTTCTCGTTTCTTCTTTTGCTTGTTGGGAGCTTTCCCATGTAAATAGTTTTTCTCGCTTTTGTTTTTCTTCTTGGTTATTTTGCTTTCTTCAGAAAAAGTAAAAACTCTAAAAATATTTTAGTGTTTCTCCGAAATTCTTTTCTTTCTTTGAGTTGTCGTAAGGATAAGACCACGATGAAATTGTTGAGTGGCTCTCATATGCATTATTGTTGTTGTTTGCACATTCCAGCTTAGTCCACTTCATTCTTGCACTATTATTATTTTCATATCATTCAGTCGTGCAAGTGAAAGGCAATAATGACGATATTTGATGAAGTGACTGTGGCAAGGAAAAGTTGGTATGAACTTTACTTGTTTTTTTTGTAAATTTGTTTAACTCAATATCCATGCTTTAACATATTATGAGTAAACATGTTTGTGATGACAATTAGATATTATAGTTGCTCATGCCATACTTAAGTAGCTAGGAGGGGATGATGATTTATCTTGAGTGTCAACATGCATTAAAATGGTTGTGATGTAGTATGTTAATATGGTATCCTCCTCTGAATGTTTCAAGTGGATTGACTTGGCACATGTTCGCGCATGTAGTTGATTCAAAACCAACATAGCCTCCATGATATTTATGTTCAGGGTGGTTTATATCCTACTCATGCTAGCATTCAATGTTAATTATTCTCAATGCATGTTTATGACCATTTTCGCTCTCTAGTTGGTCGCTTCTCAATCTATTTGCTACTCTTCGCCTGTACTAAGTGGGAATACTGCTTGTGCATCCAAATCCTTAAACCAAAGTTGTTCCAGATGAGTCCACTATACCTACCTATATGCGGTATTATTCTATCGTTCCAAGTAAATTTGCATGTGCCACCTCTAATCATTCAAATGAACATATGTTTTGTGTGCATGTACCGCTCATGGAGCGATAGGGGGTGGTCAGTATCTTCCATGCTAAGTGGGTTATTCTCACGATGAGTGTTTATTCACTTGTCATTGCACGAGAGGGGCTGGTATTCGGGATGCCCGGTCCTACGATCAAAATGAAAAAAATAATGAAACAAACTCCCCCGAAATGTTGTTGGTATGGAGGGAACCCATGGATTCGGCTAGCCATGGCTTGTGTTTGTATGGTGGAGGGGGGGTAAACTTTACCTTTCCGCTTGGGAACCGCCGCTAATGTGTTTAGCATGGAAGATATTGAAAATTCTTGGTCGTGACGTTGACAGGAAAGGCATACCTCTCAAAATTATATTATCTCTGATTTAAGCTTTGAGCTCTGGCATCTCTGCAAATCTCTGCTTCCCCCTATGAAGGGCCTATCTATTTACTTTTATGTTGTTTACTTTTATTGTTGAGTCATCACCTTCTCAATTAAAGCACCAATCCTGAGAGCACTATTGTCATTCTTATGCATTGAGTATAGTTAATGTTGTGTGCATCATGACTGGATCTCTTCTACCCTGAATTACAATGTTTAGTCGCTGCTTGAACTTTAGAGGTGCTCTGCATTTATGTTTTGCGGTCTCAGAAAGAGCTAGCGAGATACCATGTTATCATATTATATCATGATTGTTTTGACAAATTGTTGGCATTTGAGACATGTTATTATCGCTCACTAGTTGATTATGCCATTGATATGAGTGAATATAATTTCTAAGAGTTATCATTTGCATGGTTAGTTCATGATCTTTGCTGACAACTTGGGTACTATTTAAGCTTATATACGAATACATAACAAAATAGTTCATAAAAGTTTTTCTTTATCACTTTCAGTTTGTCAACTGAATTACTTGAGGACAAGCAATGAGTTAAGCTTGAGGAGTTGATACATCTTTGTCGTATCTACTTTTCCAAACACTTTTGCTCTTGTTTTGCACTCTAATTTGCATGATTTGAATGAAACTAACCCGGACTGGTGCTGTTTTCAGCAGAACTACCATGGTGTTGTTTTTGTGCAGCAATAGAAGTTGTCGGATTTGGACAAAAATTTATGGAAATTTCTTATGGAAAATATAAAAAATACTGGAGCGAAGACCCACCAGAGGGGGCCCACCTATTGCCCACAAGGCACTAGGGCACGACCACCCCCCAGGGCGCGCCTAGTACCTTATGGGGCCCACAAGGCTCCACTGACCTAATTCCAACACTATAAATTCAGTTTCCCCGAGAAAAAAATAAGAGAAGAAGTTTCATCGCGTTTTACGATACGGAGCCGCCACCACCTCCTATTCTTCATCGGGAGGGCTAATCTGGAGTCCGTTGGGGGCTCCAGAGAGGGAGATTCATCGCCATCATCATCACTAACCCTTCTTCGTCGCCAATTCTAGTATGCGCACCATCACGAGTGATTAATTCCTTCGTAGGCTTGTTGGACGGTGATGGGATTGGATGAGATTTATCATGTAATCGAGTCAATTTGTTAGGGCTTGATCCCTAGTATCCACTGTGTTATGAGATTAATGTTGCTATGACTTTGCTATGCTTAATGCTTGACTCTAGGGCCCGAGTGCCATGATTTCATATCTGAACCCTCTATGTTTTCATGAATATATTTGAGTTCTTGGTCCTACCTGCTAGTCATATGCACCTGTTATTGTTTTGAACCGTAGACCCCATAGTGAGAATTGTGTGGGATACTCTCCGGAGATGACTGTAATTCGAGGAGTTCATGCATTCACCATGTGTTAATTCTTTGTTCGGGTTCTCTATTAAAAGGAGGCCTTAATATCCCTTAGTTTCCTTAAGGACCCCGCTGCCACGGGATGGTAGGACAAAAGATGTCATGCAAGTTCTTATTATAAGCATGTATGACTATATACAGAATACATGCCTATGTTACATTGATGAATTGGAGCTATTGTGTACACTACAAAAAAGTACACTTCCGTGATAATACGTGTTTGTCACAGTAGGTCACGTTTTCTGTCATGCATGTACATCAATGATGATTTTATGACAGAATCAAGATAGTCATACCTGTGCTGTCGTAGAAGTGTTCCATGACATTACCAAAGTTATCATCACGAAAGTGTCCACTTCCATGACAATAAATGGCGCGTCATGGAAGTGCTTTCGTCAAGGGTAACCGACATGTGGCATCCACCGTAACGGGTCGTCGTTAAGCTATCGGGTTCCGGTTTGGATCCGATAACCCGTTAACAGCCCGGACCAATGGGGATTTTCCACGTGTAAAATTCTCAATGGCCAGAGGAACCACGTGTCGGCTCACCGTTGGGATAGATGACATCCAGTCATTGGACCAGAGGTGCCTATGATATGTCGACATGTGACACGGCCCAACTGAGGCCCATTCCGATGAAAAGGCCGCCCCATTTGACTTGGTCAAAAGGTAGCGGGCCGGCCAAAGGAAAGCCTGTTAACGGCATGTTCGCATATAGCCCATATACAGCTAGCTAACTCACGGCCCGTTACGGCCTATCCGAATAAGGCCCAGTAGCATCATCTGGGCCGTCCAATATGATTCCAACCCATTGTAACTTCCGACCCATGTATGGCCCATGACGTCTTTCGGCCCATACGAGGCCCTTTGTAACTCTGGGCCCATTAAAGCCCGAGGTGAAACTGGCCCATAATGAATAGTGTATCGCTTTATACCCATTAACGGCCCATTATTCCATCGGCCGTTTCCAGCCCGTGTTATCTTTCGGCCTTCTAAGGGCCCATTTATTCTTGGGCTCATTTCCAGAATTCGGTAACTTACGGTCTGTTACTGGCCTGTTCCGCTTGTGGGCCAAATTCATCCCATGGTTACAGTCGGCCCATTTGTGGCCTGTTAACCCGTTGGGCTGTTTTCATAGCATCATCAAATACGGCCTCTTAACGGCCCGTTATGGTCGGGCTATAAATAGACGATTTCCACTCTAGCCCGTTTACGGCCCATTTTGCGGACCATTATTACTCCATGAATAGTATGGCCCATGTTTGGCGAAACGATTATACGGCCCGTAGAAGGCCCATGGATCCTACGACCCGTAGAAGGCCCATGGATCCTACGGTCCGTAGAAGGCCCATGGATCCTACGGCCCGTAGGAGGCCCATGGTCACTACAGCAGGTAGCAGGACCATGGTTACAACAGTCCGTGTGTTGCCATGGTTATTGTGGCCTAGTTACAAAAATAGGTTATTGTGGCCACTAGAAAAACGCGAAAAATGAACTGCAGTGACTACAAGCAAACAACTAAACAAGACAATAAGGAAATAAATAAGCAAGCAACTAACGCTAGGCTATTATGGCTATTACACATATTACATCCACTGGGCATCAAAGTTCGCCATCAGTGCAAATATAGGGAACAAAGCAGCATATTACATACACTGGCCGTCTAAATTGGCCACCAGTGCAAATAAACACGGCAGCAAAACAAGTCCATAACTGAAACAACTTCAGAAGAGCTCAAGAAAAGTTATCCTGGGTATCCACCATGCTGGCAATAAGCTTAGCAAGCTTATTATCTTTCTCCTGTTTGGCGCTAAAATCCTCCAACGCTTGCTGTTGCACCAGAAAGTATGCATCTGAATTCTCCAGGGACTTCCGCAGTCCTTCGGCTTCTTGTCGCAGCACAGCTGATCGATGTCTTTCAGCTTGTAGTTGAGACTCAAGAAACCGAACTGATTCACACAGTGAGTTCGAATAGCTTGTGCCAGCTGTAGTGGCCAGTAACTCGAACACTACACCAAGACAGGACTTTGGGGTTGTCTCGCTGTCTTCAAGATAGTTTTCCTTAGCTGTTTTATCAGCATTGTTGGAGACCAACAAGGATGTCTCACTATCCTGAACCTTATCTGCATTACTTCCTTTACCGTTGCTTAATAAGGCACTCTTCCCCAATATTCTGTTAGCATTCTAAAAGAAGAAACAAGTAGACACATAACAGGTTTAGCATGTAGTATATGGAACTCATTTCGGTGAACCAGTTCATTACTAAGGTGGACAGGATTAAACTACCAAGTCTTCTATTGCAAAGTAGTACATAATAAAAGCATCAAACAAACATATATCTATGTCCTATGGTCACTGCATTGTCTTGCCAAATCAAAATAGAGACACGGTTCAAATCATATCAGTTCAAGACAAAGCAGCACTGAAAGAATACAAAGCGTGGGAAACTACACGGCACAACAAGATTTCAGATGGGTACCACGGGTCTACATGTACAACAACACTATTGGCTCTGTTGTGATGCTAGTAATGTGCATGATATGAGAAGTCAACTGTATACACAATTGAAATTGAAATCAACAGAGCTATTTATAAGAGCAAACCTGTTAAAGAAACATGCGTAAACATACCTGTTGTGCCATTGGAGTTTCGATTGGATCCTTTAATTTAAAAATAAGTTTGTATGAGTAAATACAGCGATACAAGAGCAAAGCAGTATGCACGATAGCAATGGAATCTTAAATGAGAACAGTTGTTCTTCAGGTTTAAGCACTTGTTCTACACGAACAGAGTACAGTAAGACGCAGCCATATAGTACTTAAAAATAAAAAAAATGAGCTCATAGACCTTACCACATTCTTGGTTCGGGACCAGTATAGAACAAGGCGTTCCCAGTCATCATCCAGTAAATGTGTCACAGGAAAACGTAAGGGAATTTGATGAGTTTCTTTGCCAGTGAAGTATGTTTTCTTCAGGTAATTCCAATACTGCCACCAAGCATTCTTGAAGATAGCAGAGGTATTAGCACAGGTTACCTCATCCTGAGTTTCCAAATCGGTCCTTCTCTATAGAGAAAAATGGGAAATTTTGCTGTATTATAACCATCATGGAGGTAGAATGTATGGGACAAAGCAAAGTAATTGCCATGAATAACATTACTTACACATAACTCCTGGACAAACACCTGCAACTGGCATTTTCCTTCATCTTCAGTATAATATTTCCATGTTGGGAAGATACGCACATAGGATTTAACAACATCAAATGCGATAGATGCTAAACTACGAATGGCTGGTTGTGCTTCCTCCACAGGAATAGGTGTACTAACTGGTGGAGTTGGGGCTCGCCGTGGTAGTACTGGCGCTTTGGGCACTGGAGCTGCCTTACTAACTGCTCTTGTTTGCGAGCTCTGTGGTGGAGATGGTGATGTGTTAACAGGAACTGGGTTACTATCTGCTGGGGTTGGGGTTAGATTGGGTGAAGCTGGTTCTCTGTCCATCGCAGTAGGGGTACAATCTGCGAGAGTTTGGGTTATGTGTGGTAGGGCTGGTTCTCATGCATGTACAACCGGGGTGCTATCTCCACCAAGAGGTAGCACTGTTTTATTTGAAGACCATGTTTTTACTCCGCTAGATACTGCCATCACCCGCTCCAATTCAAATGGCTGATAAACAGGAAACATAGTTGAATGTACAGACCTTGTATGAGAGACAGATATAATAGATAGTGTGGAAAAAAGAGGGCATGAAATAGTTGACATGTATATTGTTTAACTAAAAAGGATAGCATGACATAATTTCACATATATGATGTCTATCTAAACTGGATAGCATAGCATGACATAATTCAAAGATATGATGACTAACTAAACAAGATGGCATGAGATAACTATATGATGTCTTTAGTAAACAGGTTCGCACGACATAATTCACATACATGTTATCTAAGTAATCAGGATCGCATGATTTAATTCACATATGTGATTTATATACTAAGCAGAGGGCATTCGCATATATGATGTCTGAACTAAGAACATGGTGTTGAATATTGTGTATATGATGTCTAAACTATGCAATGCAAGACACCATATGCATGATATGAGCAGTATAACCGTGCCAAGTTAGAGCATACACCTCGGTGGGGAAATAGGACTGGTCATCTGTCTCTGAATCCATCTCTGAGGAGCTATCGGGACCCAGCCAGAGATCTGCTTCGACAGGTAGCACTGTCTGCTCTGAAGACCTTGTTTTCACTCCAGATTTTTCCATCGCCCACTCAAATGGCTGATTCACAGGAAGAGTAGTTTAATGTACAAACATTGTCGACAACTGGAAATGTAATGAAGAAAAGGATGGGCAAGATATCATTCAAATATATGATGCCTGGTTAAACAGGATGGTATTACATATTTCACATATATTATGGCTGGCTAAAAGAGATGAGACTGCATAATTCCCATATATGATATAGAAACTAAACAGGTGGCATTACAGAACATGTCTAAACTAAGCAGATGACATATATGATGTCGAAAGTAGGCACTGCAAGGCAACATATGCATGATATGACCAACATCATCATGCCAAGTTAGAGCAAACACCTTGGGGGGTAAATAGGAGTGGTCAGCTGCGTTTGAATCCGCCTCAGAACATATATCTTCCTCTGGATTACAATCTGGAGAGGGGGGTTGCCATTGAACCCACCATGGAGCGATGTCTGCATGACATTGTATTGCCGCGCAAAACTCTTCTCTTTTTCTCTACATGTTAAGCATGACTGTGTACAATATCTGACATGCATACGAAAAAAATATAGTGAGATTATGTAAGGAGAGCATGCAAAAATCTAGAGTGATGGTAACAACCAGTGGATGGATCCAAAAATAATGATAGTAGGCTGATGATAGCTTTAATTTAATAAAAAGACAGATGATGATTGCTTTACTATTTGTTTCCCACCCAAGATGAACAACATAGGCATACCCTAGGTGAACCAGATAATAGACAAAGATACTATTCATTGATGCCTCGATATGTGCCCCACAAGTAATTTTAAAACTCAAGTTTGAACATTAATTTGGACCTGACTTGGAGTCTAAGAGGTGAACATGATGATAAAGTAGCAGGTAATATTAAGCAATGCATAACATAAGCAGAAACAAAAGAGTGCGACCTCTCTTGTGGACCCATGTACTCCTCGGGTTCATCTGCTGAGTCGATGATGGTGATGCAGTTGCAGTTGGTGCCGGCGGCAGGGAAGGAGATCTGAGGCGGCGAAAGACGGTCAGGAGTCGTGATGTCTGGTTTGGTGGATGCTTCTATCGATGGAGCAGCTCAGGTGAGGTGGACGACGTCGCGGCAGGAGCAGGACAAACCACACAAAGTTTTCGTCGACACCTACCTGTAACCGAAGTAATTCTGTAAGGGCTCCTTTGGCTTGCAGGATTCTAAAAACGCAGGGATAGGAAAAACACCGAAATAGGATAGGAATGCACGTGGGAAATAGAGCATTTGTAAACATAGGATTTCTGTCAACTTGGGTGTTTGGTTCACAGGAATTGGAAGAGTAGAGGAATGCAAAGAAACATGGCCAAATTAAAGTAAAACCATATGAAAGCGTGTACAGTTAGAATGTTATTCTGCCACTAATGCACTTGGTCTAGTTTTCATGCATAGGATTTTTGAAAAGTAGGTCCAGGTGGATGTTTTGCTCCATTCCTTTCAACAAAATGCATGAATAATTGAATAGTAGAGTGCCATAGAAAAAATTCCTATTGCTATGTTTTTCCTTCACTTTTTCCTTTGAACCAAAATAGCCCTAATGGATCGACATGAATGTAGAGTAATAAGTGATGCGACAAGTGTACAACCTCTTTGCCGTAGCCGTGTCTACCTCAGCATCATTGGGTTGGTCGCTGAAGAAGTTGCAGCAGAGGTGGCTGTCAGAGGTGTGGAGGAAGATCTGAGGAATCTGTAGACGGCGTCCAGGGCACTGCTCTGTTGTGATGGATGGTTCCGTCGTTAGAGCAGCTCCGGCGAGCCATAAGACGTCGAGGCTAAAGCAGTACAAGACAGACATCGTTAATCTCAAGTGGGATTCTAATAGAATCTCCAATAGATGTTGTAAAATACATTACCAAAAAGTGATAGATGTAAAATTTACATCACCAAAAAACACCTGACTACAACAGATGAGGTAAAAACTGTTGACTCTGAACTTAACTATCGAAACTGAAATTTACTGTGGAATCTGAATGTTACTGCCAAAACTGAACGCACTGGTAGCAGAGAGGCACTTCACATGTAGTTTAGGCCGCTCGAGCACTAGTAGTAGAGAAACAGTGATCTAAATCAGCAGACGATCGACAGGGAACACAGTAGCAGATAGCAGCCGGAGCAGCAGTGCCTGGAGGAGCAGCGCGAACTAGAGCCTGAGCAGCAACTTGTGTAGCTGCAGCAGCCCGTGTACCAGCATCAGCAGCGCGAGCGAGAGCAAGAGCAGAGCAGTAGCACGAGCAAGGGGGAGAGCAGAGCAGCAGCACGAGTGAGGGGGAGAGCAGAGCAGCAGCGCGAGCGAGCGAGCGAGAGCCGGAGCAGCAGCAGCAGCATGAGCGAGCGAGAGCCGAAGCAGCAGCAGCAGCGCGAGCGAGCTAGCGAGAGCTGGAGCAGCAGCAGCAGCGCGAGCGAGCGAGCGAGAGCCGGAGCAGCAGCAGCAGATCTGGCTGGTATGGACACCGCCACCGAAGGGGCCTCACACTGGGGGAGAGCCACCGTGGAGATGTCGCCCGCGGTGCCGGCTTCGAGGTAGCCGCGCCATGGGGGTGCGGGATGTAGCACCGTCGGTGCCGGGAGGTCGAGTTAAGGAGAAGGTGCGATGCGATGAGTGTACAACCTCTTTGGTGGCGCCGAGTAGGCCTCGGCTTCGTCCGAGTAGTCGGTGAGGATGTTGCGGTTCTGGTGGAGCAGGTTAAGGCGGCGTTGTGGGGATGGATTAGCCGCGGCGATCATCGGAGTAGCTCCTTGGAGGTGGAGGACGGGGCGACTGAACCGGCGGGACGATGAGATTAACGACGGATCCTCATCCGGGGAAGTGGATGAGGGACGTCGGGCTGTTGCGGTGGACGACATCATCGGGGAAGAGGCCCCGGCTGGGCAGCGGTGAGGTTGCGGACAGAGGAGGGTGGGGTTTCACGGCTGGAGCAGAGAGGTTATGGCGGCCTGGGATTTCGAATGGTGAAAAGGAGGCGATGGGAGGGGGAACCATGACTTAGGGACGCGCTTGTCCAAAATGTAGGGTGTGTTACAAAAGTACCCCCACCGATTTGAACTAGCGGCCCTTTCGGCTCAGAGTTAGAAGGGGGATTTCGCGTGTCGGGATTTGGCAGCTGGAGGGAGTTTTCGCGCGCGTTGTAATTTCGGGATAGCAAGGCGCGAGTTTTGGGAGCACGATATCTGAATTTTCGGGATATAACAAGGCGCGGGTTGAATTTTAGGGACAAGCCTAACGTGTAATATTGTACGTACCAAATCAATTCTCACTTCCCTCAACGAAAAAAACAAAAAAAATAAAACTATTCGCACCACACAAAGAGAGAGTCTTGTCCCGTTTTACTGTACAAATGCTATTCAAAGCTATGAACCCATGTTATGTCCAATTAAATTTTTTCGCTAGCTGTATAATGCATGGAACCTACTCATACCAACATTTTAGTGCATTCCAAATGTCTATACTACCGCTGCAATTCGAACTAAATTTGAATTCGTTTCTCTATTTGAATAAGAATCTACAATCATGATTGTTGCCAACTTAAACCATCATTCATGTATTATCTTAACAACACACCACATGATTACTATAGAGATAGATATGAACTATGTGTACTATATGAACTCGAATTCAAAATTTTGAATACACTTGATGTTGATTCCAAATAATAGTACATTTGATGTACTAACTAGATATTCATAATCTAAACCATGTTACATATGTACACCGTGTTTATCACACAAAGTATAGTGCCCCGCCCCCTACATTATGACAAGTATTTAGCCCTGAGCTGCAAAAGCCACACATTATCACAAATTATAATCAAAGTTCTATATATTATATGTAGTATAACATGTTCATACCCACACCATGCGTATCACCATTATATATATTCATTCATGCATGCGTCGGTTTAAAACACTATGATATCTTCTTCAAATATCCGAATCCACTTTTTTATAATGAATTATGATTTCTGTTCATCTTTTACACCCACACGATCCTCTTCTCTTTGTAGCTAGCACTAACTTTCTATCGTGCATGCACACGCCCACCCCCCCTCTCACCCTCCCTCGGTGTCCCCTCCATCGCGCACATTCGTTATTTCTCTTTAGGTCGTTCACCCACGGGGTGTGTAGGCCCGGGCCCGGCTCCTTCTTTCCGGTACACACCGGCCGGTATACCTCTCTAGCCAAGTGTGCCTACCATAAACACACACTTCCCCTCTTCTCTTCTCACAGTCCATGCCCCCCTATGTCCAATACGGTTCCACGCAGGTGCATACTCCCGCCCCTCTTTTCATCGATCTCATACTCGCACACTCCTCCCCCCTCGATATAGTAGGCCTCTCGCACCACCTCCTAGCCGCATCCTTCTCCCCTTGTCCGTCTCTCCGGACCTTATTTGCTTCTAACACATGCATGCATGTATACCTACCGATCTCCCTACATATAGCTAGGTTGACTGTAAGTCTTTTTCCCCATGCACCGATCAACGCACCTCACTAGTTATGTCTCTCCCTTTCCCCAACACACGACGATTGATCTTCCTATGTAGTTACGTCTGCTTACCACAATCATATCGTCCCCCCCCCTGTGACGCCCCCGGATTAATCATGCACTAACCATACAGGCAAATGCACACGATCAAGCCTAAGGACTCACTTGAAGATATCACAACACAACTCTAAAACATAAATAAAATCATACACGCTTTATATTACAAGCCAGGGGCCTCGAGGGCTCGAATACATAAGCTCGCATACAAGCGTCAGCGAAAGCATCAGATATCTGAGTACAGATATAAAAAATAAAACAGATAGGCCTTTAAAAGGCGAGGGAAAAGAAAACACTACGATCGAAAAGGCGCAGGCCTCCTGCCTGGGACCCTCCGAACCTACTCCTGGTCGTCAGTCAACTCGTAGTAGTAGCCATCCTCGGGGTAGTAGTAGTGATCGTCGACAGGGGCAGCTGGCTCCGGGGCTCCGTCATCTGGTTGCATCAAACGGACATGGGGAAAAAGAGGGAGCAAAGCAACCGTGAGTACTCATCCGAAGTACTCAGCAAGCAAGGATCTACACTACATATGCAACATTATCAAAGAAAGGCTGTATGTGTGGACTGGGCTGCAGAAATGCCAGAATAGAGAGAAGGCCTAGTCCTATCAAAGACTAGCATCTTCAGCGGTCTTGCAGCATTAGAAGAGTGTAGATTAGTACAGTGTAAAGTAGTAGCAGTAATAAGTATCAACCTCGGCCAGAGATCCTTTCTCGACTCCCTGCGAGAAAGCAATCCCAGAGCCCTAATATCCATATCTCATCTCATCATTAGGTTCTAGTTGTATCGATCGGGATACAACTCCGAGCGTCCGTTACCGAGGATCCGGCTATGCATAGATTAGTTCTTCCCTGCAGGGGTGCACCAACTTACCCACCACGCTCGATTAACTCCGGCTGGACACACTTTTTTGGGTCATGCCCGGCCTCGGCCAAACGACATACCGCAGCCCTACCTAAAGCTCAACAGAGAGGTCCCCGTCGGTCTATATCCTAAGCGCTCAGGGGTCTTGGACCATCGCCCTGTGCACTCCGGGTCGTTGCGCGCAGGGCGGGTCCAGGCTCCACCACTACAGGATGGTGCCGGCCCAGTCGTGCCGCCATGCTGAACTGGACGTCTGACAGAGCTTTCGGCTGATGCATACGATGCAGAGTGCCCATAACTTTTCCCGCGTGATGGTTAGTGCTATCGGGCCAAAGGCCCACTCAGATCAAATATCCAAATCGTTAGTGTGTTGGTAGCGTGGTAACAAGCAGAGACTCATGATCGATGTGACCCCGTTGCCCCATCTCGAGGACTTGCGGCAAGGGCTAAGAATGCCCGGCCACGCCTCGTATTTATCTCTCGGGTACCCTCTATGTCAACCTGACTCCACATCACTCGCGGGTACCCCTCAGGGCCGACCCGATATCATCCTGGTTTTGTGTTAAGTCAAAGTAACCGTGTGTCCAAACACCAGGGGGGAAACCTGAGGAATCGCCCTCGATGGATTCCACCTAATGTAGTCGTCAAGGTGAACTTAGGAGGAATCACCCTCGAGGTTCACACTTGAGGTGTTGTACGACGGCGTCGTTATCGGGAGTGGTGAAGGAGGAATCACCCTCGAGGACCACAACCGAATAGCTACTCTACAGAGTTAACATCAGGAGTGCTAAACGAGGTATCACCCTCGGCACTCGATAGTAACGCTGCAGTGTCGTACAACTAAGGGGGTGATGTGCGGTGCCGGGGCCTGGTTGTCGATCATGTTGATCGAGTCATCTGATAATCCAGCGGGGGCAACTGGGTCAAAGTGGGGTCTCTGGTGGGTCTCTAACCAGCCTATACTAAGCAGTTTAGGATAAGCAGGTAAGGTATCAATAGCAGGTTACAATAAACAGGCTATGCATCAGAATAGGATAACTGAAAGCAGTAGCAAATTCTAATGCAAGCAGGAGGGAGAAAGAATAGGCAATTTAGGCATGTTCAAAGGGGGGTGCTTGCCTGGTTGCTCTGCGGCAAAGGCCTGGTCTTCAACGGTGTAGTCAACCTCCGGAGCTGCGTCGGCCTCGGGGACGACGTCGGTGTCAGGGTCTACCGAGAGAGAAGAGGGCGAGGAAACAAATAAATACACGGCAAACATATGCAACACAGAGCATGCTATGCTAACGTGCAGTGCAGGGGTGCCTAAAAGCATGTCTAAGTCATACTAGTTATTTTAGGATTTAAGTTGGATTTATTAACCAGTGTATATGCACTATTCATCTATCGGAAACAGGCTAAAAGTTGCGGGTTCACCTCCGTAGAGGGTCCCGACACAAAAACATATGGCACGGTTGGATTCGTCTCATTGTTCTGATCAACTTTTATGTACAAAGTTTTTCAATCCGAGCTACGGTTTATTTTATATTAATTTTAGAAGTTTTATTGATTTTCTGCAATTATTAATATTTAAATTAATTCAGAAAAGGGAATATGATGTCAGCATGTCGTCATCAACGCATCAGCGGTCAACTGACCAGCTGACCAGTCAACAGGGCCCACGCGGGGCCCACTGGCAGTGACTGGGTCAACAGGTCAGGGGGCACGCGGGGGCCACCGGTCAGTGACCCAACGGGTGGCTCCAAGGCGGCCACGTCGGCGCGGCCAGTGGTGAAGCTCCGGCGACACAGATCGCGGCGGAGGGGCTCGGGACTTCGCCGGAAACGTGCCACAGGGGGCCGTTTCGAGCGCGGCCGTGCTCGTTCGGGAGCGGAAGGAGCGGCGCGTCCAGCGGTGCCCTCAGCTCGGGCTAGGGCGGGCTGCAACGACGGTGGTGGCGAGCATGGGCGACGGCGGCGCTCGGGCCTCGATCGAGAACGAGGCGGGATGACCAAAGGGGGCTATACGCGGGTACGGGACGGCGCCGCGGGCGCCCCGGAGTTAGCACGACACGTAGGCGGCGGCCATGGCGGGCGGCGGAGCTCGGTAACATGGCGGGACAGCTACGGGCGTAGAAATCGATGGGTAGGAGAAGGGGGAGCACTCGGTGCTCACCGCCGTTGCTGGGAAGGCCCGAGGGAGAGTCGAGGTGGCCGGAGTCGTTGGCGAGCTCGCGGTGGCCGGAGCGGAGGAAGAATGGTCGGGGCGGTATCGTGGGGCCGTCCCGGCTCGCGTGCGCGGTCGGTGAAGACGAGGCGGATGACGGGGGTCCTTCTGGCGAGCTCCTAGGTGGTGGGGAGCACGCTGGCCGCGCGGGTGGCATCGACCATGGCGACGGTGGCGGTGAATGCGGCGGATCTGGAGGAGGGGAGGTAGAGAACGAGAGGGAGAGGGCGAGGGGCCGAATGAATGAGGATGCCAGGGGGGTCGAGGGAGTCGACCTTATCCCCTCGCCCCACCTGCTCTCATCGCGGTGGCGCGCTGCGACCGGCGAAGACGCGCTCGGCCGCGGGGACGGCGACACGGTGACGGGAGGTGAGAGAAAGGAGAGGTGGCAGGCCGGCTGGGTTGGGCCTGGGTACTGTGCACTTAGGCCCAGTCCTGTTAAGGCCTCTTTTCCTTTTTCTTTTCTGTTTTTCTTTTTCGATAATGAATAGAGAGTGAAAAAGATTATTTGAGCTACCATCTCACTTAGGAAAAATAGGGAAAGTGTCCCATTAAATCCCTGGTAATTTTAGGCATTGCCTCAAATATTTTAGAGACCAGTGGAGATTATTTGTATTTTGAAAAAAATGAATTTGCAATTTTAAATTGCTGAAATAGCATTGTTTAAATGCTACTGCTCATTTTGGCATAAGGGTGATGTTGTATTCCTTAACAAATAAATGTTATGGAATTTTTGCTAGATGATGAACATTTTTTCAGTAACTTTTGGGCAACTTTATTTTGCACTTTGAATTTGAATAGAATTTCAGAGAAGAATTTGAAATGAGAGAATTATCCAACATGATTATCATTGCAAATCACAGTAGCTTAGCATCATCATGATGGATTACTATGCCACCATTACATAGGGGTGTTACAATTCTCCTCCTCTAAAAGAAATTCTCGTCCCAAGAATTCAGGAGGTGGAAGGAAAGAGGTCGGGGTATTCCTCCCGAAGATGGTTCTCGCGTTCCCAAGTGGCTTCATCTTCTGTATGATTTGACCACTGCACTTTGAGGAACTTGGTAATCTTCTGACGGGTCTGACATTCAGCTTCATCGAGAATGCGGATCGGATGCTCCTTATAAGATAGGTCATCTGGCAATTCGAGCATCTCGTAATCCACTGCTCTGTGCGGAGACTCCTTGAAGCAACGACGAAGTTGCGACACATCGAAGACATCGTGGATATGAGAGAATTGCGGCGACAACTCCAATTTATATGCCACCTGACCACGTTTAGCAACAATGCGGAAAGGACCAATGTAGCAGGGAGCTAACTTGCCCTTAATTCCGAAGCGGTGAGTGCCCTTCATAGGAGTGACACGAAGATAAGCTTGATCACCAGGTTGATAAGTCAAACCCCATCGCTTGCGATCATAATTGCTCTTCTGGCGGTCCTGAGCCGCCTTGAGATTTTCTCGGACAATACAGACTTGCTCTTCGGCGTGTTGAATAATATCCGGACCCACGAGCGGTCGTTCCCCAGTTTCTGACCAATTCAAAGGGGTTCGACACTTACGCCCATAAAGTACTTCAAAGGGAGCCATTTTTAAGCTGGCTTGATAGCTGTTGTTAGAAGAGAACTCAGCATACGGGAGAGATTCTTCCCACTTCTTGCCGAAGGAAATAACACAAGCTCGCAGCATATCTTCAAGTACTTGATTGACTCGCTTGACTTGGCCTTGGGACTGGGGGTGATAAGCTGAACTCCAGTTAATATGAGTTCCCATAGCTTCTTGGAAACTTTCCCAGAACTTTGAGGTGAAAAGACCGCCACAGTCTGACCTGATCTCTTTCGGAATACCATGGAGTGAAACAATTCTGGAGATATACAACTCCCCTAACTAACTAGCAGTGATAGTCTCCTTGACAGGCAGAAAGTGTGCAACTTTAGAAAGTTGGTCGACGATGACAAGAATAGCATCGTGACCCTTTTGTGACTTGGGAAGGCCGGTAATGAAATCCATTTGAACTTTATCCCATTTCCACAAAGGAATAGGAAGTGGTTGCAGAATTCCAGCAGGCTTCTAATGTTCTGCTTTAACGCGACGGCAAACATCACATTCAGCAACATATCGAGTAATATCCTGCTTCATTTTAGACCACCAGTACCTTTGACGGAGGTCACGATACATCTTGGTGCTACCCGGATGAATAGACAGCGGTGTATCATGTGCCTCCTCCATGACCTTGTCAGTCATAAGCTCGAATCGAGGTACGACAATGCGGTCTCTGAAGTACAAGGTTCCATCTTCAGACAATGAGAAATCCTTGTACTTTTCAAGGTGAAGATTTTTCTTCATCAGATCAACTTCAGCATCTTTAGCTTGTGCACTCTTAACAGCCTTTTCAAGGTTTGGTTCAACAACCAAGGTTTTTAGGTATCCTTGAGGAATTATCTCGAGATTTAGCTTTCGAAGCTCTTCATACAGGAGTGGTTGTTGTAGCTGAACCTCAAGTTCACAGCAGTATGATTTACGGCTCAATGCATCAGCCATTACATTAGCCTTGCCAGGGGTATAAGAAATACCCAAATCATAGTCCGTAATGGTCTCCATCCATCTTTGCTGACGGATGTTCAGAGATGGCTGAGTGAACAAGTACTTCAGACTTTTATGATCCATGTAGATCTCGCAACTATTACCGAGGAGGTAATGTCGCCACAACTTCAATGCATAGATGACAGCAGCTAGTTCTAGATCATGGACAGGGTAGTTCTCTTCATGAGGACGCAACTGTCGAGAGCCATAAGCAATCACCTTACGCTCTTGCATTAGGACACAGCCTGATCCTTCACGGGATGCGTCACAATAAATCACAAAGTCTTTGCGAGAATCTGGAGGAGCAAGTACTGGGGCAGATGTTAGCTTGTCTTTGAGTGTTTGAAAACTTTCCTGACATTTTTCTGTCCACTCAAACTTAATGCCTTTGTGAAGCAGATCAGTTAAAGGCTTAGCAATCTTTGAGAAATTCTCGACAAAGTGACGGCAATAGCTTGCAAGGCCGAGAAAACTTCTGACTTGCTTGACATTCTTCGGTGGAGTCCATTCAAGAATTGCCTGAACTCATTCTGGGTTAACAGCAATGCCATCTTTGGAGATCACGTGGCCGAGATATGTCACTTCAGACAACCAGAATTCACACTTAGAATACTTGGCATATAGTTGATGTTCACGCAGCTTCTCCAGTACAAGCCAAAGATGTTCGGCATGTTCTTCTTCATTCTTCGAATATACCAGAATATCATCTAGATAAACCATGACGAACTTGTTGAGGTAATCCATGAAGATATAATTCATCAGGTGGGAGAACGTAGCTGGAGCATTTGTTAGGCCAAATGACATTACAGTGTACTCATAAGAGCCATAGCGAGTAACAAATGCAGTCTTGGGAATATCCTCTTCGCGAACATGGATCTGATGATAACCCAACCTCAAATCAAGTTTAGAGAACACCGATGATCCAGCAAGTTGATCATACAGATCATTGATCCGAGGAAGCGGATATTTATTCTGAATGGTTGCCTGGTTGATAGGACGGTAATCTTGAACCAACCGATTTGTACCATCCTTCTTCTTGACAAAGAGAGAAGGTGCTCCCCAGGCAGAAGAACTAGGACGGATAAAACCTTTGCGAAGTGATTTATCGATTTCCTCCTTAAGCTCAAGGAGTTCATGCGGAAGCATCTTATAAGGACGCTTCGCAATAGGAGTAGTGCCCGGCTTCAAGTCTATGATGAATTTAACAGCTCTAGCAGGGGGTATTCCTGGAAGTTCTTCTGGAAAGACATCTTGAAAATCATGAACAACTGGAACATTCTCGATGCCTTCAAGAGGTGAAGCATTCAATGCATTCAGAACATATATCTGATTCTCGGCATTTTGAACTGTTCGAGCTGAGTATTTGACTGTCTGGCCAGAAGGGTGAGTGAGCTGGACTGTCTTAGTAGCACAGTCAATCAAAGCATTATGGGATGTCAACCATTCCATACCAAGAATGATGTCTATGTTGGAAGGTCCGAGTACAAAGAGAGAAGCCGGAAAAAATAGACCTCCAATCTCGATTTGGTTGCGAGGGCAAAACATTGTGGTTTGCCATTTGGATCCCGGAGATTGAATCGCTAAAGGAGTGGGCAGATTCTCCATATCTAACCCATGCAGTCGAGCAAACTGTTGGGACACGAAAGCATGCGATGCCCCTGAATCAAAAAGAACAGAAGCTAGCACTGAATTAACGCGAAGGGTACCCATCACAATTTTTGGGGACTCACGAGCTTCTTCAATCTTGACATGAGTGACTTGACCACCAGTCACCGTAGGCGACCTGACACTACAACTTCTGGTATGATGGTTTCGACGGCCCTTCTTACGGTCAATAGGACAACATGATGAATTATGCGGCTGACCCTGATGACAGTTGAAAGCACGGTGCCCTGGATGTCCACACTTGCAGCATAAACCATCATTATGGGGACGAGCCATAGTGTTGGACTGTCCACCCTGAATCGTTAGCTGTCTCGGCGGCGGAGGCAGACGAGGTGCAACATAAGACGGCCTTGGCGTTGGAGCAGGTCGATGATGAAAATTGTGTGGGATCCAGACTTGACATTTCCGAGCAGGCTGGCCCAAAGACGAGCCGACACCTCGAGTATGCTTGAGCGACTCCTGGTATTTAGTCAGAGCAGTTTCAACTCGGAAAGATTGGCTGACAAGCGTTGCGAAGTCTGTGCAATCATGGACAGCAAGTGCGAGGTTTATATCAGTACGCAGTCCTTCACGGAATTTCTCCTGCTTGCGTGCGTCAGTGCAGACGCCATCCTCTGCATAGCGGGATAATTCAAGGAATTTCCTCTGGTATTCATCCACAATCATTTTTCCCTGAGAGAGTTTGTGGAACTCCTGCTTCTTCTGGTCCATCAGACCTTGAGGAATGTACCATGCACGAAAGGCTGACTGAAATTCCTGCCAAGTGGTTTTAGTTCCAGTAGGTAGCATACCCCTGTGACTTTCCCACCATTGAGCAGCTGAACCCCTCAGGTGATACGTCGCATAGGTGACATAACTGTCAGGGATAACATTAGCCGACTTCATCTGGAAGGCAATGTCACAGAGCCAATCATCAGCATCCATTGGATCAGTCAAGCTGCGAAAAGTGGATGGATTGAGGCGCACGAATTCTGGCAGAGTTATTGGAGCAGACTGTTGCTGAGCATTCTGAGTTGGGAACTGAGCCATTACTTTGGTCATAAACTGACGGTTCAGTTCAAACTGCTGCAACATTGCGGCAATATAGGGTGGAGGTGGAGGATCGTCAGCCATCCTACTAAAAACAACAGGGGCAGTTTAGTAATAATAACTGCATGTGTATGGAGTTATTCATGATTTAACACGGGAAATGAACAAGATGGGCATTAGATATATACTAGTAGTCATCAAAGACATACCAATCCATGCACAGAGTTAGATTCAAATGGATAGTACAAGCTCGGGAACGCTCGCAGCTAGACAAACTAGGCGGCGCGCAGGCAGACGGTAAGGAAGAACACAACAAGACATCGCAAAGGCTACATCAACGTCGGAGAAAACTGCTGGAGCAAGGAATCTGCAAGTGACAACACAGGGTGACCTCGATAAAAGGATCCTGCAAGCAGAACCTGGCCCACAATCTTGAAGAAAGGGGGGTAATTTCAGAACTCCGGGTGGATGTGATCACGAGAACCTAATGTTGGAGTTAGTAAAATTTTAACCCGAATAGAAGAGAGATCAGAGTCCCAGAGTATAGACGAGGAATAAAAGATCCTAATACCACCCAATGGCGACGTGAGCCCGTAAGCCACACAGCCAAGTTAGTAAAACAGTTTTTGAAAGACTAGACTCAACTTCGTCCAAGGAGTTGGAAAGGGGGATTCCTACAGGCAGTCGGCTCTGATACCAACTTGTGATGCCCCCGGCTTAATCGTGCACTAATCATACATGCAAATGCACACAATCAAGCCTAAGGACTCACTTGAAGATATCACAACACAACTCTAAAACATAAATAAAATCATATAAGCTTTATATTACAAGCCAGGGGCCTCGAGGGCTCAAATACATAAGCTGGCATACAAGCGTCAGCGGAAGCATCAGATATATGAGTACAGATATAAAAGATAAAACAGATAGGCCTTTAAAAGGCAAGGCAAAAGAAAACACTACGATCGAAAAGGCGCAGGCCTCCTGCCTGGGACCCTCCGAACCTACTCCTGGTCGTCAGCCAACTCGTAGTAGTAGCCATCCTCGGGGTAGTAGTAGTGATCATCGACAGGGGCAGCTGGCTCCGGGGCTCCGTCATCTGGTTGCAATCAAACGGACATGGGGAAAAAGAGGGAGCAAAGCAACCATGAGTACTCATTCGAAGTACTCAGCAAGCAAGGATCTACACTACATATGCAACATTATCAAAGAAAGGCTGTATGTGTGGACTGGGCTGTAGAAATGCCAGAATAGAGAGAAGGCCTAGTCCTATCGAAAACTAGCATCTTCAGCGGTGTTGCAGCATTAGAAGAGTGTAGATTAGTACAGTGTAAAGTAGTAGCAGTAATAAGTATCAACCTCGGCCAGAGATCCTTTCTCGACTCCCTGCGAGAAAGCAATCCCAGAGCCCTAATATCCATATCTCATCTCATCATTAGGTTCTAGTTGTATCGATCGAGATACAACTCCGAGCGTCCGTTACCGAGGATCCGGCTATGCATAGATTAGTTCTTCCCTGCAGGGGTGCACCAACTTACCCACCACGCTCGATTAACTCCGGTCGGACACACTTTTCTGGGTCATGCCCGGCCTCGGCCAAACGACATACCGCAGCCCTACCTAAAGCTCAGCAGAGAGGTCCCCGTCGGTCTATATCCTAAGCGCTCAGGGGTCTTGGGCCATCGTCCTGTGCACTCCGGGTCGTTGCGCGCAGGGCGGGTCCAGGCTCCACCACTACAGGATGGTGCCGGCCCAGCCGTGCCGCCATGCTGAACTGGACGTCTGACAGAGCTTTCGGCTGATGCATATGATGCAGAGTGCCCATAACTTTTCCCGCGTGATGGTTAGTGCTATCGAGCCAAAGGCCCACTCAGATCAAATATCCAAATCGTTAGTGTGTTGGTAGCGCGGTAACGAGCAGAGACTCATGATCGATGTGACCCCATCACCCCGTCTCGAGGACTTGCGGCAAGGGCTAAGAATGCCCGGCCACGCCTCGTATTTATCTCTCGGGTACCCTCTAGGTCAACCCGACTCCACATCACTCGCGGGTACCCCTCAGGGCCGACCTGATGTCATCATGGTTCTGTGTTAAGTCAAAGTAACCGTGTGTCCAAACACCAGGGGGAAACCTGAGGAATCACCGTCGATGGATTCCACCTAATGTAGTCATCAAGGTGAACTTAGGAGGAATCACCCTCGAGGTTCACACTTGAATTGTTGTACGACGGCGTCGTTATCGGGAGTGGTGAAGGAGGAATCACCCTCGAGGACCACGACCGAATAGCTACTCTACAGAGTTAACATCAGGAGTGCTAAATGAGGTATCACCCTCGGCACTCGATAGTAACGCTGCAGTGTCGTACAACTAAGGGGGTGATGTGCGGTGCCGGGGCCTGGTTGTCGATCACGTTGATCGAGTTATCTGATAATCCAGCGGGGGCAACTGGGTCAAAGTGGGGTCTCTGGTGGGTCTCTAACCAGCCTATACTAAGCAGTTTAGGATAAGCAGGTAAGGTATCAATAGCAGGTTACAATAAACAGGCTATGCATCAGAATAGGATAACTGAAAGCGGTAGCAAATTCTAATGCAAGCAGGAGGGAGAAAGAATAGGAAATTTAGGCATGTTCAAAGGGGGGTGCTTGCCTGGTTGCCCTGCGGCAAAGGCCTGGTCTTCAACGGTGTAGTCAACCTCCGAAGCTGCATCGGCCTCGGGGACGACGTCGGTGTCAGGGTCTACCGAGAGAGAAGAGGGGGAGGAAACAAATAAATACACGACAAACATATGCAACACAGAGCATGCTATGCTAACGTGCAGTGCAGGGGTGCCTAAAAGCATGTCTAAGTCATACTAGTTATTTTAGGATTTGAGTTGGATTTATTAACCGGTGTATATGCACTATTCATCTATCGGAAATAGGCTAAAAGTTGCGGGTTTACCTCCGTAGAGGGTCCCGACACGGAAACAGATGGCACGGTTGGATTCGTCTCGTCGTTCTGATCAACTTTCATGTACAAAGGTTTTCAATCCGAGCTACGGTTTATTTTATATTAATTTTAGAAGTTTTATTGATTTTCTGGAATTATTAATATTTAAATTAATTCAGAAAAGGAATATGACGTCAGCATGGCGTCATCAACGCATCAGCGGTCAACTGACCAGCTGACCAGTCAACAGGGCCCACACGGGGCCCACTGGCAGTGACTGGGCGATGCCCAGTCAGCCATTGACTGGGTCAACAGGTCAGGGGGCACGCGGGGGCCACCGGTCAGTGACCCAGCGGGTGGCCTCGAGGTGGCCACATCGGCGCGGCCGGCGGTGAAGCTTCGGCTACGCAGATCGCGGTGGAGGGGCTCGGGACTTCACCGGAAACGCGCCACAGGGGGCCGTTTCGAGCGCGGTCGTGCTCGTTCGGGAGCGGAAGGAGCAGCGCGTCCAGCGGTGCCCTCAGCTCGGGCTAGGGCGGGCTGCAACGATGGCGGTGGCGAGCACGGGCGACGGCGGTGGCGAGCACGGGCGACGGCGGTGGCGCTCGGGCCTCGATCGAGAACGAGGCGGGACGACCAACAGGGGCTATACGCGGGTATGGGACGGCGCCGCGGGCGCTCTGGAGTGCGCCCAAAGCAGTCACGGGCAACCCGGAGTTAGCACGGCGCGTAGGCGGCGGCCATGGCGGGCGGCGGAGCTCGGTAACGTGGTGGGATGGCTACGGGCGTAGAAATCGATGGGTAGGAGAAGGGGGGGCACTCGGTGCTCACCTTCGTTGTTGGGAAGGCCCAAGGGAGAGTCGAGGTGGCCGGAGTCGTTGGCGAGCTCGCGGTGGCCGGAGCGGAGGAAGAATGGTCGGGGCGGTATCGTGGGGCCGTCCCGGCTCACGTGCGTGGTCGGCGAAGACGAGGCGGACGACGGGGGTCCTTCTGGCGAGCTCCTAGGTGGTGGGGAGCACGCTGGCCGCGCGGGCGGCGTCGACCATGGCGACGGTGCCGGTGAACGCGGCGGATCTGGAGGAGGGGAGGTAGAGAACAAGAGGGAGAGGGCGAGGGGCCGAATGAATGAGGATGCGAGGGGGGTCGAGGGCGTCGACCTTATCCCCTCGCCCCACCTGCTCTCATCGCGGTGGCGCGCTGCGACCAGCGAAGATGCGCTCGGCCACGGGGACGGCAACACGGCGACGGGAGGTGAGAGGAAGGAGAGGTGGCAGGCCGGCTGGGCTGGGCCTGGGTACTGTGCACTTAGGCCCAGTCCTGTTTAGGCTTCTTTTCCTTTTTCTTTTCTGTTTTTCTTTTTGATAATGAATAGAGAGTGAAAAAGATTATTTGAGCTACCATCTCACTTAGGAAAAATAGGGAAAGTGTCCCATTAAATCCCTGGTGATTTTAGGCATTGCCTCAAATATTTTAGAGACCAGTGGAGATCATTTGTATTTTGAAAAAAATGAATTTGCAATTTTAATTTGCTGAAATAGCACTGTTTAAATGCTATTGCTCATTTTGGCATAAGGGTGATGTTGTATTCCTTAACAAATAAATGTTATGGAATTTTTGCTAGATGATGAACATTTTTTCAGCAACTTTTGGGCAACTTTATTTTGCACTTTGAATTTGAATAGAATTTCAGAGGAGGATTTGAAATGAGAGAATTATCCAACATGATTATCATTGCAAATCATAGTAGCTTAGCATCATCATGATGGATTACGGTGCCACCATTACATAGGGGTGTTACACCCCGCTCATCATCCTTGCATACCTCCCGACCCGTCTCTCACATGCACGTGCATAGACAGGCAGACATCCCCTCTCTTATTGATATTGCACTCGTACCCTTCGTTTGTCTAGCGGGCCTCTCCCACCATTTGTGAGAAGCAACTCCACCACCAACCCTCCGACACTCTACCTTTGTCTCTCTCCCAACCTTATTCCTCTGCTACACATATGCATGGATGCCGATCGATCTCCCTCAATACATAGCTAGGTCTCTCTCCTTCTCCACACATATACTAGTCGATCTACCTCTCTATAGTTAGGCCTCCCCCCCCCCCCACACACACACACCGATAGTCGAACATTGTAGGTAGGTATCCATGCCACAGAGACAAATTGCACCTCTGCCCTCTCATATTCCTGTAGGCCAGCCGCCTTGTATCTTTGACGTGGGCAAACACAAATTCGATGGCACTCTTTATCGATCGCGCACCCACACACTTCATCCCTGTTTTCGATTCTATCAATATCTCACGCCGATGATCCCTCCACTCTCTTCTCGTGGATCGCTCCCTCTATATATGATATATCCATGACTCTGTTTCACACACATTGCATATGTTACATTTTTTTGTTTGAGATATCATCGACACATTACCTCTGTTTCGCACAAACCATCTCTCTCACACCCACCCACGTACGTACATGCACATAAAGAAGAGGTGCACACACGACGCACGTACTCACGTCTCGTTCTCGGCCACGCCCTCGCGGGTACATGGTGGAGTTCATTTCTGTACGAAAAGGTAGCCCATGTGATAATTTGACGCGTGTAGCGGTTGTTTACTCGAAGGAGGGTCGGGTACACGGTGGAGTTCATTTATGTACAAAGTTCGACTTGATGTGTTACTATTAAATAAAGTTATATTCCTCAATGGCACGTACAGAATATAAAATGATTGTCATCGGGAAAAAAGAAATCCGATCCACTGTATGCAATGGAGCCTGCCTGCCGGGGTTTGTCTCTCGTCACACTATCTCACACAAGGCGGCGGTGGTCTCTCTCTCTCACTGTTGGTCACTGATCCGGCCGCATCCCGTCTGCCGGCGGAAAGGGAGGATGTGCATCGTTTCTCCGTTTGACGGTGTCGAGGCAGCACGTCTCGATCTGCGGTACCCACCGTTCTCTCTGACCAAGCTCCGACGCGGTAGGGCCTTCACCACTTGCTCGCTGCCGCTGTATGGGCAGATCCCGGCCGCCGGTGCCCTCCTAGTTACATCCCGACGACCCTCAGGTACAACTTCCTCCGGCCTTGCTCCACTGCCCATCTTCCCATGTTGCTGCATGTGGAAAATCCTGCATGTGGATCTTCCCTAGTTCTTTGCCCAAAACGTAGCTTGGCCGGCGTACTTTCCATGTTGCAATCTCGTCCTCACATCGTTTTACATAAACAACTGTGCTGCTATCTTCCCTTAGGACAAGGAATGTGCTTCTTTTTTGTCGGCGTATGTGTCATCAACTGTTATTGGCCAGTAATTGTTTCCTTTCTACCTCTTTTTTGCAAACAGGCTATCCATTTCACCTCGTTGGTATTGCGCCCTTTTGGTGAACGGCACAAATCATTTTTTTCTTAAGAGTGTCTTGTGCAGTTCTACTAAAATGTCACACGGACAACGTCTCTACATTTCAGTGCGACTGCACAAAGGGAGATTGGTTTTGCTATCCTCCTCATCCATCTCCGAACATAATCTTCTCCAACAAGTGCTTAGTTTTATGAGAGATTGCAAAGGTGACCGGCTTCTCCTTGTGTGTGTATGTTTCATCAACTACTACTGGTGCTACTATTAATGTAATCACACTTGTTCAATATCTTTGCAAACAGGGATGTTCAGCTCGATTTTAGTGGACCTGCACAAAATGATCGGATGGTCCATGTCCACCATAGAATCCTTTCTTGGCTAACATGTCTTGTTCAGTTCCACAGAGCTGCGTGAAACTACCTGCCAACAAATGAACGCCAGGAAATGGAACCATGCCTGCGGACATCATCCTTCAATTTTTTAATTTTCTTTATTTGTAAACATTCTCACAACTTCGTATTCAGTTGTGATGTAAATATTGACGCTGATCTGCGAATTATTGAGATGCATTATCATGCATGTTAGTTTCCTTTGTATTTGATGGAATGTTGTAACGAGACAACTTTGGAGGCAAGAGGACACATTAAACCAAAGTTGAAAGCTTCATAGCATTACAGCACAATTTCATTATGCTGGAAAATTATGTGTACATATAAACATATCCCGGAAGCTTGATAGCAATGCCACAAATCATTCAAACTTCCTTTCGCCCACATGTGGGACAGCCAGAATCCGGGCCCACGTGCCATACACCAATATTGAGTGCAAAGCCGCTGGCGAGATTCACCCCGCTCGTTGCGCCACAGTAATAATGACTAATGAGCGGTCAAATCACAGAGCCCCACCTTTCCCGCAGTACTAGTAAAAGTTGCTCGGGCGAAGCAACCATCATTTCACTCTTCGTTGAATGCGCTCGTACTCCAATATTCCAAGAGTAAGTTGCTCGGACGAAGCAACCATAAGTACACGGTGCCAATGGTTGGTGAGATTTGTTAATTGAGCCCTGTATAAGGGCTTTTTTTATTCAAAGGATTCTCAAAGGAATTTTGGAGGATTCTAATCCTTAGGAATTTTTCCTATGTGCGTTGTTTGATTCGTAGGATTGTAAACCAGAAAGAGAGGGGAGAGAAGCGGGCGACATTTTGTGAGAGAGGAAGGACAACCGTACAATGCGGTGGTTTTTTAGAGCTCAAGGACAAACGACGCAGGAAATTCGGATTCCCCTACAATCTTGGTCATTTACTATCGCACACGCTTCATTTCCGTCGCCTCTGGAAACTGTGTGCGCTCACCCGACCGGGGTTGCGTTGTGATTGGCCGGAACCCCAGGCACACGGATCGCGCGTGTGCACCATAGGATGCACCGCGATCGAACGGCAATCCACGTCCTTCTCAATACACTGTCCCATCATATAGATATGCTATTGTAAATGTTCATTTTTTTTCTATAAACTAGGTCAAACTTTATAAAGTTTGACTTCAGTCAAATCTAATATGTAGAGTAATAAAAACGGAGGGAGTATCTGGGCTAATAAATGTCTAGAGAATGCACGGAAAAGTGCCAAATTTGAGCAAGGTGCTTCCTCCGTCGAGAAACTGGACCCACTCACGGCACGCCTGTCGCGTTTGGTCCGCTACTCAGAGCGCTTCCTATTGTCATATCACTATTCTTTTTAGATTTATAACATGTGGGACCGAGTGTGAGTGAACCGACCTCAATCGACGGCAAAATCGCCTGCCGGACGCACTTTGAGAGAGACGAGGAGCAAGAAGCGATACGGGTTGGTCGTGTCATGCAAGAAAATGGCTGGTCACATGTCTAAAACTTGCTGTACTATAGTAGAGGTAGATGTAGATGTAGATGTAGTGTAGACGTAGATGCAGATGTAGATGTAGATGTACATGTAGAGATGTAAAGATAAGTGAGACTCACCAACGGTCACCAACGTAGGCTGAGTACGTGCACGAATCACCCGCAAAAAAAAGGAGTACGTGCACGAAGAGAAGAATTGCATGCACGGACGCACGTACTCTGTGCCTCATTCCCTAACACACACACGCGGGTACACGGTGGAGCTCATTTCTGGATGAAGAGGCAGCTCACGTGATAATTTGGCGCATGTAGTAGTTGTTCACTTAGTGGAGGGTCGGGAACCACGCGTCAACGAATCAAAGTTCGACCATGACACGGTGGCGTGTTTGTTTTTAATTTTTTTCTTCAATGGCACGTACGTAGTTTTTTTCTTGAATGGCACGTGAATAGTGCACATACTCAATGACGGAGACTACTACACTGGTACTTTGATGTACGTTTTAAAAAAACTACTACTTTGATGTGTCATGTCAACTCGCAGAACGATGAGAAGCTTGCTTACTACGCCCTCTACATAGCCACACTTATTGTACTAGCAGTTGGAGTATGGGAGCACCTGATATTTCCCCGTCCGGACCGATCCGAAGTTGGCTTCTCACCTTCCTGGCCCACCAAAAACCCCTCCCCCTCCCGCGCGCGCTTCCCGCCTGGCGCCAGCTGAGCCTGCCACTCCACATTGATGGCAGTCAGGGCGACGCGACCTCTCACTGCTTCCGTCGTTGAAGCAGTGCGCCGACCGAGGGCGCCGCCCGCTGCACGCCCGGCATTTCAGACTACTCAAAGTGGAGAGTAACTTTAGAGCAAGTACAATAAGGTGACATAAGCAGTCTATAAGGATTTAAATATAGTATTTGTGCTTAGTTGAAGGAGAGAGAAGTGGAGAGAGAAGAGAAGCGGGCTGTAAACTTGTAGCCGGTTGTAGCACGAGCTCCAACATACTTTGTGAGACAAAAGGTGGGGCCATGTATTAATGATATAGTATTATACTAAAGGGACTAACTATTGTACTAGCAGGCTATTAGGTTGGCTCTAGATGATGTGACAACTTCATATAGCCGGATGTTGGATATACTATTAACCATGCTCTAAGTGTGGTGTGAGTGGGACTAAAGTTTAGTCCCATACTGCTAGGTGAGTGTGAGTTGCACCACTTTATAATGTGATCTATTCTAGCATTTGCATGAGCATGATAATAGGAAACCTACATGCGCGCTCTTCGGGAAAGAGCCTGTCCAAGGACAAAAGCTATGCACGTGGTCTATATTTTTGTTGGTCGGAAAATTTATTAAGTCATTAATTAATAATTAACAGACGCCTTAATTACTCAGCCGTTTCTGATTCTTTTGGATAGTGGGGCTATTATTGACTTGGACATGGGGTTTGGGCCAAAGGCCTACTATTATACTTGCTCTTACTCGCACGACCGACCTGATAGGCTCTACCCTAGCCGCCACTGTATCATATGGTTTCGCACCATTCCAGATCATAGCGCCGCCATGCAAGTCTTCTCGATCCCTCCTTCCGGCGTGCACCACGAGAAGGGACAGTAGTCCTCCGGAACCCCGCCTTTCGTGATCCTGTACGGGAGAGGGGCGATCAGGTTTTTGGGGAGCACACTCGTGCGACTGCTGCCAGCAACGACTTCCTCAACGACAACCTTCTTCCCCGACCTCGGTAACCTCTTCATCAACGACATGAGTGAAAACATCAACCACAACGGTTCTGCTCCCGCTGCACAGTATGTGATTCTGTCCTCCTAGTTTAGTCCGCATCATTACTTTGATCTTTGCAATTGTCGTCATGATCTATTTACTGTTGATTCGGATTAAATCTCATAGTAAATTGCTCATATATTCAACAATCCAATCCAAAAACCTGATTATAGGCAATTTACTCCGAGTGGTTTTGCTGCGCTTTTGAAGCCGCCTACCTTTAAGCGGGTGCATTATAAAAGGTGGCGCACGAGAGCAGTATACTGGTTTCAGATCATGTACTGCTATGACGTCACTAAGGGCAAGCCTGAGGGCGATCTTAATCCTGCACAACAGGAAGCTTTTGAGAACATGGATACCCTCTTCAAAGTCGCCCTGCTGAGTGTTCTTGATGATTCCATTGTGGATTCATATATGTCGCTTGACAGCGGCAAAGACATGTGGGCTGCGCTCGAGGCCACGTTTGGGGCCTCGGGCGCTGGCAGCGAGTTGTACGTCATGGAGCAATTCTGTGACTACAAGATGACTGATGAGCGCTCTGTTGTTCAGCAGGCTCATGAGATACAGTCACTCGCTAAGGAACTTGAGTACTTTAAGTGTGTGTTGCCGGACAAATTTGTTGCTGGGACCATCATTGCCAAGCTTCCACCTTGGTGGAACAATTTTGCTACTTCTCTGAAAAACAAGAGACATAAGTTTTCCGTTTCGGATCTCATTAGCACTCTTGATTTTGAAGAGAAGGCAAGAGCAAAAGACACACGTGCTCGAGTCGCTGAGGGAGCTTCTAGTGCCCACATGGTACACGAGAAGAACTTCCAGCCCAACAAGCCCCAAAACAACAAGAACAAATCTCAGGGGAAAGGCAAGTTTGATGCAAAGAACAAGCCGTCACATTCTACCAACTTCAAGAAGAATTCTCATAAGAAGGGGAAGGGACACAAACCTCAATTTTGGTAGCACCGCACAAAATTATATGGCTGCATCTACCTGCTGTCGGCTAACCTCATGGTGCTCCAGGCATTCCTACATTCGTAACTAGGTACAATGACCACCACAAGATGAAATAAGCTTATTCGTACATTGACTTGCTGATTGCAGTGCGGAACAATCCTGTCATGTGTGGAGGAGCAAACAACCAGTGCAACCGAAGGTGGAAATCAACTAACGACTTATGAAATTATATATAATCTTCCTCAGGCAGGTCAGTATCCCCTTCATCCAGATGATCGTGTTTTGTCATGCCGAGCTATTAATATGTGCTACTGTTTTGCAACACCGTTTAAGTATAGCTATTGTTTTCCTATCTTTTCAGATTCAGGACAATGAAGATGATTTCAGGGGAACTGCACAATATGGTCTGATGTTGAGTCATCTCTATTGCCTCTTGTGTTTGCTGCAAATGTGTCAGCATCAATTGCAAGATGAGGTAGCCAGCTAGCTGTGGAGTTGCCAACATGCTCAAAGTGCTCGCAACATTGAGAAGAAACAAGCATGCCCAGGAAATTAATGTGTGCGCAGGGAGGCCCTTTGCTCAGAGAAGCATCGATCGATTTTCTTTATTTCTACACCTTCTCACAGCTTTGTATTGGTTATAGTATGGTGAATCATTGAGATGCATAAACATGCTGAACTTTTGTGCTTGTGAATGTTAGTATGCATACCGTATCTTCTGAAGCTTAGTTTAATATGAATGTTAACTAGCCTGTGAACCTTTACAATCTAGTAAGTATATTGTAGGCCTGTTATTTGACACCTCATTTTGCCGCGCTACGACCAGTGTGAGTGTCTGCATGCACTAGCGCATCCTCTAATTTGGTGGATGCCAAGCCGGCCAGAGAAGGAGCTATAACCTTTTTCCAAGTTGAAAAAGGTTACCGATGAGTAGCCATAAGCTGGAGGCGTCTCTTTTTTTTCTTTTGAATGGGCAATAAGCTGGAGAGTATCTCGGGCTGCCTCTAGCACAAGGCTGCCCAGTACGAAACACGGGCAGCCGACTAGGTCGATACAAAAGCCTATCCATCTTAAAGCCCATTTGTTTTTGTTTTTTGCGAGGAAAAGCCCATATTTTTTGTGAGGAAAAGCCCATATTTCTTGTCGAGTATTGTAGCTCACTGGACTCTCCCGCTTCCGTCTCCCCCCAATTCCCCCCGCTCCCCATCTTCCTCACTCGTCCAGAAAACCCCCACTCACCTTCTTCCTCACTCGTACAGAAAACGCCTGCTCCTCTTCTTCCTCGCTCCTACAGAAAACCCCAGCCATCCTTCTTCCCCACTCGCACTGCCACTAGGCTCGTCTCTGGCTACTCTGCTCAAACCCGTGAGCTCGGCACGACGCCCGCAAGGAAAATGGAGTCGGCTGGCCCCAGCACCAAGAAGATGAGGCTCCCGCCAGCGGCGACGCCGGTTGTAGATCCCGCAACCGGCAGTGCGGGGAGAAGCGGCGAGCCCCCCCCCCCACCCGGATCTGCGGAACCAGTAGAATCTCCGGTGGACCGCATCAGTGATCTCCCAGACGACATCCTTGGGGAGATCATCTCCCTTCTCCCCACCAAGGATGGCTGCCGCACACAAGTCCTCGCATCACGGTGGCGCACTCTCTGGCGCACCGCGCCTCTTAATCTCGACTATCGTCAGATATCTGTCCTTCTTGGATTTTATCTCCTCAGAGCCATCGTCTCTTCCCACCAGGGCCCTGTTCAACGCCTTTGCATCCCGGCACGCTACCTGTTGGCCATACCCCGCACGATGGACGCCTGGCTGAAATCCACTGAATTCGAAAAACTCCAGCAGCTTGAGTTCTACCATTACTACAAAAAATATATGTCGCGATCCCAACTCCATGTATTTGTGCCCACACCACCGTTGTCCATCTCGTGGTTTTCCTCCTCTGTCCACACCCTCACCATAGCCCGGTGCCATCTACCAGACAATCTGGTACTAATGATTCGACTCCCACTGCTAAAAAGACTTTCGCTTGTGGTGGTTGATCTGTCGGAGGCCTCACTGCACAGTATCATCCACTCCAGTTGCCCTGCCCTGGAGCGCTTGCTGATTGTTTTGGGAATAGAAATCCATATCAGTTGTCTTCAAATAAAGTCGCCTCACCTTAAAAGCATAGGAATTTATTTTGAAGGACAACAGCTCATCATCGAAGATGCCCCTTCACTTTAAAGGTTGCTCCTTGATTATTGTTATAAACCTTCGCAAATAAATGTCGTCTCTGCGCCTAAACTTGAGGCCTTGGGTGTAATTCGTGATCCGTTTGTACATCATGACATGGTGTTTGGCTCCACACTTATTCAGGTACTGTATATTATCACCTACACTTTTGTAATCACAAGCTGCATTTTTTATTTGTGCGCATAAGTTTTATATCATCTTGGAGTACACTTTGGATACTAATATTATGTTATATGCTCAATGAAGAGTTCGTCCATCGATAGCCTATCAATGGTGTTGGATTCTGTCAAGATCTTATATATCAGAATGTTTAGTATTGATCTGAACACAATTATTGGCTTGCTGCGATGCTTTCCATGTCTGGAGAATTTGTATAGAGAGGTGATTATTTCACGCACATTGAAAGCCCATATATATTGTACTAGAATTACCGTTCGGCTGTCGCTCTATCGACATACTTTTTTTTTAGACCTAACATGTTTTCAATCTTCATGTCTACGTAGGCAGCAACACATGGAGAAAAACATATAACCAATTGGTGGCGTAATAAGCACTGGGATTTTCTCAGTTCTCATGACATTCGTTTAAGGACAATAACGATGGAAGGTTATGCATCCAATCAGGCAAACAGAAACTTCGTCACATTCTTCCTGTTGAATGCGAGGTTACTATTGTCCATGAGGCTTAAGTTTTTCAAGAAGAAATTTCTCACGGATGGATATGTTGAACAGCAAAAAAAGAAGTTTCATGTCGACAAATGGGCTTCTGAACGTGCTCGGCTTCTATTTACAACAACTTGTCGTCATATGCCAGTAAACTTTTTGGCATAGGATGTTGATTTTATGGATCATACCTACCCATTTGTTTGTGACTGCCAAAAACAGTGGTTGGGTTAGATGTTATTGCCATGCATGTTCAGTCTGGGTTTTGTCTAAACCTGATGAACAATTAACCCTCGTGCTTTTGTACAGTTTGTAATCTGGGTTTCAACTCGGCTGTGACTGTCATATTTTGTTTGAAACAAGGCAAATTGCTGGCCATTTGTTTAATTAAGAGTGAAATATTGTAACAAATCCCAACCAAGGGAAATAACATCACTCTTGACAGCTGCTTGAGCTCACTGTGCATTACAGAACCCAAGTGATTAGCCCCCACCAGCACCCACAAACTTATTTTGAACTAGCACACCAAATGGGCTGTAAATTTTCATAAGAAAGGCTGCATGACCGTGACAGATTTGGATTCTGACATTTGGGACCCACGAGGAAAAAGCCTATCCAAGGTGGTGTCGACTTACTAGTCAACAAACGATTCTGCCTACCAGCCGTTGGATTGACATCCAACATTTGTCGTGTATCTTCTATCTCTTGTCTTCTTCCTCCAGCCGCCCAAACCAAACCACCCCGTCGATTCCGCCTGCTCCCGCCTCCCACGGCTGGCTGCGCCTCCGCCACCCTACCGTACCCTCAAATGTTGGCCAGTCCCTTCCTTTATTCCCCCACACGTCCTGTTATTCTCCGGCGACGTCAGCCCCAACACGCACCCGCACCCGAACCAGTCAACCCTCGTACTCCCTCCACCTGCGAATAGACTGGCGCATCTTCAATGGCTCCTATTCGTTCCGTCTAAGGCCTCGCCGTCGTCCTCCGCCTTGGTTCGCTCACCGTGCGCGGTGCGCCACCCTCTTGCGTTGTCAACGTCGCCAACAACCGAGAGGAACAAGGAGATGACTGTACGTGGAGAGGATGACAGTAGGGACCCACCAGGGTCATGGCAGTACGCAAGCAAGTGCCTCATTATTACAAGCCCAAAAAAATGGTTCCTCCTAATGGTTGGACATCTGGGGCCCACGCCATTGTCAACGTAGTCAATAAACGAGAGAATTACACAACGAGCGGCTGACACCAGGGACCCAGCAGGTCGCGCAGTTGTTATTTACTTTTTTTAGGAACAAGCAGTTGTTATTTATACTAGTTTTAGAGACGGATCAGGGTAACAACGGGGTTGTGCGGGGGCTGTGGCCCGTCTTGCCAGGGTTTTATTTATGTTTACCACATCATGAGCCCAGTTGTGTTTTTTCTTGCCGAAAATGGCTAGCCCAGTTCTACTTTTTTTAAAGAAACACCCAACCGAGGCCTACTTGCTTTGTCAGCCCTGCTGGGCTGCAAATCATTCAAGACGAGGAGAGTTTCATTCGGCTTGCCCAAAAAATGGGCTATCAGTAATGAGAAATGGGCTGTACATTTTTAAAACACATCAAACCGGGAATTAGTTTCAAATTTCTTTTTTCATTTCAAGATTTTAAATTCCATTGATTTTTATGCATGGACAATTATTTGGATTTTATATTGATATAAATTTATTTTTCAAATTAGTTTGAATGCGACTCAAAATTTCGGGATTAAAAACAGTTGGGACCGCACCGAAACATGCAAAAATTCGTATAATTTTTAACCGTGGCCACAATATGGGCTATAATGCTAACAAAAATAATATGGGCTCCAAAAAAACCCTTAAGAATTAGCAAATGGGCTGTAAATTATTAGAAATAATGGCAGATGGGATGTATGCTGTTTTCCACACATTTGAGGCTGACTTGTGCGCCTACTATAGGTTGACGCATATGCTTTCCTAAAAAAAGGTTGACGCACACGCAACGCCGTGTCAACTTAGTCAACACACGAGAGCAGTGACTGTTGGATGTCCATCCAACGGCCGTCGTGCTTATTCAATCTCTGCTCTTCCTGCTCCAGCCGCTCAACAAGCGCCGGAGGGACTGCCTGCTCCCTCCTCCCGCGGCCGACTGTGCTGCCGCGCAGGCCTCACCGCCCCACCATACTCCCATCGCTGGCCTAGCCATCCCTCTACTCACCCAGACCTCCTGTTATTCTCCAGCGATGGCAGCCTCACACTACAGCTGAAGCAGTAAACCCTCGTACTCCCCTCCGCGTGGGAAACAACTGCCGAGTCTTCCCTGGCTCCGTGTCGTTCCCTTCCTAGGCCTCGCCGTCGTCCACCACCCTGGTGCTCTCGGCGGCATGGTCAACATGGTCAACGAATGACATCCATCGGAAGAGGACTGTATGTGGAGAGGCTGACAGCTGGGTCCACGGCCGCACGCAAGGAAGTGCCTCCTTATTACGCGCAAAATAATGATTCCTCCACCTGACAGCTAGGACTCACCGGAAGGGCCTCTGTATTTCGTGAAAAAAACCGTTCCTCCCGCTGACAGCTCGGACCCACCAGTTATATCTTTGCACGCAAGGAAGTGCCTCCTTATTACGCACAAAAAAAATGAATACTCCCCCTGCTAGCTGGGACCCGCCATAGTGGGAGGCTGACTTGTGGGCCTACTAAGTTGACGCGGACGGAGGGCTCTGTCAACTTAGTCAATATGAACGATTCTAGCTCCAGTGACCGTACAATGTCCATCCAACGGCCGTAGTGCTTCTTCAACCTCTGGTCTTCTTGCTCCAGCCGCCCAAACCAGCGCCAGTCGTGCCGCCTGCTCCTGCCTCCCGTGGCCGGCTCTGCTGCCACGCAGGCCTCACCGCCCCACCCTACTCCAACCTCTGGCCAGGCCATCCCTCTACTCACCCACAACCCCTGTTATTCTGCGGCGACGGCAGCCTCACACCGCAGCCGAACTAATCAATCCTCGTACTCCTCTCCGCGTGGGCATCCACTGCCATGTCTTCCCCGGCTCCGCGTTGTCCCCTTCCTAGGCCTCGTCGTCGTCCACCGCCTTGGTGCTCTCGGCGCGGCGTGGTCAATGTGGTCAAGGAACGACTTCCATCGGAAGAGGACTGTACGTGGAGAGGCTGACAGCTAGGTCCACGGCCGCAGCAAGGAAGTGCCTCCTTATTACGTGCAAAAAAACGATTCCTCCACCTGACAGCAGGGACCCACCGGACGGGCCACCGTATTTCATGAGAAAAATGTTTCCCCCCTGACTGCTGGGACCCACCAGCTACATCTTCGCATGCAAGGAAGTGCGTCCATATTATGGGCAAAAAATATGATTCTCCCCCTGACAGCTGGGACCCACCAGCAATATCTTCGCACGCAAGGAAGTGCCTCCTTACCTCCCTGACAGCTGGGACCCACCCGGTCGAACCGTACATAGGGTTGTCTGTCTGGTCACGAACGTGTACGTACATACTGGTCGACCAGTCTGTCTGCAGCGATGAACCGTGGCCGAGTAAGGAAGGGCACGTGTCGTAGTAGAGACGCGGATGTAGCATGTCACGCAGTCCCGTCTATATCGTGTACACGTATGTACAGCCAGGGTGCAAGAAAGTAAATATGGTCATGTACGTACATACGGGCGGGGTCTCGAATGCCTACTCGCGCATACGTACGGCCAGGGCTCGTGTACATGGAGAGGCAGCGGAGGGCAGCGACGGCCTCCTGTTCATCGGCAGCCAACCGGCCGGAACAGAGAAACTGCATCGTGTTCACCGGGAGGCAACGGAATGCGTCCTGTTCATTGGGAGCCAACCGGCTTGAACGGAACAGCCGAAACGAGGCCTGGCGTACCGCAGAACGGAGGAAACGGCCTTCTGTTCGACCGTCTACGGTCGAAACGGGATCCTGTTCATCGGGAGGGGTCTGGCATACTGCAAAACGGAGGAAATTGACTTCTCTTCGACCTCCTATGGTCGAAATGGGGTCCTGTTGATCAGGAGGGGTGTGGCATACCGCAAAACAGAGGAAACGGAGTTCTCTTCGACCTCCTACGGTCGAAACGGGGTCCTGTTCATCGGGAGGGGTGTGGCGTACCGCAAAACGGGACTCCACGGGATACTGTTCATCCACCGTCTACTGCCTCGCTCCAGCCTTCACAGGCTACTATTCATCCACTGTCGACCTTCTCCAGCCTCCACCTGTGACTGTTCATCCACGGCGTCTCCCTCCTGCCTCCACCAGCTACTATTCATCCACGGGCTCATGTTCATCCAGCCTCCACCGGCTACTGTTCAACCAGCCCTCCACGGGGTCCTGTCATCCACCCCCAACCGTCTCGATCGGGGTCCTGTTCATCCAGCGGCAACGACCTCTACTACCACGGGGTCCTGTTCATCCAACCCCCACCGGGAACTGTTAATCCAACCCCCAACAACGGTCACTGTTCATCAAGAGGCAGCAGGTTCGATCGGCTTCAGTTAGCAGCAGTAGCGAAGGAATCGCTCGGGTTCAGTTAACAACCAAGGGATCGATCGCTCGGGTTCAGTAACGTAGCTAGTGCAATCGCTCGGGTTCAGTAAGCGAACGCCTCGCTCGGGTTCAGTTAGAGCCTAACGCCTCGCACACATGCGCGTACGTGTAGGAGAGAAACGCGCAAACTCCGTGCATCGCTCGGCCCCGACCACCCACCGTAACCGGGAACTCCCCGATATTTTCCTCGCCCTCGCTTCTACCACGGTTTTTTCCGTCATAGACGGCCCAAAGAATGTCATGCAGCTGCGTCTCCGGCCCGCCCAGGATGAAAAGCCCATTTTCTGTCATGATTTTTTGTCATAGAAGTAGGAGTCCACCACATCTATGATGATACCGGGTTTTGTCATAATTATCGTCATAGAAGTGTCATAAGCATGACAGAAAAAAAAATCGTTCGGGCCAAAATGTCACGGATGTGTCTTTTTTTTGTAGTGGTATCGCTCTAGGTTGTGACTGTTACATGATGAATGTCATCCAACATAATTATCCATCACTGATCCAATGCCTACGCTTTTCACATATTCATCTTTGCTAAGTTACTATTGCTGCTGCTGCGGTTACAATCACTATAAAATTGTTATTGTTACTGTTATCGTTACTATTGCTACTACTATCAAACTATCATATTACTGTGCTACTGATCACTCTGCTGTAGATATTTAGTTCTCCACGTGTGGTTGAATTAACAACTCAACTGCTAATACTTGCAAATATTCTTTGGCTCCCTTTGCGTCGAATCAATAAATTTGGGTTGAATACTCTACCCTCGAAAACTGTTGCGATCCCCTATACTTGTGGGTTATCACCATGTTCCTGGATCTCAACCCCAAAACGATCGAAGCTTCCATGGTTCTACTATCGATCATTGAACGAAGGAGTTTCGTTCATGCCTATGATTTACTGAGCCTATATGTGGCACCCCCGACTTAATCGTGCACTAATCATACACACAAATGCACACGATCAAGATCAAAGACTCACGGGAAGATATCACAACACAACTTTAGACACAAATTCAAACATAAAGCTTTATATTACAAGCCAGGACCACGAAGGCTCGAATACATAAGTCAGCGGAAGCAACAACATCTGAGTACAGACATAAGATAAACAAGTTTGCCTTAAGAATGCTAGCAAAACAACGATGACTAGATCAAAAAGGCGCAGGCCTCCTGCCTGGGGCCTCCTAACTACTCCTGGTCGTCGGTGGTCTCCACGTAGTAGTAGGCTCCGTCGGGGTAGTAGTCGTCGACGGGATCAGCTGGCTCCTGGGCTCCGTCATATGATCGCAACAATCGAGTAGAGGAGGAAAAAGGTAGCAAAGCAACCGTGAGTACTCATCCAAAGTACTCGCAAGACTTACATTAGATCTATGCTAAGTATGCATCGGTATCAAAGGAATGGGGCTATATCTTTGGACTATACTACAGAAATGCCAGAATAGAGGGGAAGGCCTAGCCTATCGAAGACTAGCATTTTGCAGCGTCTTGCAGCATTAGAAGAGTGCAGATTAGTATAACATAAAGTAGTAAGTATATTTTAGTAATGCCCAGAGATCCTTCCTCGACTCCCTGCGAGAAAGCGATCCCGGAGCCATCATATCCATTTAGTGTCACAAGTATCCAGTTCTAGTTGTAGTAGATCGGGATACAACTCCGAGCGTTTGTTATCGTGGACACGACTATTTGAATAGATTACTTCCCTGCACGGGTGCACCAACTTACCCAACATGCTCGATTAACTCCGGCCGGACACACTTTTCCGGGTCATGCCCGGCCTAGGCTGATCGACACACCTTAGTCCTACCTAGGCTCAACAGAGAGGCCAGCACATCGTTCTAAATCCTAAGTGCGAAGTGGTCATGGGCCCGGAACAGACCCACCCCTTATACAAGCGCAGGCGATTACCGTCCAACTGAGCACGCGCCACTCAATTGCTGACGTCTGTGAGCTTTCAGGAGAATCGTACGACGTCGAGTGCCCACTTTTATTCCCGCGTGGTGGTTAGTGCGAAAAAGGCCAGAGGCCTACTCAGATCACATATCCGAACCCATTAGTGTATTGGTAGCTCGCGAAAATGATCAGTGATCCTGTCACCCCGTCTCACGGACTTACGGCAAGGGCAGGCCCATCCCTCTCTAGGGCGGTCTCGGCTTGCCCGGTCGTGCCGCGTAATTATCTCGCGTGTACCTTCCTGGTCAACCCGACTTATCCAGAGACTATCAGGAACTCAGGTCCACCTCTACCGGGGCGGTACCACCTGTCCCTTAGTCCCACAGTAACAGTTAATGGGTAATAGTTAAAGGTAATAGTGTGTCCTTACCTTCAAGGTGAACTCAGAGGAATCACCCTCTGTAGGTTCACACCTGAGATACAATGTCAAGGTGAAGTTGGAGGAATCACCCTCGATAGGTTCACACTTTAAGAGCTGCAAGACTGAGACATCATCGGGAGTGGTGAGTGAGGAATCACCCTCGACTAACCACACTCGATGTGCTTCACTACAGAGATATCATCGTAAGTGGGATACGAGGCATCACCCTCGACACTCGATAGTAGCTCTGTAGAGTCATACAACTAAGGGGGTGCCGGTGATGTGTCAGTCTCTGGTTGTTGATCACATTGATCGAGTCACCGGTAACAAAGCATGACAACAAGGACAAGGGTAAGGGGTCACTGATGGATCACTAGTCAACCTATACTAAGCATATAGGATAACATGTAAAGTAACAACATCATGTTACAAAAGCAGGCTATGCATCAGAATAGGAGCTATCGAACAACAGTAGCAAAATCTAAAGCAAGCATGAGAGAGAAAGAATGAGCGATATAGGAATGATCAAGGGGGTTTTGCTTTCCTGGAAGCTCTGCTGAAAGGGGCTGGTCGTCAGGAGTGTAGTCGAACTCGGGAGCAGCGTCGGTCTCAGGGTCTACCGGAGAGAAGAGGGGGAAGAAACAATAAATATAAAGGAAACAAATGCATCATGATGCATGACATGGCAATATGTTGTGCTAGGGGTGATCTAATGCAGTGCTACGCATTACAGATGAAGCGGGAAAATGTTTGTGGATATTTCCCCGGCTTTGGGCAGTTACCGGACAGACGATTCGGAGGGGAAGGTTCCATGTTTGCAGTGTTAGAGACATGTGACAGGTATGTGGATGGCATAAACAGATTCGTCTTATTTTTCTGATCAATTTTCATATATAAATTATTTTCATCTGAGCTACAGTTGAATTTATATGAATTTACAAAGTTTTAAACATTTTCTAGAATTTAATTTAATTAGAAAAATAAAATGGGTAATTGCCAGATACACCCAAAAGTGTACCCAGCCAATTGTAACAGGGACTGACAGTGGGCCCTGTTGACTGGGTCAACTGCCCAGTCAGCCTCTGCTGACTGGTTGGGCCAGGGGGCTGAGTCAGCAGCCTGGTCAATAGTCAACTGTGACCGCTGACTGGTCAAACCTGACCAGTGGGTCCCACTGCTCAGTGACAGGGCTAATCAATAGGTATTTAATTAATCTAATTAACTACATTAGGAGGTGGGGCTCACCAGTCAGTGACTGATAAATTAAACAACGTTTAATTACTTTATTTGGTTAATTAGTAGTTGTGGGACCTAGTGTGAGTGACAGTCTTTTATTAATCGAGTTAATTAACCTAGCGGGCCCATGTGTTAGCGGGGGTTAGTGGGTTGGTTAGCGGGGTTAATAACCGGGCCCGCGAGTGAGTGACTCGGGCCGGAGTTTGAGCGGTCGCGCACCGGTGTTCACCTGCCGGCGACCAAACACGCGGCGGCGATGCACTGGCCACGTCCGAAAAACGCCCACAGGGCTCTGTTTGGAGCACGGGATGGCACGTTCGAACGTCCGCAGCATCGTGCGTCGATTGGTGGGGGAGGCAGCCCCATGGATGGACTGCATTGACGCCGATATCGACGTCCAGCGACAACCATAGTTCGAACAAGATGGCGATGATGCTACGGTGCATGGTTTGATGAACAGACAAGCGCTACGTGCTCCTAGGGAGGCACTGAGCAAAGTGACGCGCTCGAGCGTGAGCTACGGCATCTCTAGCTTTGGCGGCGACAAAGCAAGGCGCCGGTGAGCTTCGGCAACTATGGCGCAATGGCTAGGGGCAGCAAGACGGAGGGGAAATAGAGGGGAAGTGCTCGGGAGCTCACAGTGAGCACAAAGGCGAGCTCGTGGAGGATGGAGAGGTGCTGGGGGCGACGAATCGTCGGCGAGCGGTGGCAGAGACCGATGGGGAAGACCGGGCGATGGCGACGCCGATGCGGTGGCCCGGCTCCATCCAGTGGGCGCAGATGACGTGGACGATGACGAGGGTCCTCTTGGACACCTCAGGGCGGCGAGGGCTGGCCAGTGGCCACGGCAAGGGTGAGCGGCGGCGACGGTTGTGCTCGGGCTAGCTAGGATATGAGCGAGGGAGACGAGGGAGAGGGGAGAATGGCGTTAGGGTTTGTCCGCGGGGTGTGGGGTGGTCATGTAGATCGCCGGGGAACGGTGGATGGCCGACACACATGGCCATCTGCGAATGAGCGGACGTGCGGCATCCACGGCGCCACTGATGAACAGAGGAAGGAGAAGACAAGGGGGTTAGGTGGGCTGGGTCTGCACTATCCACTTGTGGCCCAAGTGCACAATGTTTTTTTCTTTTCATTTTTTATTTTTCTTTTCTATTTCTTATTTCTTTTCTGTTTTGCAATTCTTTTTCACACTAAATGAATTTTGTAAAATGTGATACTTTGCACATAATTCAAGCACAACATTACTAGGTTGCACAAAAAGTTTGGGGTCATTTAAAAAGGTTTAGATATTTTTTATATTTAAATGGCTCACTTAACTACTGCTGGTGCACTTAAAATAAGTCTAGGGGCAAAATGGGAAGTCAAATGAGGTTGGTTTCTACATGATAAATACTTAGGGATCAATTGCAAAATTATGAACTATTTTGTTTGCATTTTTGAAAATATAAATATTTAAATTGAATTTCACATTGGATTTTGAATTTGATTTTTGGGTAAGTGGCAATTAGCAAGGTAACCATGATGACATGGCCACCATTAGGGGGAGATTACTGTAGTATGATTCTCGGGGTGTTACACTACAGAGTCACAAGTTTAAGGTAATCACGATCTACTGAGTGTTAGTAGGACGAGAGTATCAAGAATTTATTTGTGGAATTGTTTTATTAATATTCAAAATAGTTTTGAGAGGAACCAAAAGCGTTTCGGGGTCACCGGAGGGGTTTCAGAGTTTATCGGGCAATACAGGGTATTACCGATGTGTGTGTGGGAAATGTTTTCAATGATTGTTAGATCACTTTTATATTTAATTTAATATCAACATACCTTAAAAGACCAAGTGGTGGAAGGAATATTGGGCCACCATGGCCCAATAGGGAAGGCTCCCACTTTTCGCGGAGGCCGAATTGGAGGTGGACTCCTCCCCTTGGCCGCCGCACCAAGGAGGGGCCTTCCCTCCTTGATGGCAGCCCCTCCTCTCCCTCTAAACTATATATATATATATATATCGTCTAGTTCTAGTTCTAGTTGGTCCTAATTGACTAACTAGAGCTAGACCTTGTTCCTCTAATCCTCATAATTAGAAGCCCAGTGTGGTTCTAATCTCCTCCCTCTAATTCTTCGGCGACGATTAGCTCTGGACGACGAAATGCTGTCAATCTAGGCCGTGCTTTCGGTCTTCCGTTCGAGGGATCATTCGAGTGTGATTCGCGGGATCTTTATCAACGGTTCGAGGGACTCGAAGTACTATCTACACCGATTTATCTACTTTCGCTGCACCCTGGAGTCAGTAATGGTCGTTGATCCAAACCATATATGCATCTTCATATTGTTCCTGGTTGATCGTAGGGTGATTTTTTTTCTCCTATGTTTCCCAACACTATCCCCCTGCCAGCTGTGCGCCCTAGCCGTCGACCACCCGTCGATTTTAGTCCGCCTCGCCAATGACCGCGCGGCCGATTCGGAGGTTCGCTGGAGCTCCGGCGGCCGTAATGGCTGTAGTAGCTCATGGTCGCCTTCCCCGATAGCCGCTGCCCGCCGCCGAAGCTAGTAGGGCAGCCGCACGACCACCGCAACACACCGAGCTGACAGTTTCTCAGTCGTTGCCGCCACCGTTGCGTTGCCGCGAGCGGCCTCAGACCCTTTGTGCTGCCCATCAACGCTCCAACCCGACGCCAGTCAATTTCTTCCACCTCGCACGCAACGGGTTTGACAAAATTATTTGTTGGAGTAGGAGGTTTACATCACCAAATATACATAATCTATTGGAGTTGCACTTTTACATCACCAATACACATCATCTGTTGGAGTTGCCTATTTTTTAAGATGTAAAATGCATTCTTTTTGCAGGAAAAACTTCAGATCTATTCTTCAATAATGGTAGTACAACGAACACTAGAAATAATAAAAATTACATCCAGATCCGTAGACCACCTAGCGACGACTACAAGTACTGAAGTGAGCCGAAGGCATTGTCGCTGTCATCGCTCTTCCCTCGCCAGAGCCGGGTAAACCTTGTTGTAGTAGACAGTCAGGAAATTGTCGTGCTAAGTACCCATAGAACCAACGCACCAGAATAGTAACCGCCGCCAATAAAGAGTGTAGATCAGAAGGATCCAACCTGAAGACACAAGAACATAGACGAACGACGAACAGATCCGAGCAAATCCATCAAAGATAGATCTACCGGAGACACACCTCCACACGCCCACTGACAATGCTAGACGCATCAACGTAATGGGGACTAGGCGGGGAGACATTTATTCCATCTTCAGGGAGGCGCCGCCGTCTCGCCTTCCTGAGCAGGACACAAACCCTAATAAAACTCGAAAAAAGATCTAAAAATGGAGCCCTCCCACCAGCAAAGGCCGGGATCCACTCCGCCCCCATGGCCCTAAGGCTACCGGAGATGAGGTGGACCGGCGCCGGCGCCGGCTAGAGGCAGAGGAACCATAGCTTTTCGGGGAGGTGGCGGCTAATCACAGTCGCCTTCTTTATGTCCAGCAAAAAAAGTACACCAATGAGCTTGACCAGGTAAAATGCATTTTTTGAAGATGTAAATATTTATTAGAGATGCTCTAATACTGCAGATGTACTTTCACAAGTGCTTGACGACCGGGGGTACTGTTCATGGCGATCTGCCCGTTGATTCTCGATCAGACGGTCCAGGGAGGGGGCCATGTTCCTGGATCTCAATCCCAAAACGATCGAAGCTTCCTTGCCTCGTCTATCGTTCTCTACCAGTCCACCCGCTCGATCCCGCGGACCGCTCGACCCCGCGGACCTAGGGTTCGCGCCGCCAGCCGGCGACCCCGCCACGTCCCGTTCGCCGGTGACCACGCCCCGTCCCGTCCGCCGCTGCCCCGTACCGTCGCCGGCGACCCGTCCCGTCCGCCGCCGCCCCGTCTCTTCCGCCGCCGCCTCGTCCCGTCGGCCGCCCCGCCCCGTCCCGTCCGCCCGCAGGCTGTTTCAAAGTCCTAGATCCGCCACTGGAGCTGACTGTCGCGCCGGCGGTTCTTCTGTAGTTTCTGTCAAGATGGGGTTGTCTTCGGCCGCTGAGATCGACGGGGCGCAGCTGTGTATCTTCGACCTTAGGAGAGGGCAGCAGGAGGGGCAGGAGCTCGACAAGATCCTCTTCTTCCACCCGGCTGACTGCCCCATCCTGCTCCAGCTCTCCGTCATTGGCCTCTGCGAAGGAATCATCACTTTCACAAGGTTTGCGTTTCATGTCGCTTCATGATTTCTCACAGTAACTGAAGATGTACATTTAGTTGTCCTTACCAGTTATCACTGCAGTTAAGTCCTGTTTTGGCAACATTGAAGATTGTTCTTGACCGTGTTGTTTGTTTACACTTCATACTAATATGGTGCGGTAATAAGTACTACCATGCTGCTTCCAAACCATAATTGTGCACAATTTTTCACTAAGCCTCTTGCTGTGGCAGATCAGTACCTATGAAATGAAAATTTACAATTTGTCAATCTGTTGGCACGGCCTCCTGCTTAGATTTTTCAAGCAAGGACTTGCATATGGTAGTTGCACCTTTCATTATGCAAGGGCCCAAGTATTGTTATAATTTAGTAACACTTCTTACTTTTTAAGCTAGTAACTTCTTTACAGTTACCCCTTTCGTTGATAACATATTCATCTAGATCTCCGGAAAATCATAAACATCTATTAATAGAGACTAACATGGAGTCATAGAAGACCTGAAGATTATGGCACTTTGTAGGCAGCAATCTTTTTTGTTTGGTTGCTTTACATCCCCAAAAGTTCTGCAACCAATTATAATCCTTTATTGTGCTACTTCATTTCTTGCTTTGTTTTGCTATGTTCAGCCATTTCATCTTTCTGTGTTACTTCTGTGCGTTATGTGCAGAATATTTTCTCCAGAAGATGACTGTGAGGTGATAGAATCTGATAAACACTGCCATGTTTTTTACCAAGCTGAGCCAGATATTTGGATGGTTCTGGTAATGACTGTTCACTACATTATAGTTGCCATTTGGGTCCTGTAATCTTTGGTTGTGATGAAGTATGGCTTTACATGTAGTTGCTAGTTCAACGTTGTTTGAGCAAACTGCTTCCTTATCAATTATATATGCATCTCAACTAAATTGTTCCTTCTATCTACCAGTACAATGCAAGTTAATAATTAATTGTACAGCAATGAGGGCCTCTTTGATTCACAGGATTCCAAAAACACAGAAATATGAAAAATTCAGAATTGTAGTGTCATGCCCATTTGAATCATACATGATGGTGTTTGCACAAAAGTTTGTTTGGTTGCACGACAGGAAAAAACAAAGGATTCCTTGCCTATGAGATGTACAAAGTAATCTTTATGAAAAAATTCCTATAGGATTAAATCCTAACAATCAGACAATGCACATAGAAATATTCCTAGGGAGTATAATCCTCCAAAATTTATATAATCCTTTAAATCAAAGGAGCCCTGCAAATGTAGACCAAACGTAGTTAAGCATTTTTGCATGTTCCAAAGTCTAATGTCAACATTTATGGTGGACAGTTGATTTTTGTTGATGAATACAGCACACACTTTTCCTTGCAAATTTGGACTTACATCCTCTGCATGTCAATAACTTGGATGATTATTTCCTTTCTTTACTGCTCAAATTGCTAACATGCGGTTCAATATTTTTAGGTGGTGCAGAAAATTAAGGACAATGAATCAACTTTGCGCTTTGGTGCATTGCAAGGAATACTAAAAGAATCTCATTCGCTTTTCACAATGTTTCATGGACCAATTCGAACTTTACTTGACAGACAACCAAGTGCTGAATTTGCCCGCGGTCACCTCCACACATTTGTCACAGATTATTTGAGCGGTAGGTTTGTTTTTTCCATTATGGTATGGTCAGCATAAATGCTTCAAATTTGTATGTGGTATTGAATGTGCGATAGGATGAATATAGTTGAACCCTTATCTAAAAGAAACTATGAAGGTATTTGTGAATCTATTAGCTAAACTAATTCCATCTTTATCTGCTACTATATGTCCTGAAGCAGATTTTAGTGTTGGCAAAAAGCTACAATTGCCAACCTACCGTGATAGCCTAACGGAGCGGGGAACAGTCCAAATGCTAACAGTCTCACGAGAAGTGGCACTTGAAGTTCAGGTAGGCTGTATAGTTATGAAATCTAATGTGTTTGTCTTTTGGTTAAAGCAGTACCATCTCAACTGTATTTTTCAGTAGATCTGATTTTTGTTTCCTACTCCATCAGTATTTTGTAAGTTGAAATCAGTTTGCACGATGCTAAGCCCCCTATTTTGCCTTTTTTTGTATGTAAAAAAGGGGCATGCTTGTTGCATGCAATTTGCTGCCCATATCATGTTGTTAGTCTGATTTGCAAACCCCAAGTCAGGGTATGAGGCCACTATTGAGGATTCTAGGATAGATTGTGCACCGTCTACTAAGCAGTAAGCACCTATTTCTGACATTAATGGATATCCAGTTCGGTGGCAAGACGGGTTACTGGTTAGTGTTCACTAGTCACAACTTGGATTGTTCCATATTTCAAAAATTGTTTTACTGAAAAGCTAACCTAGTGTTCTTTCATACTTCATAGATTATTTTTTTCTCAAACACACACCTAAGTGCACATCTTTGTATATTAGAAGAAAGCGTCAAGAGGACGCAAAGAACAACAGGGGCTCAAAGAGCCAAAAAACAAACGACAGAAAATGCAGAGAAGCAAAAGAACTGTACAGGCACCCTACAACTACTGAACTGTGGCAGGAGTTCAGGAGGTCGTGCATGAAGCGGCAATCGCCCGAGTTCTTTCGCGACGGCGAACATCCACAACCTAGCCTCACAAAGGATGGAGCCAACCAGCTCAGTGCGACGAGGGTTGGCAGCATCGAACAAGCAATCATTGCGGCGCTTCCATAAACGCTGAAGATTCAGGATAATCAGAGATTTGCCCCCTTCATCATGCCAGCTCCGGCGCGTTTGGCAGCCGTGTCGAACCATGCATAGAAAATGTCATCGGGCCTGTGGATTAAGATGCTGCAGCGTACATGCGGACAGCACCTCGTGCTACACTTCTCTGGAGAAGGCGCAATTGGTGAACATGTGGGAGATGGACTCGTTGGCTTGATCACAAAGCGGGTAGAGGTGTTGGTTGGGCAAGCCGTGCCGCTTGAGATGATCAGCCGTCCAGCAGTGGCTTGCCGCTGCTAGCCATGCAAAGATCTTACACTTGTTAAGTGCTCAATCCTCCCGGTATGCCGCCATAGTGGGTATTGACTAGATCCCTTGAACAAGAGATTGTAGGCAGATTTTGCAGAGTATGTGCCTGATTCAGAGAAAATCTAGGTGAAGGTATCATCTCCATCAACGACCATTGTTTGGGTATTCATTATTTCTACCAGATGGAGAAACTCAACGACCCCTTGCACGTTCGAAACCACAGTAATGTTGCCAATCCACCTCTGATCCATCAAAGCCACACATAGAGTGCACCTTCAAAGCTCTAGGATTGACCGCCACAAGCACTGCGGGCGCAAAGGTCACTGATGGATTACCATCGATCCAGTGATCCGTCCGGAATTTAGCATGCTTGGCGTCGCCAAGAATGACCTTAGTAGTTGCATGAACCAGGCTCGCAATGTTCGATTTATCTTTAGAGGAAAATTTGCCCATGGCCTGGTGGGATCGACACGGCGCAACCAAGGCTAGCTGGCCCTCAATGCGCAACCCATCTTCATGATGTCCTTGATGCCTAACCTGCCTAGTTCGACGAGCTGACAAACATCACACCATGCCACCAAACAGTTGCCACCATTGGAATCCCGTTGGCCACCCCAGAAAAAAGATTGTTGTTGTCCCACAATGGCCTCATGGACCCGCTTCGACAACTCGGTGGACAACATCGTTGAATGGGCGCGGTAGCGAGAACAACCTTAATAAGAATTAGGCGGCCACCCTTCGGCATCATGCTCACACGCCAATGCACGAGCTTATTGTCCAGCTTGTCTAGAATGGGCTGAAAATCAGTCCGACATAGCTTCCAAATGGACAAAGGTATGCCTAAGTAGTAGATAGCAAAATCTTTGATTGGGCAAGCTAAATTGACGGTGTTGCGGCCAAGGGGTGCCTTGCCTCCTCTGGTTGTTGGCCCAAGTAGGCCGGCCCAAGGCCGGTTTCTGCCTGGGCCATCATGCCGACCCATCGACCCTGTATAAGGAAGACTCGAGTGTTAAGCTTCATGCACTAGCCAACGCAACCAAAAGTCCGGACTGTATGAGAGGGCTGGACATAATACTCCAACACTCTTCCTCACGTCTATGCTCCTTTGGAGTTATGACGTGGGCAGCGGAAGCGGGGCAGACCGCAATTATTTATTGCGTTTACTGGGTTTTGAACCTTGAACCTCTTGGTTGCAAGTTGTATGCACCTAACCAGTTCACCTATCATTTCGACCTTATGGAAAGGGCTAGGTAATCCACATATACACTTCAACACCCACTCTCACGTGTGACGTGGGAAGTCAACACGTGAATAGACTCAATGGTATGGCTCAAGAGGCCTATAGGTGGGCACAGAGTGGGGCATCAACAATTTTTGGATAAATTGTAGAAGTCAGGACTTGAACTCAAGACCTTAGGCCCTGATACCATGTATACCATCTTAAGCTTCATGCACTAGCCAACGCAACCAAAAGTCCGAACTGATGGAAAGGGCTAGGCAATCCACATATACACTTCAACACCCCCTCTCGATGACGTGGGAAGTCAACACGTGAATAGACTTAGAGGTATGGCTTAAGAGGCGTATACGTGGACACAGAGGGGGGGCAACAACAATTTTTGGATAAATTGCGAAATTCAGGACTTGAACTCAAGACCTTAGGCCCTGGTAACCATGGTAAGCTTCATGCACTGGCCAGCACAACCAAAAGTCAAAACTATGAGATCGAGAAGCCATGCCGTTCAAGACAACGAAGCCAGATCCGTGGAGGACTCCCCTCCACCGACATAGCCGACTAGGATCATGCAACCCTAGGGGCCCTGGTAACTTATGTAAGCCGGGACTGAGCTGGTCGATAGACAGCATACAATCCCTGGATAATACCTTGTACTTTGTACACCCCAATCGCAATATACAACACCGAGCAGGAGTAGGGTTGTACCTCGTAAGGAGGGCCTGAACTTGGGTAAATCTAAGTCTCCTGTTTCTCCTCCGATATACTCACCTTGCCGGGATACCCTAATGGAGGGATCTACAGCTCAGCCTCTCCGCAACGGATGGGAGTTGTTAAACTTTTCAGGATACTGGTATGCAGGCCAGGCGTCTCGTCAAACACCTAAATAAGTTGCCATTTGATTGTGTAGTCGTCTTGACGTGCCCGGAGGAAAATCACGGCACCATCAGCATATAGCGATGCTCGTCTGGCACCTTAGCGACCATGGAGCTCCGCAAGCAAACCATTGTTGGCAGCGGCATCGACCAAACGATGGAGAACCCCCATGGTTATGACGCATACCATCAGCGACAAATGGTCGCCTTGGTGAATGCCCCGGTGATGTTGGACTTCCTCTCCTGGCACGTCGTTGACAAGAACACAGGAGTTCGAAGTAGACCAAAGAAGGCAGAGCAAGTCACACAAGGCCAATATGCGCGAGAAGCTTGAGCAGAAACAACCAAGAGATTGTGTTCAAGGCATGCAGTGTTCAGCTTCACCAAAACAGAGGGAATATTTCATAGATTATGTTCTACACAATTAGCTAAAATATCTCATATAGTATTATTTTTGGATCTGTGAAAAATGGTTTGTTTTATTTTAGGCTTGTAGGACAGGGGAAGTCGTTCTTGATAAGTATGCAACCTTCCTTCGTTTTTATTTTTCTTTGAAACCAATCCAAATACCACATTACACTTTTAGATTAACCTGCAGAAGTAATGTATACATGTTTTGTGTTGCTGTATTATCTAGAATCATTTTGATTGTAATAGTTCCATCCATCTGTTTCAACCATTGATGTTTTAGTATTTCAGTCACTCACCACAGTTCTTGGGTCATGTCTTCGAAACGTAATCTGCCAATCAATTGTATTATTTGAGGACCTTTTGGTGTCTACGACCCTTCCCCTGGTATGATCCCCTGCAATCACTACTTCTGTTGGATTTTCCTTTTCCTTTTCTGATTCATGGCATGTGGTTTGCCTGTTGTTAAAGATTCTAAGTTCTTTGTTACTGTTTTAGGATGACACATTAAACCTATACACTTATGCAAACCTGCGGTTGACTCCTACTGCTTTATCTTCCAACGGGAATTCATGGTCCTATTTGCGGAAAGGGGGTTATGTTAATGCTGACACCACTTTAAGTTCGGCAAATGGAGCAGCTGCAGCAGAAAGGTACAATAGTCGATCTCGTGACACTTCTCCTGGTGGACAAAATCAGATGCACCATAATTTCAGGCCTCTTCAGCGTGAGAAATTGTCCAAGGGAAAAGATGGTTTTGTTGCTGCTGACTTTGTAACTACAGAAATTCGTGGTGCTGTACCGTTGAATCCAATACTGTGGTTCCATCAGGCAGAGGAGCGCATGTATTTATGTGTTTATCAGCATAAGAACCTTACTATCTTGCTAGTGATTCCAGCTTCCTCGCTGATAAATGGAGAAGAGGGTATTGCTCATGTGAAGAGGCATCTTCTTGAAAATGTGTGTATTCTTTGCATAATTTTCTTCCTTTTTTTAGTTTCCTGATTAAGGGTTGACCTAAATACTTGCTTGTGTACAAAATATTGGCATGCCCTTCTTGGTACTGTTTATGATGAATATTTGTACATCATGAATGCATGCTCAATAATTTTAATTTGCTAAAATTGCAGGCCTCACAGAACATTGTCGCTGTTGAACAAAAATTATCACGAGGATGGGGAGGAGAAAATGCCTATCATGTCGGTGGATACCGTTATATACTCTCTGATCCAAACAGAAAAGTATCAAGAGCCTCCCCACCTGGGAAAGTCATCACCCTGTCAAAGGTTTGTTCATTGGCATTGAGTAAATAGCTGAATACCAGTTCATTATTTTGTTGATCATTCATTTGTTTGGGAAAAACATGTTAATTTCTCTACACTGATAAGCAGCAAGCTGTGGTGATTGGGACCACATATGGTCGGAGGGCCCCAGCCCTGGCCACACCACCCTTGGTCCAGCCCAAAGTGGCTAGGATTCCTTTACTGCTACAAGTTATTTATTAGGCACAGAGTCCAGATTAGAATCCGTTTCAGAGTCCAAATTGTATTTCCTTTGAGTCGGCTTCACAGCCAAGCTATTCCGCCTATATAGTGGGCTTCTCCCATGATCAGTGAAAGCATCAGAATTCAGAGTATTACTATCTATTAGGCCTAGAGTAAGTAGAGTTTGTTCCATCTGGTATCTGTGTCATCTACGATGGTGGACGATGACAAAGTTGACGGTGGCAACATCATCCTTGTGCTCGAGGAGCTAGCGACCCAGCTGAAGGAGGTGGTGGCGCAACGGACCACCGACCATGCCTTCATGGTGGACCTCGTCCAGCGCGTCGATGCCGTGGAGCAGTGCCCCGGTGTTCCACCACCTTACGCCCTGGCCGACCCTTGAGCATGGGCGCTCAACTTCGCTGAGTTGCGTGTGGTGTTTCAGCCGACAGCCAGCGGCGTCTCCTCCACGCCGGCCCATGCCTCCACTGCCCTTGCCACCACCACCCCACTCTCTGAGTGCAGGATCTGATCCGCACATCCCCCCACCGTCGTCACTACCCTACTTTTCGGCCTCCTAGTTCTTCAGTTTTTCCCACAGCAAATTGGCCGTTCACTACCCCATCACCAACCCCTTGTTTACCCTCTGTTCAGCCCAGCTTTCCACCATGCATCTCCGCCACCACCGCCCTACCAACAGCCACCTGCCAACCCTTGTCAGCCACATCCTCAACCACTATAGACCTAGCCCACATATGCTGCCTTACAATACCTCACTTCATTGCCCCCTCCCCCCCCCCCCCCCCCCCCCTCTCATACCAACACTAACACCTTGGTTCCGGCTCAGGTGTCCCATGCATCCACAAGCTTGACTTTCCAACTTACGATGGTTGCATCGATTCTCTCGGCTGGCTTCATTGGTGTGAGCAATTCTTTCGGGGTTAATGCACGAAGAAGGCTAACAAGGTGTGGACAGCGGCATACCACTTAGTCGACAATGGTCAGTTCTGGTACCTCTAGTTTGAGTGCGATCATGGCATTCCCTCATGGCAGCACTTCAAGGAGGTGTGTCACCTTCAATTCGGCCGTCTGTATGTGTCACTCCCCTGGGCGAGTTTGCTTGGCTTCCGTTTCACCTCCACCGTTGCAGACTACACCAGCAGATTTATGGTGATGCTGTGCAGGACCAGTGAGCCATTAAGCTCAGGCTGTTCTGCTCAATAGCGTTTCCTGTACACAGCCATGCTCTCGGAGGTCCTCAACGTTGTTGCCGAGCTTCAGCAACCGGTGGTCCTCCACACGGCAGTCTCCCTCGCTAAGGCATATGAACAACATTATCCGTCCCAACACTGATGCCCTCGACACGTTCCCGTGGTTTGATGGCTTGGGCGTGTGGGCTGACCTCGCTGCCTGATGTGCACGGCGCGCGACAAGGCATACCTGCGGCAGCTGATGCCCCTACATCGGCTCCTCGCGCTACGCGCTGCCTCACGCCCACCGAGATGGTAGAACACCGCCTGCCAGGGCCTCTGCTACAACTGCGACGGGTAGTATGTCCCAGGTCATTGGTGCACATGCTTGTTCTTCATCGAGCTTGAGGACTTTGTGCCCCAAGATGCACCTCTGGAGGATGAACCAGAGACACCACGCATCTCGCTTCACGCTATCACTGGGCTCTGGAATATCCGCGTGACTGACAACATACAGCTGCACGTCACCATTGACACTCCTACCTTCATTGCCTTACTGGACACAGACCCGACACACAGTTTCATCGACTCAGCCGCGCTTGATGCCCTCGTCCTAACTCCAGAGACTCGTAAGAGACTCATAACGGGGACAAACTCGCTAGTGTCGGCCTATATCGTGGATCGACTACTTCGTGCTTCCAGTTGGCGACTTTGACTGGCTTTATCCCCTCAGATTAATTTGTGGGATTTCAATTGCCACAATGTAGCTGTTGTCATTGCCGGCTCCCAAGTCACATGGACCGAACTGGCGCCGCCCGTCTTGCTTGTTGTCTGCACGATCACGAGCGAGGACTCTGGCCTCACGGGTGACATGCTCGACGAGTTTGCTGACCTCTTCACCACTACGACCATGCTGCCTCCAGTGCGCTTTCGTGACCACCGCATCTGGCTTCTACCCGACACCATGCCCGGTGCCGTACGGCCATGCGCCCACGTGCAACTTCCTTGTGCAGTGGGTTGGGGCTGAAGATGATGCAACATGGGAGCCGTTGGATGAGTTCATTGCTCGTTTCAGCTCGAGGACGAGCTGTTTTGTGGAGGCAGGGAGAGATTTTATGTGGGGAACCACATGGTTGGAGGGCCCCATCCCTGGCCGCACCACCCTTTGGTCCAGCCCAAAGTTGTTAGGATTCGTTTACTGGTACAATTTGTTTATTAGGTTCAGATTTGTATTAGGTACAGAGTCCAGATTAGAATCCGTTTCAGAGTCCAGATTGTATTTCTTTGAGTTGGCTTGTCAGCCAAGCTATTCCTCCTATATATTGGGCCTCTCCCACGATCAATAAAACACCAGAATTCAGAGTACTATCAATTAGGCCTAGAGTAATTAGAGTTAGCTCCAGCTACATTTCTGCATATTAGTAGGTGCTAACTTGCTTATTTTTTTCAAGGTTGTCTGGTCTTTTAGATTGGTTTCTTTTATCATTTTTTTGACTATATAAACAGTAGGGTAAAAACCCCACTGCAAATTTGATAAATCAAATAACAAGATAACGGTTTCTCTTATCATATTTGTTGAATTGCCTTTATATGAATTTTTGCAGGATTCTCTACTTGCCCTCAACAGGCTAAGAGGAGAAATAGATCTAGAGAAGTCAAGAGCTAAGAGGAGTGACCCTACCCATGACAAGGATTATGAAGTATGCATCAGAGCGAAAAATAATGCATGGATTATTGCTAAAATTTCTCGAGGAAAAGAACTCTATATGGCTATAGAGAAGGGCGGCGAAACGCTTCTCTATGCATCTACAGCTGTTGAGAAATTTAGCAACAGGTAACTTTTTGCTATGTGGTGCCAAATTTCAATACGTATTTACAGTGACCATGTTAAGAAATTTAGCAACAGGTAACTTGTTGCTATGCATCTCTGATTGGGATAAGGAATAGTGTACATGCTCTGTTGAGCAGGTATTCGAATTAAAGTTGTGACTAAGAAGTACTACCTATGTTCTTAAATGTAAGACGTTTTGGCAGTTTAAAAAAATACAAGATGTTTTTGCAGTTTAATTTCTTATATTTAGGAACAGAGGGTGTAGTATATTGCGAGACTTGTCCTGGCAGTTAGAAAATTTGGTTGATTATGTGCTGTCGCGCCTGATGAAATCATGAAAGAATATGCTCCTATTTTAATGCCCCAAAACGTACCCCTGCTGTTTTCTTTCTAAATACCTTTTGTTTGAGCAGACTGGCAAGCCGTAACTTCTACTACCTCTGTTTCTAAATGTAAGACGTTTCGACAGTTTAAATTGAACTGCCAGAATGTCTTATATTTAGGAACATAGGGTGTATTTGAATGGTACTAGTGGAATTCGTTTTGTTTTGTTTTAGCATGAAGATGATATCTTAGTTAGTTAGGGCATAAAGCCAGAAACATATCTTACCTGACCTGGCTGATTATGTCCTCTACTGTAATTCCATGGCACTCCACCTGAGTTGGTATTTTCCTATTACCATGTGGCATATATAGCATGATAGAGCTTAAACCGCATCTAATCTTGTTGTCATTTGCTTTCCTAACTGCTCTCAGGTACTGCGAGGGAGCATTCTCTACGGACTAAAAGCACCAGTACCAGCATGATTCCCACGATCCAGTCCAGCACTGCACATGGTTGTCGACTGGATCACTCCCAAATGTGTGTAATTGATGTCGATCTCATGCAATAACTGGATTCATACCAGTTGTACAGCTGCCATTGGAATAAAATTATGCAGAGCAGGAACCAGCATGTTCTGCCTCTAGGTTCTGCGGCCTTATGGGATACTGTACTTAGGAACATTCTCATTTCTATCTGATGTTAAAAAAAGAGATCATTTCGATCTGTAAATGCCGACCGAGGACTGCTAACTCGTATAGGAAATTAAGGGAAATTAAGCCTCCAGAAAGAGAACTTGGAAATTAAGGCCAAGTTTGAAAGAACTTGTTTTTTTTAGGTTAAAAGAAAGAACTTATTTTTGGGGTTGGGCTTAACTTACGACCGCTCCCACTTCACAGTGAAAAGAAGCTAGTGGCGGCTAAAGCTGATTTTTTTTTATAAAAAAAGCTGTTTTTTTTTCAGCGGACGAGCCACTTGGGTCTAGTTATCCTCCTGGTTTTTTTAGCTTGTGGATCTGTGCCAAATGTCCATTTCGGTGGAAATACAGGAATCAATACAAATTGAATACATAGCACGTGGGCATATACACTATTAAAAGATATTGTCCAGCCTACCACGGAGCGACAGGCCTCTGCCTCGTCTCACCTTTTCCATCGATAGAATGGTTCTTGGCGATTCAACGACATGGAGCATTTGGCGTCAGAGAGATGGGCAGGTCGTCGAGGTGGGGTGAAATGGACAAAAACAACATCAGGACGCAACTATTTCACAAAGTGAACTATGGGCGAAACAACTTCACTCAGCTGACCCTTTTGTGTAGCGCTACACTGACAGGCGCTACACCCCGGTTGATCAACGGTGCAACGCCTAGACGTCAGGCGATGCATTGTATAGTGTAGCGTCTAGCTTTCAGGCGCTACACGCAGACTTAGCAATTTTCACTCAACCGGGGTGACATGTTGCTCTGGCGTGTAGCACTTGTCAGTCAGACGCTATGCAGTGTAGTGTAGCGCCAGGGTTAGCTGAGTGAAATTGTTTCGTCCACAGTTCACTTTGTAAATAGTTACATCTTGAGGTTATTTTTGTCCATTTTGCCTCGAGGTTGTGGGGAGGTTGTTGGATCGTCCTAGTTTGCCGACAAGCAAGGGTGCGCCCTACTAATCTGTGCGGCCAAGCTGGATCTTTTTTTTTTTGCTTACTATGGGTTTGTTGTTTTCATTGTTATTCGGTCAATCATATATGATTTTATTCCCAATTCCAATTTCGGAAGAAGATCAATGCGTTAGCCGGCTGATCTTTTCTTTAGATCGGCCGGGTCACCAGCTGTACAATCATTGCAACAAATTCGTTGTTGCAATCCTCTGTTGCAGAAGCATCTTTGACTTGTGGCCCATTGCAAAAAAAAGAAAGAAACCATTTTCTTCATTGCAAACAAGATTGTTGTTGGAAACCTCCGTTGCAATAGGACCTGTGCTGCAGAAGCATCTTTGCCTCGCGGCCTGTTGCAAAAAGCATCTCTGGCTTGTGGATGTGTTTGTCGCAATTACAACAAGATTCTTGTTGCAAAAAAGCATGTCCGCTCGTGGATCTAAAGCCGCCGCCATCAGCGGCCTCTGGCGCCGGTCGCATTGGCTGGCGAGCTCACCAGAGAAGCACGCCGGTGCTCCCCTTTCTCTTTCCTCCCCTCCTTCTCCCCCTCCTCTTTGATGGCGGTGTACAACATTACGATGCGCGGGGAGGCCATGGGCAACGTGGTCTGGTAGGAGTGTGGCGCCTCGCAGGGAGAGGATGTGCTCAGCCGCCTCGCAGGAAAAAATGACTGGCCGAGAGCAATCAACAAAGAGATAAGAAGAGAGTGTGGTGCGCGGGTCATTGGAACGTGAAGCACAAAGGAGACGGTGGACGCGCGACTGTTTTTCAGTCGGTTGAAGACTAGTGTTTTCCATAGAAGAAACTCTTCAACATTTAGTTATGTGTTTGAATTCCTTTTCATGCACGTACTACATACAAGCATCACGATCATCCGTTAGTGGACCCGGATATTCATGGCATGTGAGCACGGCAAACATAACTTGTCATAAAAAAATATTTGATTTGCCATGCCTAAAAAGCTGACGTCAGAATTTTAGCCTTTCCGTTAGTGGAACCGTTAGTGGAATGTATAACTGGTAAATTCATCTGTCTCCGTGATGTGTAGTAATATTCAATTAAAGCTAACCAGAGAAGATTTCCCCAAAAAAAGCCAATCAGAGAAGGGGAAAGGGAATTATAATAAATTTATTATTAATCCTACTAGACATACGTGAACAAATCATGCATGCATTAGATGGAGGACGTTCTCAATGGAAACTACCACTAATAATCCCGCAAAAAGAAAAGGAAACTACCAGCCAACCGGCGACGTGCATGCCTCTGTCTCTCTGCGTGTACGTACGGTGCAAGCAAAGCTACATCCAACAATAAATACGATACTCCGTTTTCGGTAATCCCATCACTAATTCCGATCAAAGAATCTATCTGTTCTCATGGCGGCGGCGTGGGCCGACCTCCCTCCAGATCTCCTGGACCTTGTCGTCGCCGAACTCGTTTACCCAGGCGACCGCGCCCGTGCCCGCGCGGTGTGCTATTCATGGCACGCTGCCGTGCGACGCCATGGCCCCCAGGCGGCCAAGCTACCATGGATCGTCTTCCCCGATGGCGAATTCATCACTCCCACCGATGGCAGCAGATGGGAATGCCCCGACTCCGTCCCCGACAATGCACGATGTTGTGGCTCCGCCAACGAGTGGCTACTCCTTGGCATCTACGAGCGGACCCTCATCTACGTTCGGGAAGACGAGGTAGAATCTTACTGCTTTCACAACTATGTCTTGCACAATATTTTCTCTCTCGAGTATGTGCCTCTCACCGAGCTTGACGCAGTCCTCCACCGAGCCTACCACATCCTCAAGTTCCGGATGCGGTCCACCACCCATGACTTCATGGCCGTCATCACCACCAACGAGGACCATCCGCTCGTCGTGATTCTACCCGGAAAGGGTGTGTGGCTGCCAACAGAACCACGAGTAGCTCCATATGCTTATATAATTGCCATTGCCTTCTCTGGAGACAAACTCTATGGAATCACCGAGGCGGGGGATCTCATCCCCTTTGACCTAGGGTTGGATGAGGATGGAAAGCTTGTGGTTACCATTGGAAAGCGTGTGATTCGACAACTGCCTGATTACGAAGATTATGATTGGTGGCCTGCGTCTGATTCTGATGACGATTATAGAGAAAGTGATGATGATGACGACGATGATGATGTCGTGGGGGAGCAGGATGAGGAGCAAGAGGTCACAGATGATGATGTGCCTCCAGATGTTGAGGAGAAGATGGAGGCGGCACTGGACGTGGCAGCTACGACTCACAATGAGGTGGTTGATGATTTTGATCAGGACTGGCCAACAATGGCAAACGATGATGATGACGGTGAAAAGAACTTCAATTATCTGAACTGGTCACATATTATTGGTGTCGATGACGAAACAACTAGCCAACACCTAGTCTAGTCATGCGGGGAGCTTTTCATGGTGAAGACACGCACACAAATGCTTCCTGATTATACAATGTCAACTCACCATGTTGATATTTTCATGGCCGATGTTAACACACGCAAATGGGTACCAATGGCTAATGGGCTCGGCGGCGGTAGAGCACTCTTCATCGGCCCAGACTACTCCAAGTTTGTTTATGCACCCTGCGGAGATGTCGAGGAGGATGCCATTTATCTTATGGAGTCGGGCGAGGCCTTCAATATGAAGACTCAAAATGCTAATCCGACAAAATTTTGTGAGCCTTGCTACTACAATGATAATGGAATGTGGCTCTTCCCCCAGAGTTGGTTATTTAACTGTATATGAGCATTGCATTTTTTTTATAAAATGCTAATGATGCATGATTATAGTGGATAACAATACATTTCTATGTTTTTTACATGGTGAGTTGTGCTGTGGATATATGTTTTCCTTTTTTAAAGAAATATAGGATAAATAGGATAGAGGTCGTTTATTTATAGGGACAATATGGACCTATCTTTAGCTTTTGTGCAAGCTTGGACAATATTTGGTTTTGTGGAAATTCGTACGGGCACGCACCTACCAAGCCCTGCCCGGCCGCTCAATTTCCTTGTGATTTGCAAAGTAGTTCGAACCTGCACGAGGGCACTGTAACTTTTAGGTATTAATCGTTGAAACATACTATTTTGCATTAGGAAATTTTGATTTTCTCGCTCGCTTGTATCAAGTTTCAGAGATAAAACTTTAAGCGGTTTTATTCGTCGGTCGTAGGCACAAAATTCGTGTTTTTATCGGTCGCTCGTACCAAGTTTCAACAGTTAAAACTTAACATATTTTTAAAAAACTCGTCAAAATATATTTAAAATGGATCTTATTTGAAAGCGTTGGTCATGAGAAACATAAATATGAAATAAAAGTTTGAAAATTGAAAGCCAAAATAGAAAACACGCGCGAGGGACTCGGCGCCATAGGACCTGCGCGTCCCAAGTCCTCTCCCTTTGATTGTGTACACAGTCATAATTTGCTTGATTATCATACGGTTGTGCACAGGACCTGTGGACTATATCAATGTGCTCCATTAATCGTGCTTAGCTCCTTGGCCGCGGCCGTTGGATTTGTTCTTAATTTGTGCATCAATGATAAGAGGTTGACTTGGTCAAATAAACGAGATAAACCGACCTTGGAACTCCTTGACCGTGTCCTCGTAAATGACTCTTGGGATCAGATCTTTCCGGAGTCATCAATATCGAGTCTCACACGCTATGTCTCCGACCATGTGCCTATAGTCATTTCGATTAGCACCTGTTTCCCCCGTCCCGCCTTCTTTAGATTTGAACTTGGTTGGGCCGAAAACCCGGCGTGTAGGCCGGTTATCACCTCCTCCTGGGCTTCGGCCCCTCGTCGCTCTTCGGCACCTCTCACGATCGCACGGGCCCTGAAAAAATGTGTGTGGCGCAAAAGTGTCATCCCTCTAAACACCCGTGAGACAAACTGCAGATTAACGATCAATCTCCTCGACTGGACCGAGGAATGCCGCTTCCTTTCCCCTTCTGAGCTTGCACTTAGACAGGTGGTCATCAAAGTGTTACACAGAACGATACGAGAAAAAATGATTTACTGGAGCCTTCGTGCAAAAATCAAGAAAACTATCGACAGGGATGAAAATTCTAGATTCTTCCATGCCTCGGCATCTCAGCGCCGCCGCCATAACAAAATCCACTCTATCTCACTCCATAATCAAGATTTCACTGCCCATGATGCCTAGTGCCAAATCCTAACATCCTATTACACATCCATTTTGGGGACTCCGTTCTCCCCAACATGGAACTTCTCGCTGCAATCCCTCTACCCTCAACACACCCCACAACTCCTGCAACTGGACGTTCCTTTTACGGGACAGGAAATCTATGACGCTTTTGCAGAAATGAACGTGCTTGCCAGCCCCGGTCCGGACGGCTTTGGGCCTGGTTTTTACCGAAAGTACTGGCCCATTCTGAAAGAAAAAATCACGAACCTTTTTCACTGCTTTTATAACCAGTCTGCAGACATTTCTTGCTTGAACAGAGCCTTTATCATCCTTCTCCCAAAGGCTCCAGTCACCCCTACACCGAACGCGGTCCGACCCATCTCGCTACAAAGCTGCCCGGTCAAAGCCATAGCAAAACTTCTCGCAAACCGTCTTAAGGTCGTCATACCGCTTCTAGTCCATCCGGACCAAACAGGTTTTTTATCAGGGCGTACTATCTTTGAAAATTTCTTGTATGCGGCCGACATCCTCCACGTCTGCGCTAGAAGGAAAGCCCCCACCATGGTGATCAAACTGGATTTCTCAAAAGCATTCGACTCTGTCTGTTGGCCCTCCCTGCTTGCCATTCTAGCTGCCCAAGGCTTCCCTAATAGATGGATTAAATGGATCGAATCGCTGCTTACTACCGGCAAAACGGCCATCCTCCTGAATGGAATTCCCGGCCCATGGATACAATGCAAAAATGGGTTACGACAGGGGGACCCACTATCCCCGTTTCTCTTCATAATAGTTGCAGGCGTGCTCCAAAGAATGATTACAGATGCTTGTGAGCAAAATTTGCTTGCGCACCCCATCTCCCCAGCTCTTCCGTGCCCAGTCCTGCAGTACGCGGATGACACCCTAATTGTCATTAAAGCAGACGCTTCTGCGGCCGCCAACCTAAAACGTATCCTGGATGACTTCTCTAGCGCCACGGGGCTAGCCATTAATTTCTCTAAAACCACTTTCGTCCCCCTAAATATTGACACAGAATTGGCCTCCGCGATGGCGGCCACGCTTGGCACCTCTGTGGCCACTTTCCCGCAAAAGTACCTTGGCCTTCCCCTCTCTCCCCACAAACTGCCCCCCTCTGCGTTCCAACCCGTGATAGACCGTTGCGATATGTACTTAGCTGGGTGGTGTGCCCTTCTGTTCTCTCGCGGTGGTCGTCTGATCCTGTTGTCCACCGTCCTTGACAGTCTTCCCACATACTCCATGATGTGCTTCTCCCTCCCCGTAAGTGTTCTGGAGGAAATCGATAAGCGTAGACGGATCTTCTTTTGGTCAAACGGTGACTCCTTCTCGGGGGCAAAGTGCTTAGTGGCGTGGGATCGGGTGTGTATGCCTAAGCAGGCAGGTGGTCTAGGTGTTAAAAACTTGCGAGCACAATTTTTTTGCCTTATGTTGAAGTTTGCATTCAATTTCCTACACTCCCCCCCTCTGCCTTGGAAAAAACTGGATTATAAACCACTCCCCTCTACATATAGGTCTAGGAAAAAATGCCTCCTTCCTCGGCAAGGCTATCTTCAAACATCTACATACACTAAGAGAGATCTCTCAGGTTAGGATAGGAGATGACGCCTCCACGTTTTTTTGGTTAGATCGTTGGCTACTTTCGGAGCCTCTCGCCACCACCTTCCCAGCCCTGTTTTCCTACCACACAAAGCCAAATGCTTTAGTCACACATATTATGATGGATGTGATTGATCTGGGCTTGCGTAGCCGGCTAACCTTAACTGCTTCCAATGAACTTGTTTCCTTGAGACTGTTGTTGCAGGATGTCCACCTCACGGGAGCTCCGGACGAAAGATCGCTGCTCAACGGGGCTGCCTTCTCCACCAAGGGCGCCTACGACGCCCTTGCCTCTCAGCTGGTCGACCCAAACCTCGCTCACATCTGGGACGCGAGGGTTCCTAGCAGCGTACGGGTGTTTGGATGGTTGTTCTATCTTGACAGGCTTAACACTCGAGCCAATCTACACCGTAAGTCCATCATCGAGTCGTCATCATGTCCCCGTTGCAACGGTGCGCAGGAAGATCGTGCTCACTTGTTCTTCGCTTGCCCCGCTGCTGCTGCCATTTGGGATGCACTTGGGCTGCAGCCATGTTCCTCCCCACTTGAGGAACTGTGGAACTCGCCATGCCACCCCACCCTGCCGCAGTCGGTGTGGCCCTTCGTCCTGCTGCTACTGCTCTGGAAAGTCTGGGATGCACGGAATGCGATGACCTTTAGGGGGGTAAACCAAACCCCAAATGATGTAATTAGGGCCGTAATCTTGGACCTCGCTCTCTGGTCACACCGCCTTACAAAGGCGGACCAAAAAATCCATGTCGGATTGCGGCGGGATTTTTTCTCCTCTCGTCTTGCATAAACCTTGTTGATTAAATCCTTTTGAAATATATTCAGGTGGGGAGCCTTTCCCCCGTGACAGTTTCAAAAAAAATAAATAAGTTGCTTACCAAACCCATTAACAGTCGCGGTAAAAGCGCATTCTCGCGCGGTCCACGTCAGCAGCAAGAGACAATTAATATACTGTGCAGACAGATGTGTATTGGCCAGGAGAAAACAAAGGCTGGCCCACCACTTCTCGTTTGCAGAGAGGGAGTCGCCTCGAGCCCCATCCCTTCTCTTTCTCCCACACGCAACCTCTCCTTTCCTAATTTTCCCTTCCCGGGATGGGTTGCCGCCGCCGCTCCATTGGCCCATCCCAGTTTCTCCGACGCCGGCCACCGGAGAAAGCGCCTTCCTCAGATCTGCTTCTCCCCTAAACTTTTTCGTCTTCGTATTCCACCCGTCCTCCATGATGGTTGCAGAGGAGGAGGCGGGGAAGGGGATGGCATCGAGGTGCCGCTCGGGGCAGCGAGTTGTAGAGGTTCCGAATGCAGAGTAGGGGCGCGAGCAATAGAATGGCATCAAGGCGCTGTTTATTCTGTTGGAGGTCGTGCCCGGCCTAAACCCTAGGGCGCCGTTTCCGGATCGATCCCCTTCGCCGTCGATGAACCCGCGGCCGGAGCTCCGCAGGAACTACCAGCATGGCAGGTAACCCGATCCATCCCCACTCTAATTCAGGCACGTCCACTGATTCAGATTCGTTAATCCTGCCTGAGTCCGCGGCGCGGCCGGACGACAGATGCAGCATAAGGTATGGACGTATGGTATATTCATTCCTAAAGATAATTTTGTTTTCACTATTGTTAGTCATGGCACAATTCTTTTTCTTCAGGTTGTGAGGGGTGTTGTGGGAAGTTTGAAAGTTATTACCCGTCAAGCAAGCTTGAGAGTGGCGGAGTATACTTTCCATTATGCCAAAACCAATGGCAGGGAGAGGGTCTCTGCGATACATAAAGCTAATATCATGAGGAAAACAGACAGACTTTTCCTCAAGGTTTGATGGCTACACCCCTGTTCATTCTTGTTGATGCTGCGTGTTCTATGTTTTCATTTGTCTTGCAAGCTAACTCATAGTTATTTTCTATGTACAATTTTAGTATTGCTGTGCAGTAGCTGAGAAGTACCCTGAAATCACATATGTGTGCGTCCTTTCACTGCCTCAACGTCGAGAATGACTCCGGCCTGGAGGGCCTCATCAAGATGGCCGATTTGGTGCGCCCCTCCCCACCTCCCCTCCCTTCGCTGCTCGCTCTTGTCCTCTAATGGCAGATTGGTCTGCCAAAAATGGAAGCTAGCGCCGTCTTATGATGGGTTTTTCGGAAATACCAGGCACGGGCAAACACTCTTAGACCCACATGACCTTGATGAGATCGACCGCTCAGCTGATGAATTTGATGAGCTTAATCCATCCTTGCACGGTCTACACCTGCAGGCAATCATGATGTTGCTTCTCTGCAATCAGGTTTCCTCGTACTGTACCATGCCCAGCAAGTTCTATTTGTATCGCTATGATTTCGATCGGATTTCCTTCCAGTGTACCATGCCTGGCAGTTTAGTTGTATCACTACAATTGTAGGTTTTCTTTCAGTGTACCATGCCCAACAATTTAATTCTGTCGTTGTATGTTTAGCTTGGCACATCTGCAGTACATCCTTGCACCATGCACATGTTGTATTTTAAGTTTGGCAGCTGTGTCTTTAGCACAGCAGAATTACATTCCAGTGTATATGCACAGTTATTTAAATTGTACTCCAGGATTTCGTGTGCCATGTATAGCTGCAGTATACTACACTATCAAAACTCGGGTGCCAAAGATCGGTTGTGTTGTCTATCAACTGAGGACATAAACTAAGCAACTGTTGACTATATGGCATCATTTTTGCACCTGAATCTGGCTTTGCTCTGACAATGACACAAAGCAGTGAGCCAACTGATCGGAACTGCTGTGGAGTGAAATGGATTTTAAATCGGTGTCGGACAATAAACCTTGTAGAAGCTCTGGTTCGGTGATTCAGATTGCGACACACTGCAATTATGAATAGAACATATAATTTGGTGCCTGATTTATGTCATTGTCGATGCTATAACTGCGTGAGCGAGCAATGACATCCAGAGTTGGATAGATTGCTGGATCTTTAGGTTCAAGTGTTATGCGTGGGCTCATAAGTTTCAGACATGGAACATAAGCATTCTTTAGTTTTCAGTTATATCTGGTCATGGGCATGGGCACACTGATAAGCAACAATACGGCAAAACTGACATCCATAGAGAAAATTATATGTCTCACTATTTAGGTTCAGTCTATCTACCGAGGATTCCACTGTATGACCATCGAAAGCTAGAAAAGAGTATTGAGCATAAAGTTCACCCAAACCTGGGAGCCATCTGATGAAATCAGGGGCGGTGGCGATTTCTCTCCGGACTCTGCGCCCTGAAATCAGGTGCAGTCCTCTTTCCTTTGTACTATTTCCATTGTGTATTTTTAGAGTTCCTCGTATAGTTTTTTTTGGAGAAATTTGTTAGTTATATGTAGTGTGTCTGATGCATTTTATGAGTGTGTTTGTTCATATTCATAGTATAACGATGCTCTTTTGTCAGACCCTAAGAAAGAAAGGGAACGTCACATTTCTGTTGCTGTGGATAAAACTATAAAAGATAAATTTCAAGAGATGCAACTTAAGTTTGAATGGCTTTACCATCACTCCATGGATTATATTAATCTACTTTGGTCACTCTTTTAGATTTTGGCTTCACGACTAATTACATGGATGCTTAGCCGTAACCATCATGCCTGTCATCATTCAAGTTCTTATTTTTTTTATTGATGCCTGTTGCACAGAGGGGATGAGATGAGTTCTGCATGTCTTCTCTTATTTTAAGTGTCTACCTGAGTTCTTCACATAGTGCATTGGTTTCGTTGCAAATATACTAAAAATATGTGTGCATACCGTGGATCTTGTCCTGCGAACCAGAAACAACTTCTTACAAGATGCATTTGTTTCAGCTTGATTCGAATGGATTTCTTTCTTTTCATATGCTTGCCTCAAACTATCATAAATTTGAATCCATAGATAAATCCAATGTTTGCTTGCTCTCACTAATCTGTTACAGTCTATAAACATCATTTCTAACGTTCAATTACTTTCCATTCACTTACTAAATATGCTATAAAGCTAAAGATGATTACAGCAGAAGTAAATCCGTCTATAAAGCACTCTATCACCACGACTTCCATTCAGAAATCTATAAACATGGTTCTTCAATCAATACAATTTATAGCTTTGTTCACGATTGTTTCTTGCCATATCAAATGCTTATATTGACCCTGTAATTTACTGATGCATAAAAAATAATACTTAACTACAAGATCAATGTACCTGACACGATTATCTCGAGAAAATAGACCATATATGTTTACTGTCGTTGAATCTCTAACAACCATATTGTCGTACTTAGGTGCTCAGTTAATCGTGTTATCCTGATAAGTCAGATCAATGTACCTGACACGATTATCTCGAGAAAATAGACCATATATGTTTACTGTCTTTGAATCTCTAACAACCATATTGTCGTACTTAGGTGCTCAATTAATCGTGTTATCCTGATAAGTCTTGATCACCAATTTATAATTATGAATCAAATTTGCCCTTTTTTTTTCACTGTCTTGTGATATGCATACACCCTCTGTTGCATTTAAGTTGCTTGTATGGTAGCACCTAAATTAGAAACTTTTCTTTTGTCTCCTTTAGACCATATATGTTTTCTGTCGTACTTGTGCTGAATTAATCGTGTTATCATGATAAGTCTTGATCACCAATTTATAATTATGAATCAAGTTGGCCACTTCTTTTCACTGTCTAGAGATATGCATACACCCTCTGTTGCATTTATGTTGCTCATATAGTAGCACCTAAATTAGAAACTTTTATTTTGTATCTTTCATTTCTTTCCATTTGCATTTCATACTTACAGGCACACCGGCAATCTTTATTACTATAATACTCTCTTATACTCGATGCCATGTTATACTCAACGACATTCATTCGACTATCTTTTGCATAAAAGTTTTTTTTATTGCATTTGTTCTGACTGAGTAAATATTACGTTGTTCTTATATCTTCATGTTAGTACAAGTGTTATATCTTCCAATACTTTCAGGTGGAGTACACAGAAGACAAGCTGCAGGAAGGCAATGACACCTTCCCACTCAAAAACGTAGATGGCACCGTGAGTTGTGACGCCCGATTCATTCTTGGAACCGACAAGACGTCCACCATCACGACAAACTGGTCATGGTTTCGCCATCACGCCAGCATCTGCAAGGGTGACATCTATGCTTTCCACTTCAAGCGCAATAATGCCGTCAGCTTAAATCGAATATCATCCGTCTAGCATATTTAGCTTATCTCTAAGACTTGATATCCCTGATATCCGACGAACTATGCCTCTCTTCTGGACATTGACCGTCTTTCGGAGCATCTTAGGCTTCGATTTCGCATCCACTCTGTAAGACCATGATCTACCTGTTAATATAGATCTCCTGCCTTGGTATGCTTGCTATGCTATATAAATGCACACTATAATGATCTATTTCTCTTAAGTGCACTTTTTTCTTCAACATATGTAGCTTATTGATGCTGGTTGTGCTTCTCTAGATCGAATAAGCACGTTCAGAGCTACGCAAGCTAGACTTGTACGCACAGGTACAGCTTATCTATGCTGGTTGTGCTTCTCTAGATCGAATAAGCTATGTTCAATCAGAACTACGCAAGCTAGACTTGTACGCACAGATACGCCTAGGAGGCGCGCCTGGGCGCGCCCCAACCTCTAGTTAACTCAAACCACTACACAAATGCTTTTTCCTAAGAGATATATTTGGATTTATGTCAATTCGATATTTTGAGAGGATTTTATTTCGAATTGTTTTCTATGAAGCTGAAGTGAACCGATTGTAAAAAATAAATAAATGAAATACGTCCACGGCCACTGAATTTGATCTGGGCGACTTGTTCCATGCAGTGACGAATAGGTGAGTACCTCTGAGTAACGAGGCGTGCACCCCACGACGAACCTGTTTCCAAGTACGGGGACTAACCCATCAACGATTTTGTAATTTTTGCTCATATTAAAAATGTGACAAGACCTAACACTGGAATCAACCTCAGAAGCTCATTGTTCTCCTTTGACTTCTTGGATCCATGTCACAGCCCGCATCAACGTGAAGTACTGACACAAGGCCATAGCGAGTGGCCCTTGCCTCCTGACTTTTGACGTGCTCAGGTTGTTATCGGACATCGCATAGTCATAGGGCAGAGGAGCAAGCAGATGGTAGCGGAGTAGGGAGTGGAAGCATGTGGCCGCGGAGGCGAAGGGGAAGGGGAAGAACACTCAGGAGGGGAACGAAGAACTTGAGGGTGGCTGCTGACAAGCTCACTACCTAGCCGAGCATGGCATTGCGGCGGCGTCAAGGCAGAGCGGGGGAGTTAGAGAGGAATGCATTTACGTATCGGTGATTAGGGATATGTAAATGCATTCTGAGTGTGAGTAGGTACTTCCTCCGTCCGTCTTACATTATGGGAAGGGGGGAGTAGTATATACACGAGATGATATTACTGTATGAGGTCGTGCATGGCAGTAGAGTAACTTGTGATGGCACGTTACATACATAGAAGGAGGCATGCGTGCATGCATATAAGTAGTATATATGCATCTAGGCCGCCGTTCCGTTACATATACCGATCGATCCTTGCATTGTTTTGGAAGATGAGGCCTGCGCACGGGTGTAATTAGGGCTGGCCACCTACCGGGGGTACATTACAGTCATAAATTTTGCTGCACGGACGTCCGGTGTAGGGTTTACCAGGCGGCGACGGGAAAGCAGGGTGGTTAGGGTCGTTGCTACCAGTGCCTGGACGGGAAACCATGGACGTACGTTATTTAGCAGATCATCATAACTAGTTAATCGATTCCAGAAATGACGACGAAATGAACGAACATATTTTGAAGTGAGAACCAATTAAGTACTGTCGACTGACCTACTACAGTGGCGTCGTGGGTGACCGTGGCTCCAAGGCAGACGGAGCTGTTCATGATCACCGCGGCGACGACGACGAAGAGAGCGATCTGCAGGAACACCGTGGGACGACGGCCGGCAGACGCAATGCCGATGATTCGAGGATGCTAGCTAATGATCGAGCGAGGCGTTGATGCTTGCTGGTCGAGGAAAGCCCGTATGTATTTATATACCGTCCGTGTGGTCTCAAGAGAGATATATATGTTTCAAGCTGCTGCATATTTCGGTACCACCGAATTTCTACGGTTAGTCCAGACTGGTGACTAGTGAGTGGAGAGAGCTTGGCCGTGGCTGTGCACGGCGACCGGCGAGAGAGAGGCATGCAGTCGATCGATCGACGACCTAACGCATGCAGCGACGACTGACGACTAGGCGCTACGGCCGCGCAGCAAGGGAAGATTCTCTTCTCCATTTTTCTCCGGTTAGTCAACAAGGCGACGTCGCTCTTGTATGTGCAGCCTCTGCTTCCTTATCTGTACAGTAGTACACATTAAATTAGAGCTCCAAAAGGAAAAGGCCTCGTCTCTCGCTAGAGGATTTGTAGCACGCGATCTCCAAGATCGTAAAACGATTTATGTATATAGACTGTTCGCCATTTGTTTTTATGGGTAATGCATTCATATATCATGACAGTACAAATGTCCGTGTGGGGTCCCATACTTATTCCGTGGGGTCGCTTAATAATGGAATACATAATCAAACATACAAAAATAGCACACATGGGCAAACATGATTTATCATACCCATTTATTTATTTTTCATTCTTCTTGGTTCCTATTTGCCCTTACCTTCCTGTTTTCTCGAGCAAGAACATCCATTTTGACCATTATTTTCGTCGAAGAAAGAGAAGAGATCATCTGCTACTCTTAAAAATTAAAGGCCTTCAAAGATATCAACAAATGAAGCAATGTATTTGCTGAAAAATCCGAATGATTTTTTTGAAAAGGTTCATTGCTATTTCCGATCAAAGACCATCCATTATCTTTGTCGTAGAAAGAGAAGAGATCATCTGCTACTCTTAAAAATTAAAGGCCTTCAAAGATATCAACAAATGAAGCAATGTATTTGCTTCCGTCTCTGCACGTCTGCTTTTCCTAGTTGCAGTTTCAGATCGAAGCCTATCCAAGTAGGGAGGGCGGGGAGAAAGATGTTGCTTTGCCTTCTTGCAAGGAGAGGATGGTTAACGAGACACAATGATTGTGAGGAGAAAACAAGTAGGAGAGAGGATCAGAATTTGTCGCTACATAAATGAAAACCACATATCATCATCTTCGACACATATTTCTGAATTAGAACAATTATTTTATCATTGAACTTTTTTGTTACTCCGTGGCAACGCGCGGGCATTCAACTAATCCACTATAATTTTCTTTTCCAATATTTGCGAGCTCGACAATAGGAATCACCCTTTCCAGCCAGACAACATAATAAAGACATAAGCACACCACTTTGATATTTAAGCTAGCAAGTTAATTAATCTGTCAAAGTACAAGGTCAGAATAAGGTTCATCACATGTAACTTCCAAATAAAAGTTTTCTTTTCTTTGCTAGTCACGCAATTCTGACCAGATGAACAAGTTGGGCCCACACGCCAGGGACCGACGATCGCTGATGGCCTCAGCGTTGGACTAGCAAGCCCAACGCTCAAAACGAGCATGATTTGTTCACGTGCATGCGCCTCCGTCTCTGCAAGAAATCGCCGTCTGATTCGTCGATCTTCTTGCTGGCCAAGGCGAGCAAATACTACCATCATGCACGTATCGTACCGTACACGTTTGAAGTTTTGAACTCCTTGTCATGCACGTACGGACCGCACACAAGCATCAATGTACTCTCTTCGTCCGGAATTACTTGTCGCGGAAATGAATGTATCTAAACGTATTTTAGTTCTAGATACATTCATTTTTATCCATTTCTGTGACATGTAATTTGGGACAGAGGAGTATAACCGAGGACTCCTCTTGCTCTCCGTGACGTATGTACGTCAACAAATCATGCATGCATGCAAGCATCCAATGCGAACTGGAGTAGCAGTGCTTACAAGAAATTGCCGGCTGGCGACGTGCATGCCTCCGTCTCTGCACGTACGTACGTAGCGGTGCAAGACTACATCCGACAATATATGTTAACACACGCAAATGGGTACCAATGGCTAATGGCCTTGGAGGCGGTCGAGCACTCTTCATCAGCGCAGACTACTGCAAGTTTGTTTATGCACCTTGTGGAGATGTCGAAGAGGATGCCATTTATCTTCTCGAGTCAGGCGAGGTCTTCAATATGAAGACTCACAATGCTAGCCCGACAAGATTTTGTGAGCGTTATTACTTCGGAGAAGATGGAATGTGGCTCTTCCCCCCAGAATTGGTGCTTTAACGGTATATGAACATTGCACAACAGTTTTTTAAAATGCTAATGATGCATTTATAGTGGATAACAATATGTTTCTATCTTTTTACATGGTTGAGTTGTCACGTGGATATTTGCTTTCCTTTGTTTGTGACTATATATAGGACAAATAGGATAGTGGCCGTTTATTTATAGGGTTCCGACATCATGGAACCTAGCTTTAGCCTTTCTGTAAGCTTGGACAATATTTGGTACAGACGGTCATAATTTGCTTGATTGTCATACGGTTGTGCACAGGACCTCTGGACTATATCAATGTGCTCCATAACTCGTGCTTAGATCCTTGAGCATGGCCGTTGGATAGGTTCTTAATTTGTGCATCAATGATAAGTTGCTTATTAACTCAAACCACTAGAGTAAAGCTCGTTCCTAAGAGACATATTTGGATTTATGCCAAATTGATTTTTTTGACAGGAATGTATTTAAATTTGTTTCGTATGAAGTTTTTTTTCGACAAGGAGGATTACCCCCGGCCTCTGCATCAAGTGATGCACACAGCCATTTTATCAATCAAAGTAGCAACGAGTATGTAGTTCAACACAAGTTCGCAAGCAAACTCAAGCCAAAAGGAATAAAATGCCACAACCATTGTATGAAGTTGAAGCGAACTGATTGTAAAAAAAAAAGCGAAATACATGTACAACCATTGCATTCGATCTGGACAACTTCATGCAGTGGTGGCAATAAGTGAGTACCTCCGTCGCTGCTTCAAAGCCCCCCGTTCATTGCTTCAAGTCATCATTGGCATCTCGCCACTTGCCGTCCAATCAGCTACGGGAATGGAGCCTCGCCGCCGCCGCCAGCTCCGCGGGCAAGCCCGTCGACAGCGAGGAAAGGGCGCATGATTTGGACGCCGCCTGAGACGCGGAGCACTGATGGGAGGCTTCCAACCACTGATGTCACTTAAGCAAATGGGAGACTTGCACTCTATATTTTTTTTCAATTTTGAAATTGATAAAGAGGGTTTAAAAAGTTCAAATTTGCTAGCAGTCCATTGCCCACGCAACCTATTGCTTTTGTCAGGGTTAGGCAGACCCGTGCGTGGTCTACAGCTGTGCGCTGCCAGGAGTCTACAGGAGACTACGACTAGCCCATCACTCGGTCCAACGGACCACACCACGCTCTGCTCTGCTGCGAGGACACCACCCACCCCAACGCCATGTCACTCCGCCGCCTCGTAGCCCGCTCCCTCTCCACCGCCGACCTCTCCGGCCGCCTCCGCTCCCTCTCCACCGCCGTCGCTGTCCCAGGCCGCTCTCTCTCCAACGCCGACCTCGCCGGCCGCCTCCGCCGCTCCCTCTCCACCGCCGCCGCCGCCACGCACCCGCCATGGGCAATCATCCACGACACGTCGGAGGTCGACCGGTCGTCGTCGGCCCCGGGCGCGCGCTTCCGCCCCGTGGATCCTCCGGGCGTTTCCCACATCTTCGCCCCAGCGCACCTCATCGATCCCACGGAGCGCCCAAACGCGGGCAGCAGCGACGACGTCCTCCAATACCTTGACGGCAACGTCGTCCAGCTTCTCTTCGGCAATGTCGGCGCCGCCAGCGGCGACGGCCACCTCCTGCTCAGCTACCACGACCTCCGGGCGGAGGGCCCCTGCACCCCCTGGGACCTGATCGGCAACCCGGAAACCCAGCGCTTCGTCTGCAACCCCCTCACCGGCCAGATGCTCCGCCTGCCGGACATCGGCGGCTCCAGGAGGAACTACGCCGTCCACCACATGGGCCTCCTCACCCAGGCCGATGGAGGGCTCGGGTGCGGGCCGCCCGACAGGTTCGCCGTCGCCGAGTTCGTCCTCAATGGCGCCGCCATCTTGCGGTTTCTCTCTGAGGAAGGTAAGTGGACGGCGGTACGGCCCATCCATGGCAATCCATCGCTCCCGCGCCCGATGGAGATGAACCAGGAGACGGTTGCCTTCGGCGGCCGCCTGTGGTGGGTCGACCTGACCTTGGGTGCCGTCTCCGTCGACCCCTTCGCCGACCGGCCGGAGATCCGCTTCGTCCAGCTGCCGAGCGGCAGCGTGCTGCCTGCGTTTGCACGTGTGGACGAAGGGGATCCCGCAAAGGTCGACGAACGGGCGCAGTTGATTCTGGATGTGGCCAAGCGCCGGCGCATCGGCGTGAGCGAGGGGAGGCTGCGCTACGCCGAGGTGACTCCGGGCGGGCCGTTTCTTCTCAGCTCTTATGCGCTCGACGACGAGGAGGGCAGCGGCTGGAAGCTGGAGCACCAGGTGGCGCTCAGGCAGGTGTTGGCGGACGGAGGCTACCCGTGGCGGGAGAACTCGGGACAGGCGGCACCGCAGATCGCCGCCCTTGATCCTCTTGACGCCAACGCCATTTGCATCAAGGTCGGCGAGGGCGTCGTCGTCGTGGACATGGGCAATAAGAAGGTGATCGGGGCGGCATCTCCGGTCAAAGGCGAGTACATTTCTCTCATACCATGTGTGCTTCCACCATGGCTTGGACTAAGCCGGATCCCCGCCGCAGGTACCTACCAATCTTCTTCTTACGTTTCAGTTTTGCATTTGTTGGTGCATTGCTTCAGATGTTCTGTGCTAGCTTGGGGAGAATTTTATAGTAATGTGGAAACATACAAATGGATGAATTTTGTAATTGGTAACAATGTTGTGAGCGTGTTGTAGATGGTGGTGAGGAATTGACAAAAAAATTAAAAATTTAGAAGTGAATTGACATTGTCAGTAAGAATGTAAGATCCAAACATGAATTGGAATCAGAGACTAGGATTGGTACTATCGATCTAGCTAGACCGACTTGATGTTTGGGTGTGCTGGGAGATTTTTTTATTTTTTTTAGAAAAGGAGGATGACCCCCGGCCTCATACAAGCGGGTGCTCGAATCATATCCGATTAGCTGATCACAATGGTACATTTTTCTGAAGCCTGAAATCATGTGTATTCACACCAGTACTCTGTTCATAAAACTCATATGTTGTTCAAATCTTGTGTCACAAACAGGTAATGCATCTCTTAATTAGCTAGCAGCGGTCTCTTTCAGTGATATGTTTTTTTTTGAAGCTGAAACCGTAGAACAATAGTTCTACGGTATTTTCATTTCAAAAGGGGCAGTACATGATATTTACAAAAAGAAAATAGAAAATAGAAGAAAAACTATTACAATCATCCAATTCCTTTCTTGGAAAACATGGAGGGTTATCTAAAAATTATCTTAAACTCTACAAGCATCACAGATGTGTAGTGATCCATTCTGTGAATCTGTCCAAAAACTTGGCTTTGATCCGATACTGCATCAGTCCCAAATCCTCTTTGAGCCAGAATTTCCAGCAGTTTAGACTAGATGCCTCTTTTCTGAAAATTTTCCCATTTCTCATAGTCCATATTCTCCAACATCGTTGAATAATAATGTCCAAAGCAAATTCCTTGGGCAAGGCAGAGTGTATGATCAAAATATCATCAAAACTGGAAATTCCAAGTTTTCTATTTGGCACAATGTTCTCCCAACAAGCTTGAGTAAATGAACAATCCCAAAAAAAGGTGCCTTAAAGTTTCTTCAGCCTGATCATTGCAGAAAACACAGTTGTAGCTGTCGAGAGCCATATTTTTCCTTTTCAGTATGTTTCTAGTGTTCACTCTGTCATGTAGAAGGAGCCAAAAGAAAATCTTGTGCCTTAGTCTGTTGGAGGTCTTCCATAACCATCTGAACAGGAAGTTGCTTTCAATCTTGGGCCAGATGGCTTTATACAACTTGATTGAAGAGTATCTCTGACCTTGTCCATTACCCTTCCAAATGTCAGCTCTTTGATTATTCCAGTGGGAATTTAGGAGTCTTGTAGGCTAATTCAGACAAAGGTGTGTGGAGCAACTGATGAGGATTAGCTTCAGAGATCCAACTTGCAGCTGATTGAAAGTCATTCTTAAGAAAGGAATGTAGCTCAGGGAACTTATTAGAAAGAGCATTGTCTAACCATGTGTCATGCCACAACAGAGTGCAGCATTTGTAATTTGCTTTGAATAGAGGCAATAGTTTTAAATGATTTTTCCACCAGCTTGAGCCTTCCATCTTGATCCCTGGTAATTGTGTAGAGCCTTCCATCTTTCAGTGATATGTTGCAGTTGTGGATGGTGTCTAAACACACATACATCATCCCCTTTGGTTTCTGTGAATTTTGAATTTACACATGTCCATGTTCTCCATTTTATTTCCACATCCCTATATACCGTTTTCAGTTAATGGCTGTTGTACACTTGTTTATTCAACTGATCATCCAACTTTTGGCTTGAAAGTAAATTTTGTTCCTCTGATCAGTGTCAAGCTATGTGAGCAGTGAGCTGTGCTGAATTCTAGCCTGTTCTATGTATCAGTTGTGTCCGCTGGCACATTTCTTATAAGCAAGCGTAGTTTATACTGTACAAAATTATTCCGAGTTAACATAGATTGTGTCTGTTCTTCAATTCTTGTACCTTGACAGAGAAAACTTTTTTTCAGGCAAGGATGACATGGAAGTGACATATGATCGGGTCAGTAGCGGTTAGAAGTCGTGAATGGGCATCAGTCTACCAGCTTACGTATCTCTGGTTGGGAACTATCTTAGTCTCTTATCTAATGCTTCATTGTCATAATGGTGACCGCTCTTCTCTTTTTCTTGAAATCTTAACAACTGTTAAAAAGCGTTAAACTGAAGCTTATTATTTGCAAACAATTTATAATGATGTAATTTGGTGCTATGAAGTAAACATGTTGTCCAGATGATAAGTCACTTTCTATTTCACTTTTGGAGGTACTTGTGTTTATTCGGTTTTTCATTTTGCTTTTCCATGTTGGGTCAAACGTTCCTAATATGTTTTCTTTTATTTTTTCAGGTTTCCTGGAACTAACAGATGGAGGGGTTGCACTATATTAGGAAGGAAGCTGGCAGTAGTTTGTCGAACTCTCATTTTGGGTGAAATCTGGAATATTTAGGATTTATTGTAGTTTGTTGATGAGTTACCATCTCGTTTAGAGGGAAATCTAGCAGTTGGTTCAACAGTCCATTAGGATATTACCGTAGAACTAAATTAAATCAGTATGTGACGACTGTCACAAAACCGCACGCATGAAGTTACTTGCAAGACAATATGCTCATCTTTTCTTTTCAAGTTCAGAACAAGGAAAATACAAGCTCATCTTTTTGTTGTAAAACATGGATGCATCCATGATTTTAAATGCTTGTAGACTTGTAGTCTTGGTGACATCTGTTATGACTTGTATGTTTTTCACTGCCTTTATTGCTTGACAACAACATAGATCACCAACACAACAAAGTTCTCTGCCATAATATGTTTACAAAAAATTCAAAATATATGTACGAAGTAATCACAATCGTGCATCAACGCACAACAATCCTTTTAAGGCTTCTTTGTGTAGTGTGCAAATTTAAATTCATTTTGATATTTGAATTTATCGTGGCTAGCTCTTCAAGATAAGTCCAATGAGCAATATATTTCAAATTGTGGAGCAAAGCTAGGACTGAGCATGTTGGTCAAGTGAAACCTCATTAATTAACTTATATTTATTTGAAGGTTCTTTGCCTTTCGTTAACAAATAAGATGTCTTTTTTTAATGTTTGAGACAGATGGTTATCATGCAGGAACATATTTATGTACCAACTAAAAAGTGTTGAGTTCTTATTTGCAACTATGCCACATTGTCACAAGTCATAAGTTGTGGATATACTCATGAGCGCAGCGCTATATACATGCGCAAGGGTGTAGTCAGGCTCCGGCAACACTAGCTATGGCATGGGGCGTGACAGCTAGTTACATCCTTGACCGTAGCTATTCTAGCTGCTAGTATTATGCATTGTTTATCACTATAGCTTGAAGTTGGCCTAGGCCATTGAGAGCAACAATTCCATGCTCAAGCTCATCTGCACTCGTGATAAAGAAAAAAAATCAAAACAAATATTAGAATTTTTTTTAAAAATCTATTTTTTGTACATAATATGGTGCGTGAGGTGCGTAGTGGACCTGATGAAATTGGCTCTTTATACCAACAGGATTGTAATGATCATCTTTGATTAATACAATCCATATTTCTCAAAAGAAAAGAGTGAGATCATTTGGGCATATGAGTAGCTCGGCAAAAAAGACAAATTTGGGGTCTGTAAAAAAGTTTACTGTTCATGTATTGTTCTGACCCCAATTTGCTTTTTTTTGCCGAGAGATGCTAAATGATCTGAAATTTGGGGCGCACCTCACGCAAAAAATTATCTACCATGCAAAAACAATTTTTTTTTTGTGTGAATTTTTCCTTGACCGGTGCAGATGAGCCTGAGCTTAGAAATGGATATTCATAGGTCATTGCTTTATCCTGGCTACGCAACATATGTGTGTGTGTGTGCGCGCATGCTTAAATCACAATTCTTCATGTATTCTACTCACTTCATTCCATAATGCAGTGCGCATAGTTTTTTTTTGAAAGTCAAATTTTTTCTATAAACTTTGACCAAATTTATAGAGAAGAGTATCTACATATTTATTATCAAATTCGTATCACCACATAAAACACAAGATAAACTTTTATATCATATTTGTTTTGTATTATTATTGTTGTTGATGTTTTTCTCAATAAACTTGGTCAAACTTTGTGATAATTGACATAAAGAAAAAAAAACTATACGCACTACATTACGAAATGTAGGGAGTAGTATTTAGAAAACGATGGGAAGTCTCCCTTATATATTGGTCATCACCATCTTAGACCTAGCCAAACCCTTTTCCGGTTTAAATTTCCATGCAACACCTAGTCCTAAGGCCAAAGTTTTCTGATTTTTTTAGAAAAGGAGGATCACCTCAGCCTCTACATCATTATCAAGCACACAAACATATATTTATTCAAGTTCAAATAACATTATAGTACATAAATTCAAAAAGACAATATTACAAGCCACAACTAGCGGAAATAGAGATATATGCCCACACACACAACATGCTATTGGACCATCATCCAAACCGGTTTTATGTATCTCGTGCTACCATCACTCATTGGTTGCACCGAGAGACCATAAGCTCCCGTACTTCCACATGTTGCGGTAAGGACCACATATGCATCCATCCTGTAGTTCATAAGATAACCAACAAAAAATTGTGTACCTTTACTTTGGGTTTTTTCCGATAAAGGGCGCATTTATTATAGCGAATGTAGCATCAAGCGGATACATATCATGATGAGCAACACCCAGCCTCTGCATAACAAGAATGCACACAGCCAAATATCTAAAGTGTGACCAAAAAGAGTAAATAAAATTGATGAAAATGTTTTCGGTGATGTTAAATTATGGAGTATATCAAAGGGTCTAGTAAATATTAGAAGGCTTTTATAGTAATTTAAATATCAACGGGCCTTAAAAGGCCATGACGAGGAAGGCAACTTGGGTCACAAGGGCCCAAGTGGAGTTGGCACCCCCCCTTTTCCTTGTGTGTGTGTGTGGGGGGGGGGGGGCGGAGGAGGGGTGCTACTCGTGAGTTGCGTTGGGATTTTTCCTGAAGAGGAAGGGTGAAGCAATATAGTAGCTGATAAGTATTTTCCTCGGTGAGAATCAAGGTTATCGAACCAATAGGAGAACCACGCAAATGCCTAGTAAGCAGCACCTACACACACAAGAGCAAATACTTGCATCCAACGCGGGCAATAGGGTTGTCAATCCCCTTGAACTCGTTACTTGCAAGGATTAAATCTTATAGTGATAGGTATATAATTGAAAAGTAAATAAATTGCAACAACGTATTTTTTGGTTTTAGTAATATAATAAAAGTATACCCGGAGGCCATAGTTTTCACGAGTGGCTTCTCTCTCGAAACATAGCATACGGTGGGTAAACAAATTATTGTTGGGTAACTGATAGAAAAGCGCATAGTTATGATGTTATTCATGGCAATGATCGTGTATATAGGCATCACGTCCGTGACAAGTAGACCGACTCCTGCCTGCATCCACTACCATTAGTCACCCATCGGCCGCTATCCAGCATGCATCTACGGTATTAAGTTCATGACAAACAGAGTAACACTTTAAGCACGATGATATGATGGATACAGAATAAAACCAAGCAATATGATTAAACTCCGTCGTTTTACCCTAATGGCAACAATACAAATACATGCCTTGCTACCCCTTATGTCACTGGGTGAGGACACCATAAGATTGAACTCACTACAAAGCACCTCTCCCACTAAAGATAAATCAATCAAGTTGGCCAAACCAAACGGATAGATCGAAGAGAAAGACAAAGCAACAATAATCATGCATAATAAAGTTCAGAAAAGACTCAATTACTATCAATAAATAATCTGATCAAAAATCCATAATTCATCGGATCCCAACAAACACACCACAAAACAAGATTACATTGAATAGAACTCCATGGAGATCATGGAGAACTTTGTATTGAAGATCAAAGAGAGAGAAGAAGCCATCTAGCTACTAGCTATGGACTCGTAGGTCTGTTGTGAATTACTCACACGTCATCAGAAGGGCGGCAAGGTTGATGTAGAAGCCCTCTGTGATCGATTCCCTCTCCGGCAGAGTAAAAAGGCCTCCAGATGGGATCGCGGAAAAACAGAGACTTGCGGCGGCGGAAAAATTGTTTCGTCTGGCTCTCTTGGGGTTTCCCAATATTTGAGAATTTATAGAAGTGGAATTAGGTCAGACGGAGCCACGTGGGGCCCACAAGGCATCAGGGCGCGCCCTGCTACTTCTTGAGCTTGCGTTGGTTTTTCCCTTGAAGAGGAAAGGGTGATGCAGCACAGTAGAGGTAAGTATTTCCCTCAGTTAAGAACCAAGGTATCAATCCAGTAGGAGAAGAACGCACAAATCACCAACACCTGCACAAACAATCAAACACTTGCACCCAACGCGATAAAGGGGTTGTCAATCCCTTCACGGTCACTTGCAAAGGTGAGATCTAATAGAGATAGATAAACAAAAGATAAAATATTTTTGGGTTTTTGGTATATAGATCTGAAAATAAAAGATTGCAAAATAGTAGATCGGAAAGTAATATGATGGAAAATAGACCCGGGGGCCATAGGTTTCACTAGAGGCCTCTCTCATGAAGGCAAATAATACGGTGGGTGAACAAATTACCGTCGAGCAATTGATAGAAAAGCGCAAAGTTATGACGATATCCAAGGCAATGGTTATGCATATAGGCATCACGTCCGTGTCAAGTAGACCGACTCCTGCCTGCATCTACTACTATTACTCCACACATCGACCGCAATCCAGCATGCATCTAGAGTATTAAGTTCATAAAGAACGGAGTAACGCCTTAAGTAAGATGACATGATATAGAGGAATTAACTCAAGCAATATGATGAAAACCCCATCTTTTTATCCTCGATGGCAATAATGCAATACGTGTCTCGCTACCCCTACTTTGTCACTGGGTGAAATCACGCAAGATTGAACCCAAAGCTAAGCACCTCTCCCATTGCAAGAAAAACCAATCTAGTTGGCCAAACCAAACCGATAATTCGAAGAGAAATACATAGATATTAAATCATGCATAAAAGAATTCAGAGAAGATTCAAATAATATTCATAGATAAGCTAATCATAAATCCACAATTCATCAGATCTCGACAAACACACCGCAAAAGAAGATTACATCGGATAGATCTCCAAGAGCATCAAGGAGAACGTTGTATTGAGAATCAAAGAGATAGAAGACGCCATCTAGCTACTAGCTATGGACCCGTAGGTCTGAGGTAAACTACTCACGCATCATCGGAAGGGCAATAGAGTTGATGTAGAAGCCCTCCGTGATCGATTCCCCCTCCGGCAGGATGCCGGAAAAGGCCCCAAGATGGGATCTCACGGGAACAGAAGGTTGCGGCGGTGGAAAAGTATTTCCGTGGATGCCTCTGGTGGTTCTGGAATATTTGTGAATATATAGGAGGAAGACCTAGGCCAGGAAGTCACCGAGGGGCCCACAAGGTAGGGGGGCGCCCCCCCCTAGGGCACGCCCTCCACCCTTGTCGCCGCCTCGTGGCTCTTCTGACTTGCACTCCAAGTCCCCTGGGTGTCTTCTGGTCCAAGAAAAATCATCGTGAAGTTTTATTCTGTTTGGACTCCGTTTGGTATTCCTTTTCTGCGAGGCTCAAAAACAAGGAAAAAACAGAAACTGGCACTGGGCTCTAGGTTAATAGGTTAGTCCCAAAAATAATATAAAATAGCATATTAATGCATATAAAACATCCAAAACAGATAATATAATAGCATGGAACAATAAAAAATTATAGATACGTTGGAGACGTATCACGCCCTACCCCCTGGGCGCGCCCTGTTGCCTTTCCGTCTCCATGCTTCTCATCTGGTTTCCTCCCGAAGCCTCTAGGGTCTCTTTTGTCCATAAAAAAATCATCAAAAAGTTTCGTAGTGTTTGGACTCTGTTTGGTACTGATTTCCTGGAAAACCAAAAACAAGCAGAAAACAGCAACTGGCACTAGGCACTGAGTTAATAGGTTAGTCCCCCAAAATCATATAAAATTTAATAAAAAGTATCCAAGATTGATAATATAATAGCATGAAAAAAATTAAAATGATAAAAACAGAATTTTTGATGTAGAATGCTACCTAACATACTTATCCATGTAATTTTCTTTATTGTGGCATGAATGTTCAGATCCATAAGATTCAAAACAAAAGTTTAATATTGACATAAAAACAATAATACTTCAAGCATACTAATAAAGCAATCATGTCTTCTCAAAATAACATGGCCAAAGAAACCTATCCCTACAAAATCATATAGTCTGGCTATGCTCCATCTTCATCACATAAAGTATTCAAATCATGCAAAACCCCGATGACAAGCCAAGCAATTGTTTCATACTTTTGATGTTCTCAAACCTTTTCAACTTTCACGCAATACATGAGTGTGAGCCATGGACATAGCACTATAGGTGGAATAGAATATGGTGGTTGTGGAGAAGACAAAAAGAAGGAGATAGTCTCACATCAACTAGGCATATCGACGGGCTATGGAGATGCCCATCAATAGATATCAATGTGAGTGAGTAGGGATTGCCATGCAACGGATGCACTAGAGCTATAAGTTTATGAAAGCTCAAAAAGAAACTAAGTGGGTGTGCATCCAACTCACTTGCTCACGAAGACCTAGGGCAATTTGAGGAAGTCCATCATTGGAATATACAAGCCAAGTTCTATAATGAAAAATTCCCACTAGTATATGAAAGTGACAACATAGGAGACTCTCTATCATGAAGATCATGGTGCTACTTTGAAGCACAAGTGTGGAAAAAGGATAGTAACATTGCCCCTTCTCTCTTTTCTCTCATTTTTTTATTTTTTATTTTGGTGGGCTTCTTTGGCCTCTTTTTTTTATTTGTGGGCTTCGTTGGCCTCTTTTTTTTATTTGTGGGCTTCGTTGGCCTCTTTTTTTTTCTCACATGGGACAATGCTCTAATAATGAAGATCATCACACTTTTATTTACTTACAACTCAAGAATTACAACTCGATACTTAGAACAAAATATGACTCTATATGAATGCCTTCGGCGGTGTACCGGGATGTGCAAGGACTCAAGAGTGACATGTATAAAAATTATGAACAATGGCTTTGCCATAAATACTATGTCAACTACATGATCATGCAAAGCAATATGACAATGATGGAGCGTGTCATAATAAAACGGAATGGTGGAAAGTTGCATGGCAATTATCTCGGAATGGCTATGGAAATTCCATAATAGGTAGGTATGGTGGCTGTTTTGAGGAAGGTAAAAGGTAGGTGTATGGAACCGGCGAAAGTTGCGCGGTACTAGAGAGGCTAGCAAAGGTGGAAGGGTGAGAGTGCGTATAATCCATGGACTCAACATTAGTCATAAAGAACTCACATACTTATTGCAAAAATCTATTAGTCATCGAAACGAAGTACTATGCGCATGCTCCTAGGGGGATAGATTGGTAGGAAAAGACCATCGCTCGTCCCCGACCGCCACTCATAAGGAAGACAATCAATAAACACCTCATGCTCCAACTTCGTTACATAACGGTTCACCATACGTGCATACTACGGGAATCACAAACTTTAACACAAGTATTTCTACAATCCACAATTACTCACTAGCATGACTCTAATATCACCATCTTTATATCTCAAAACAATCATAAGGAATCAAACTTCACATAGTATTCAATGCACTTTATATGAAAGTTTTTATTATATCCCTCTTGGATGCCTATCGTATTAGGACTAAATTTATAACCAAAGCAAATTACCATGCTGTTTAGAAAGACTCTCAAAATAATATAAGTGAAGCATGAGAGTTCAATAATTTCTATAAAATAAAACCACCGCCGTGCTCTAAAAAGATATAAGTGAAGCACTAGAGCTAAATTGCCTAGCTCAAAAGATATAAGTGAAGCATATAGAGTATTCTAATAAATCACAATTCATGCGTGTCCCTCTCAAAAGGTGTGTACAGCAAGGATGATTGTGGCAAACTAAAAAGCAAAGACTCATATCATACAAGACGCTCCAAGCAAACACATATCATGTGGTGAATAAAAATATAGCCTCAAGTAAATTTACCAATAGACGAAGACGAAAGAGGGGATGCCCAGGCATCCCCAAGCTTAGGCTCTTGGTTGTCCTTGAATATTACCTTGGGGTGCCTTGGGCATCCCCAAGATTAGGCTCTTGCCACTCCTTATTCCATAGTCCATCAAATCTTTACCCAAAACTTGAAAACTTCACAACACAAAACTCAACAGAAAACTCGTGAGATCCGTTAGTACAAGAAAATAAAATCACCACTTTTGATACTGTTGTGAACTCATTATTTATTTATATTGGTGTAATATCTACTGTATTCCAACTTCTCCATGGTTCATACCCCCCGATACTACCCATAGTTTCACCAAAATAAGCAAACAACACAAAGAAAACAGAATCTGTCAAAAACAGAACAGTCTGCGAATATCTGAATTTTTATAATACTTGTATAAGTCCAAAAATTCTGAAAAATTAGGAAAACAGAAGCAATTTGTATATCAATCATGTATAAAAAAATCAGGGTTTTTCCGCGCTCCAGTGAATTACTAAAACTAGTAAAATGCCCATGCGTTGCCACGGGCAATAATACATGTACAAATCATAGACTTGTCCGTTTAATTGGATTAAAAAGTTTAGTTGAGGATTATCTAACTCAATGTTATGAGATGAAATAGCGTACATCTGTACTGAATTGAATTTAAGAAGAGCACACACATTTCTTTTCATTTACCATACAACTATCCACTTCACATGAAATATTTGAAGTAAGCTTACAAAAAATAGCGTCTAAAAGAATAAAAACTGTAATAATGTATTGATACAGAGTAAACAAAGATGTTTCACAATGTTGTAATAAAAATAACACATATGATACTCGGACTAAAAAAAGTTTATCCCAATTCTCTTCACCAAATCACACACGACTTGTGGAATGTTTTCTACGCATTCATTGTCCTTGTACGACAGCAAGTGTACCAACACCTTTCCGTAGGTCATAATCGTCCTGCACGTGCATTATGTTGTCATGCAAGGCTCACATCTAAAAGGACACATGAATGGTGAATGTAGAGTACTCACCAGGACAACTGGTAGTCCATGTTCATGATCATGCCATGTGCGCATGAAGTTTAAAACCAAAAACCCAGACCTATTGCTGCATAGAAGTAAATGTTTTTAGCAATATGATAGATAAAAAGATGGTCAGATAATTGGAATGTTAAGGTTATAACCTGTTTGGGTTTTTTTGGAACTCCAAGTGGTATGATGCGACGCCATCTAAAAACATCATCATTCCAGCCGGGTATTGCATCTTGTAAAGCTATGTTTAGATGGAACGAAATACATTGAATCTTAAATATGTCCTTCAGTGAAGGATTCTTTTTCCATGCATCCGGTAGGGGAAGAGGGTCGAGTATAGTGATTGTTTTATCCAATAGGTCAAACAGGAAGAGGATGAAGCGACCGGTTGTACAAAACGGCAACAAAATCTGTATGAAGTAGGCTTCAGAAATACAGGGTTGAAAAGCGCACACAGAGATGGGAAGTATTATTACCAACTTGCATGCCGAGACGTCAAAGCACATATCAGGCCAACAATGAAATATTTTTGCAATGATGTAGCGTTGGGCATCAAATGGTAAACAGAGTTTTGGATCTTGTGTCGAGTCGTTTATGGTTGCAATGATATGTGCTTGTCGCCTTATAAAATAAGTGTTATGAGATTATAACTTACAAAAAATCTTAGATCCATATAGTGATATGGAGTGTCTTTAGCCCATTGAAATTGTCTGTAGCATCTACTCGAACAGCCATGTTAAACTGTGGACATCAATAGCACGTGTATTCTTTATTAAGTCTTGTAGTTGTCTAAGACTTATACTTAGTGGGTAGGGCTTGGAGCTCCGGATCAATTCTTTCCTATCAAGTAAACCATAGCATCAACGATATAGTGAAAAAAATAATATAAATAAATGAATCAGATATTGTTCTTTTGAAAGTTGACTTACTCTCGGAAATTGTAGCATGAACAACCCGCAAGATGATCTATTGGTTAAGATATTGGGCACACTAATAAGGAAACATAAGGAATTGTTGAATAATAATCAATAATTGTTACTGCTGCTCTCATTTCGGATTGAATTGGATCTTGAATATACTCCTTTCTTGTCCATCTAGTTACGTCAATATTTGGCCAAGCACCTAGGTTAAACTCATTCATCTTAGAAGCAAACTTTAGATGCGCCTCAAGCCCCTGAAGCTGTTAAATAGAAAGAAGAGTATGATAATATAGGTGAAACTAAATGCATGAATGCCAAGTACAAACATAGTAAAATCTTACCATAAGTTGTAGGTCAGCCCAGCTCATTCAAGAACCAAAAGAATCGAGTAATTGTATCTCGCATTGTTTGATATTGACAACAAATAGATACCAATCCTTTTGGTTCATATTGATTGGAATGAACAACTGACACAAAATATATAAGTCGTTGCCCTGGCTAGGTAAGCAAATTGATAATAAATGGTAGAACCATATGAAGAAATTAGTCTAACCATGTCATGTTGTAGATACTTAAGCACCTTTTCAACGATGTGGTGATGACTCTCAAGGCTTACGGAAATTTCACCATCTCGCTTAAGTATTCCAGAGAATCATATGTATTTTCTAAGAATACACTTGCACCCGCTCTACAAATTTTATCCTGGGCCCTTAGACAGTAAATATATGCATTTATGACCTATAGTAGAAAAAGTAACAAATAAATTAGACATTCTTGATGTGTGTAAGTATGACCATCGGAGTATATCTTAGCTGACCTCGCTCTCCACCCATATCTCATCTTCTAAAAGACATTCCAAATCTCGACGTGTCAAGGTTGTGTCATGGATATTCACCAACTTGGTTTTGCTAGGGAAGGACATGATGTATTCCTTCATTTCAGTAAAATTAATAGCACAGGCAGTTTCTTTTATCTCATCCAGATCCATCTGAAACAACATAGACATAAGTAAAGCTTAATTGAATAAAAAAACTATGTAGTGGTTGTTTGTACAGCGCATGTAGAAGCTGATCCGCTGGTTGCTAATACGTGAATGTAAGGAGCTCACCTCGGCGGGTGCGATGGGCATGGCAAGCGGAGCGCGGAGGCAACGGCGGCCGAGGCGCATCATCACCGGGAGGACGGCCTTGAGGTGCTTTACACCGGTGAGCCCGTCCTGGCTACCGTCATTCCGCCAGTGTCTACAGCTTCTCTTCCACGACTGATGAACGTGCCCACAAAGGATCGGCCAGAGAGAGAAGAAAGAGATATATGCAGGGCCGTCAATGGGGTAGTGCGAGCAGCCTAGGGATTTCTTTCCTTCTGTTCCGCTGAACTCGAGAATTTCTTACTGCATGTGACGCGTGGCCTTAACCGCCCTGCAATCTCCGGGATTATCTTCCCTACACACACACGTGATTGCTTCCTTCTGATTTGTTTACCGATTGGCTAGCACCATTATTGAATGCAAAAAGTATCGGGAGCAAGAAAATCGCTAGAGAGATCGCTCCGTTTATTGCACCGTATACTCTTACTCTGAGTGAAAACATCGCATCCAGCGACAAATTTGGCGAGTATATGGCGGATAAGACGGAATCACAAAGCAGTCCATTTTTGAGTCTTTTGATATTCGTTTTGCTAGAAGGACAGCAAATGTTGATACTCATGAGTCATGACTGTGCATGAGTGGCGCAGAAGTACGTTGGCACCAGGTAAACCACGGTGATAGAAGAAAGGAACTTATTGAAAGAAGGAAGGAGATAGAAGGAAGGAATTGATTGAAAGAAGGAAGGAGATTGATCACCGTCATCGAGTTATTGTGTTATCAAATCAGATTTTTATTACCATGCATGAATTGATTGCGTTTGGTTACCATACGTGAATTATTTCTTTATACCAAAATTAGAAGAAGGGAATGGAATACCAAGGATAAAACCGGCAGGGAGAAAACCGGTGAAGGGAGAAAAGAAAATCGATGGAGGGGAGAGGGGGTCGTACGAGAGGTTGGACGAAGCGAGGGGAACGTAAGAGGGGAGAGGGAACCTTACGTTTCTTTTAGGTAGTAGAGATTTCTTAACATTTGAATGGTCACACTTGATTTGGGAATGTAGCCTGTATGGGTCTCTGTATGACTAATAGGAAATATAATATGACCGCGTCCACGAACGCATTACGTGGCGGTCCGATGACCTGTCTTCCACCATGGTCATCCTCGACGCCGTGATGCATGCCCTGACATTCTTGAGTATTGCCCCGGCATCAAGCCCGGCCACGACGTCCTCCATGGTGTCGCGCACGGCGCCACTTCGTAGGGGCGCACGGATGCGTACGCCCATAAGAAAAATATATATTATTTTTATTATATTAGGAAACTTGTGATTGTCAATTAATAGTAGAGATAATGATAATAATAAATGGCATAGTGCGCGGGATTAATGATTTTCTATTAAGAAATATCTCATTTTATTTTGAAAGGTTACCGAGAAAAATATTATGTCTATATTTTAGGAAGGTGATCTCACATATATAGTGCGATTTCTAAATCATTAATTACCTACTATTTACATGATTAAAATGAATCAACACCTGCCAAAGCAAGCATGAAACAAGATCTCCCTATAATGAGATTTGATTTTTTAATGAGAAGGAGAAAAACCAGTGGGAGGGGTGGTGGGAGAAAATAAAACCGGATGAAAATAAAACCGGAGTACCAGGCTACCAACTGCTCCATTAGGAGTAGAGATTCTGTGACTGGACGCAAAAGTTTTTGTTTTTCAGCAAGATCAAATCAACTATCACCATAAGCCATCCCAAAGGTCTTACTTGGCACAAACACTAATTAAAACACCAAAATACATCTAACCAGAGGCTAGATGAAAAATTTATTAAAAAACAGAACCAAAAAAACAAGAACAAAAATAAAATTGGGTTGCCTCCCAACAAGCGCTATTGTTTAACGCCCTTAGCTAGGCATAAAAACACATAGATCTAGGTATTGTCATCTTTGGTATGCAATCCATAAGTAGCTCTCATAATAGATTCATATGGCAACCTAATTTTCTTTCTAGGAAAGTGTTCCATGCCCTTCTTTAACGGAAATTGAAATCTAATGTTTCCTTCTTTCATATCAATAATTGCACCAATCGTTCTAAGGAAAGGTCTACCAAGAATAATAGGACATGTAGGGTTGCAATCTATATCAAGAACAATAAACTCTACGGGCACATAATTCCTATTTGCAACAATAAGAACATCATTAATCCTTCCCATAGGTTCTTAATAGTGGAATCTGCAAGATGCAAATTTAAAGAACAATCATCCAATTCGCGGAAACCTAACACATCACATAAAGTTTTTGGAATTGTGGAAATGCTAGCACCCAAATCACACAAAGCATGGCACTCATAATCTTTAATCTTAATCTTAATAGTAGGTTCCCACTCATCATAAAGTTTTCTAGGGATAGAAACTTCCAATTCAAGCTTTTCTTCAAAAGATTTCATCAAAGCATCAACAATATGTTTGGTAAAAGCTTTATTTTGATTATAAGCATGAGGAGAATTCAACATGGATTGCAACAAGGAAATACACTCTATTAAAAAAATTATCATAATTAAAGTCCTTGAAATCCAAAAGAGTGGGTTCATTGCTACTTAAAGTCTTGACCTCTCCAATCCCACTTTTATCAATTTTTGCATCAAGATCTATAAACTCCGAATCATTGGGACGCCTTCTAACTAAAGTTGACTCATCTCCAGTCCCATCTTTATCAAAATTTATTTTAGAAAACAAAGATTTAATAGGAGTCACATCAATCACTTTAAGATCTTCATCATTATTTTCACAAGAACTAGAAGAACACGCTTTCACAAACCAATCTCGCTTAGCACGAATCTTAGCGGTTCTTTCCTTACATTCATCAATAGAAATTCTCATAGCTTTTAAAGACTCATTAATATCATGCTTGGGTGGAATAGATCTAATTTTCAAAGAATCAATCTCAAGAGAAATTGTATCCATGTTCCTAGCCAAATCATCAACCTTAAGGAATTTTTCTTCAACCAAAGCATTGACATTCTTTTGCGAACTCATAAATTCTTTAATACTATTCTCAAAATCAGAGGGCAACTTATTATAATTTTCATAAGAATTGTTGTAGGAATTACCATAATTATTAGAGGAATTACTAGGAAACAACCTAGGATTAAAATTACCTCTATACGCGTTATTACCAAAATTGTTCCTACCAACAAAATTCACATCCATAGATTCATTATTGTTCTCAATCAAAGTAGAAAAAGGCATATTATTAGGATCAATAAGAGCACTCCTACTAGCAAACAATTTCATAAGTTCATCCATCTTTCCACTCAAAATATTAATCTCTTCAATCGCATGCACTTTTTTACTAGTAGAAGATCTTTCGGTATGCCATTGCGAATAATTAACCATAATATTATCTAGGAGTTTAGTAGCTTCTCCTAAAGTAATTTCCATAAAAGTACGTCCCGCGGCCGAATCTAAAAGAATTCTAGAAGCAAAATTCAATCCGGCATAAAAATTTTGTATGATCATCCACAAATTTAAACCATGAGTAGGGCAATTTCGTATCATCAATTTCATCCTCTCCCAAGATTGTGCAACATGTTCATGATCAAGTTGCTTAAAATTCATAATATCATTCCTAAGGGAGATGATCTTAGCGGGAGGAAAATACTTGGAAATAAAAGCATCTTTACACTTGTTCCATGAATTAATACTATTTTTAGGCAAAGATGAAAACCAAGTTTTAGCATGTTCTTGTAGTGAGAACGGAAATAGCTTCAATTTAACAATATCATTATCCACATCTTTCTTCTTTTGCATATCACACAACTCAATGAAATTATTTAGATGGGATGCGGCATCTTCACTAGGAAGGCCGGAAAATTGATCTTTCATAACAAGATTCAGCAAAGCAGCATTGATTTCATAAGATTCCGCACTAGTGGCGGGAGCAATCGAAGTACTAATAAAATCATTATTATTAGTATTGGAAAAGTCACACAATTTGGTATTCTCTTGAGCCATCGTGACAAAGCAAGCAATCTAACACACGAGCAAACAAAAAGCAAATGAAAGAGATGAACGGAAGAAGGGCGAATAAAAAGGCAAATCTTTTCAAAAATTGTTTTAGAAGTGGGGGAGAGGAAAATGAGAGGCAAATGGCAAATAATGTAATGCAAGAGATGAGAGTTTTATGATGGTACTTGGTATGTCTTGACTTGGCGTAGATCTCCCCGGCAACGGTGCCAGAAATTCTTCCTGCTATTTCTTGAGCTTGCATTGGTTTTTCCCTTGAAGAGGAAAGGGTGATGCAGCACAGTAGAGGTAAGTATTTCCCTTAGTTAAGAACCAAGGTATCAATCTAGTAGGAGAAGAACGCACAAATCACCAACACCTGCACAAACAATCAAACACTTGCACCCAACGCGATAAAGGGGTTGTTAATCCCTTCATGGTCACTTGCAAAGGTGAGATCTAATAGAGATAGATAAACAAAAGATAAAATATTTTTGGGTTTTTTGAACCCAAAGCTAAGCACCTCTCCCATTGCAAGAAAAACCAATCTAGTTGGCCAAACCAAACCAATAATTCGAAGAGAAATACAAAGATATTAAATCATGCATAAAAGAATTCAGAGAAGATTCAAATAATATTCATAGATAAGCTGATCATAAATCCACAATTCATCGGATCTCGACAAACACACCGCAAAAGAAGATTACATCGGATAGATCTCCAAGAGCATCAAGGAGAACGTTGTATTGAGAATCATAGAGAGAGAAGACGCCATCTAGCTACTAGCTATGGATCCATAGGTCTGAGGTAAACTACTCACGCATCATCAGAAGGGCAATAGAGTTGATGTAGAAGCCCTCCGTGATCGATTCCCCCTCCGGCAGGATGCCGGAAAAGGCCCCAAGATGGGATCTCACGGGAACAGAAGGTTGCGGCGGTGGAAAAGTGTTTTCGTGGATGCCTCTGGTGGTTCTGGAATATTTGTGAATATATAGGAGGAAGACCTAGGTCAGGAAGTCACCGAGGGGCCCACAAGGTAGAGGGCCCCCCCTAGGGCGCGCCCTCCACCCTGTCGCCGCCTCGTGGCTCTTCTGACTTGGACTCCAAGTCCCCTGGGTGTCTTCTGGTCCAAGAAAAATCATCGTGAAGTTTTATTCCGTTTGGACTCCGTTTGGTATTCCTTTTCTGCGAGGCTCAAAAACAAGGAAAAAAAACTGGCACTGGGCTCTAGGTTAATAGGTTAGTCCCAAAAATAATATAAAATAGCATATTAATGCATATAAGACATCCAAAACAGATAATATAATATCATGGAACAATAAAAAATTATAGATACGTTGGAGACGTATCAGGCCCGACCCCCTGGGCGCGCCCTATTGCCTTTCCGTCTTCTTGCTTCTCATGTGGTTTCCTCCCGAAGCCTCTAGGGTCTCTTTTGTCCAGAAAAAAATCATCAAAAAGTTTTGTAGCGTTTGGACTCTCTTTGGTACTGATTTCCTGGAAAACGAAAAACAAGCAGAAAACAACAACTGGCACTAGGCACTGAGTTAATAGGTTAGTCCCCCATAATCATATAAAATTTAATAAAAAGTATCCAAGGTTGATAATATAATAGCATGAAAAAATTTAAATTATAGATAAGTCGGAGACGTATCAGCATCCCCAAGCCTATTTTCTGCTCATCCTCGAGTAGGTAAATGATAAAAACAGAATTTTTGATGTTGAATGCAACCTAGCATGTTCATCATGTAATCTCTTTACGGTATAAATATTGAGCAACGATGAAGTAATTGATATCAACATAATAATATCAACGAATATCATAACATAATCATTACTTTTTCAAAACATACGATGCTCAACGAATGTTATCCCTACTGTCGGTGTCAAAACCAGCAGACCTTGGGTAGGGGGGCCCGAGCTGTGTGATCAGATTGATGGGTAACAAGAGACATGAGACACGAAGCTTTTACCCAGGTTCGAGCCCTCTCAAAGGAGGTAAAACCCTACGTCCTGCTCTTGCTTATATTATGAGTGTATCAAAGTACAGAGTTGATCTACCTCGAGATCGTAAGTTGTGGTCTAAACCCTAGGGGTAATGGTGATGATGATGAATGTATCGCTACAGACTAAACCCTCTGGCTTATATAGGCACCAGGGGTATCTAGGGTTACACATGGTCGGTTGCCATCTAGGGATTACATGCCGAATTAATAGATATTCTTGGAGTACATGCCAGGTCCTCGGTGGATTAGTTTAGAGGCCTCCAGAGCCCCTCCTCCTTTACGGCCTGCCAGTCCGGCCCATGGACTAGACTGGCTAGGCCGGGACCTGATACGTCTCCAACGTATCTATAATTTTTGATTGTTCCATGCTATTATATTATCTATTTTGGATGTTTTATATGCATTAATATGATATTTTATATTATTTTCAGGACTAACATTAACCTAGAGCCCAGTGCCAGTTTTTGTTTTTTCCTTGTTTTTGAGTTTTACAGAAAAGGAATACCAAACAGAGTCCAAACGGAATAAAACTTTCGCGATGATTTTTCTTGGACCAGAATACACCCAGAGGACTTGGGGAGGGGGTCAGAAGACTCACGAGGAGCCCACAAGCGCACAGGACGCGCCCTAGGGGGGGCGCCTCCCTGGCTTGTGAACCCCTTGGGAGTCCCCCAACCCAAATCTTTGCACTATAAATTCCAACATATTCCCCCAACACCAGAAGCGTCCACCAAAATACTTTTTCGCCGCCGCAAGTTCACGTGAGATCCCATCTTGGGGCCTTTTCCGGCGATCTGTCGAAGGGGGATTTGATCACGGAGGGCCTCTACATCAACCTTGCTGCCCTTCCGATGACGTCTGAGTAGTTTACCACAGACCTACGGGTCAATAGCTAGTAGCTAGATGGCTTCTTCTCTCTCTTTGAACTTCAATACAATGTTCTCCTCGATGTTCTTGGAGATCTATTCGATGTAATACTTTTTTTGCGGTGTGTTTGTTGAGATCCGATGAATTGTGGATTTATGATATGATTATCTATGAATATTATTTGAGTCTTCTCTGAACTCTTTTATGCATGATTAAAATATCTTTGTATTTCTCTTCGAACTATCGGTTTGGTTTGGCCAACTAGATTGGTTTTTCTTGCAATGGGAGAGGTGCTTAGTTTTGGGTTCAATCTTGCGGTGTCCTCACCCAGTGACATAGTAGGGGTAGCGAGGCACGTATTGTATTGTTTCCATCGAGGATAAAAAGATGGGGTTTATGTCATATTGCTTGAGTTTATCCCTCTACATCATGTCATCTTACTTAAGGCGTTAGTCCCTTCTTATGAATTTAATACTCTAGATGCATGCTGGATAGCGGTTGATGTGTGTAGTAATAGTAGTAGATGCAGAATCATTTCGGTCTACTTGCCATGGACGTGATGCCTATATTCATGATCATAACCTTAGATATCATCATACTTTGCGCGTTTCTATAAATTTCTCAACAGTAATTTGTTCACCCACCGTATGTTTTCTTTAAAGAGAGAAGCCTCTAGTGAAACCTATGGCCCCCGGGGCTATTTTCCATCATATATTTTTAGATCTATAAACCAAAAAACCCAAAAATGCCTTACTGCAATTTATTTAGATTTACTTTAGTTTGCTTTTTTATTTATCTTTTATACCTATCTCTATTAGATCTCACTCTTGTTCGAGACCATGAAGGGATTGACAACCCCTTTTTTGCGTTGAGTGCAAGTGTTTGTTAGTTTGTGCAGGTGCATAGATTGGAGACTTGCTTGTGCCTCCTACTGGATTGATACCTTGGTTCTTAATTGAGGGAAATACTTATCTCTACTTTGCTGCATCACCCTTTCCTCTTCAAGGAAAAAATCAACGCAAGCTCAAGAATTAGCAGGAAGAATTTCTGGCGCCGTTGCCGGGGAGGTTCTACATCAAGCCTACCAAGTACCCATCATAAACTCTCATCTCTTGCATTACATTATTTGCCATTTGCCTCTCATTTTCCTCTCCCCCACTTCTAAAACGTTTTCAGAAAAACACAAAAATATTGGCCTTTTTATTTGCCTTCTTTTCGTTTGCCCTTATGTCTTACTTGGTTTGTTCGCTTGTTTGCTTGCCATAATTGTGTATTTATTCCAAATCAGAAAGCAAAAAATTTATGGATCCTCATCCACTTGCTAATCTTTTTAAAAGATCCAACTATGATGAACCAATTGCTAGTGAGTTGAGTGCACTAGATTATCTTTATGAAGTTTTACTTGAAATTCATGAATCTGAAAATTATGATGAAGTGCTAAAAGAAGAAATTTATAAAGTGATTCACGATAGCTCCTTGAAAGAAAAGCATGATTGCAATGATGTTATTATAAATTCTATTAATGTCAGTTATGCTAATGATATGCAAAACCCCAAGCTTGGGGATGCTAGTTTTGCTATGTCCACTACTTATTGCAATGATCATGATTGGGGTGATAATGCTTCTTATGATCTTGAAAATTTATTTAAGCCTCATGATAATAATGTTTTCAATAATATTGAAAGTGGGCTTGGAAGAGTGTCAAATTTAGGAAAGAATAATCTCACTACTTTGGAGTTTGATCAATCTTATGAAATTTTTGATAAAAGTGGGCTTGGAGAAGTCATGACTTTATTTGATGACAATCCCACTATTTTGGAAGAGTGTCAACTTTGCATGCATGTGGATCATGAAGAGAATATTTTATGTGATAGCTATATTGTTGAAATTGAATATGATCCCACATGTAATTATTATGAGAGACGGAAATATGGTTGTAGAAATTTTTATGTTACTAAATTACCTCTCGTTATGTTGAGGTTGCTATTGTTTCTTTCTTCTTCCTTGCATATGCTAGTTTTTGCTTGTCTTGATAAATTTTTTCTCTATAAAATGCCTATGCATCGGAAGTATGTTAGACTTAAACTTGTTTTTCACATGCTATATGATGCTCTATTTGTGCTTCAATTTTTGTCTTTCATGTGAGCATCATTAAAATTATCAACGCCTAGCTAAAAGGCTTTAAAGAAAAGCGCTTGTTGGGAGACAACCCAATCTTTTTATTTTATGTTTTTATGAGAATACAAATTATTACCTCTGTAGTAATTGTGTTTTGGTGTTTTAATTAGTGTTTGAGCCAAGTAAGACCTTTGGGATGGTCTACGGTGATAGTTGATTTGATCTTGCTGAAAAACAGAAACTTTTGTGCTCATTGCTAGAAATTTAAAAAATCACAGAAATGTGATTTTGATCTGAAGTTTTTACGCAAGATTGATATACAAATTTCCCAGGTTTTCCTAATTTTTCAGAATTTTTGGAGTTACAGAAGTATACGAAATTTCCAGATTACTACAGACTGTTCTGTTTTCTATGTGTTGTTTGCTTATTTTGATGAATCTATGGGTAGTATCGGGGGGTATGAACCATGGAGAAGTTGGAATACAGTAGATATAACACCAATATAAATAAAGAATGAGTTCACAACAGTACCTAAAGTGGTGATTTATTTTATTATACTAACGGATCTTATGAGTTTTCTGTTGAGTTTTGTGTTGTTAAGTTTTCAAGTTTTGGGTAAAGATTTGATGGACAACGGAATAAGGAGTGGCACGAGCCTAAGCTTGGGGATGCCCAAGGCACCCCAAGGTAATATTCAAGGACAGCCAAGCATCTAAGCTTGGGGATGCCCCGGATAGCATCCCCTCTTTTGTCTTCAATCCATCGGTAAATTTACTTGAGGCTATATTTTTATTCACCTAATGATATGTGTTTTGCTTGGAGCGTCTTGTATGATATGAGTCTTTACTTTTTAGTTTGCCACAATCATCCTTGATGTACACACCTTTTGATAGGGACACACATTAATCATGAATTTATTAGAACACTCTATGTGCTTCACTTATATCTTTTGAGCTAGGTAGTTTGCTCTAGTGCTTCATTTATATTTTTTTAGAGCACGGCGGTGATTTCATTTTATAGAAATTGTTGAACTCTCATGCTTAACTTATATTATTTTGATAATCTTAAACAGCATGGTAATTTGCTTAGGTTATGAAATTAGTCCTAATATGATGGGCATCCATGAGGGATATAATAAAAACTTTCATATAAAGAGCATTGAATAGATGAGAAGTTTTATTCCTTGCATTTGTTTTGAGATATAAGGATGGTGATATTAGAGTCATGCTAGTGAGTAATTGTGGATTCGTAGGAATACTTGTGTTAAAGTTTGTGATTCCCGTAGCATGCACGTATGGTGAACCGTTATGTGATGAAGTCGGAGCATGATTTATTTTTTGATTGTCTTCCTTATGAGTGGCGGTTGGGGATGAGCGATGGTCTTTTCCTACCAATCTATCCCCCTAGGAGCATGCGTGTAGTACTTTTTTTTATGGCTAATAATTTTTTGCAATAAGTATGTGAGTTCTTTATGACTAATGTTGAGTCCATGGATTATACACACTCTCACCCTTCCATCATTGCTAGCCTCTTTAGTACCGTGCAACTTTCGCCGGTGCATTAAACCTACCATATACCCGTCCTCAAAAGAGCCACCATACCTACCTATTATGGCATTTCCATAGCCATTCCGAGATATATTGCCATGCAACTTCCACCGTTCCGTTTTATTATGACACGCACCATCATTGTCATATTGCTTTGCATGATCATGTAGTGGGCATAGTATTTGTGGCAAGGCCACCCTTAATATTTTTTATGCATGTTATTCTTGATCATATATAGCACATCCCGGTACACCGCCGGAGGCATTCATATAGAGTCATATCTTGTTCGAGTATCGAGTTGTAAGTAAATAAAAGTGTGATGATCATCATTAATAGAGCATTGTCCCATGTGAGGAAAGGATGATGGAAGCTATGATTCCCTCACAAGTTGGGGTGAGTCTCCGAACTTTATAAAAAAAATAAAAGAGGCCAAAGAAGCCCAAACAAAAAAATAGAAAAAATGAGAGAAAAGAGAGAAGGGACCATGTTACTATCCTTTTTCCACACTTGCGCTTCAAAGTAGCACCATGATCTTCATGATAGAGAGTCTCCTATTTTGTCACTTTCATATACTAGTGGGAATTTTTTCATTATAGAACTTGGCTTGTATATTCCAATGATGGGCTTCCTCAAATTGCCCTAGGTCTTCGTGAGCAACCAAGTTGGATGCACACCCACGTAGTTTCTTTTTGAGCTTTCATACACTTATAGCTCTAGTGCATCCGTTGCATGGCAATCCCTACTCACTTGCATCGATATCAATTGATGGGCATCTCCATAGCCTATTAATTTGCCTAGTTGATGTGAGACTTTCTCCTTCTTTTTGTCTTCTCCACAACCACCATATTCTATTCCACCTATAGTGCTATATCCATGGCTCACGCTCATGTATTGCGTGAAAGTTGAAAAAGTTTGAGAACACCAAAAGTATGAAACAATTGCTTGGCTTGTCATTGGGGTTGTGCATGATGAAATACTTTGTGTGATGAAGATGGAGCATAGCCAGACTATATGATTTTTGTAGGGATAACTTTCTTTGGCCATGTTATTTTGAGAAGACATGATTACTTTATTAGTACGCTTGAAGTATTATTGTTTTCTGCAATGATTATCAAAAATAAAAAAAGTATCATGGTTTTTATGTCAATATTAAACTTTTGTTTTGAATCTTATGGATCTGAATATTCATGCCATAATTAAGAAGATTACATTGATAAATATGTTAGGTAGCATTCCACATCAAAAATTCTGTTTTTATCATTTACCTACTCGAGGACGAGCAGAAATTAAGCTTGGGGATGCTTGATATGTCTCCAACGTATCTATAATTTTTTATTGTTCCATGCTATTATATTATCTATTTTGGATGTTTTATATGCATTAATCTGCTATTTTACATTATTTTTGGGACTAACCTATTAACCTAGAGCCCAGTGCCAGTTTCTGTTTTTTCCTTGTTTTTGAGTTTTACAGAAAAGGAATACCAAACGGAGTCCAAACGGAATAAAACTTTCGCGATGATTTTTCTTGGACCAGAAGACACCCAGAGGACTTGGGGAGGGGGTCAGAAGACTCACGAGGAGCCCACAAGCCCACAGGGCGCGCCCTAGGGGGGCGCCTCCCTGGCTTGTGGACCCCTTGGGAGTCCCCCAACCCTAATCTTTGCACTATAAATTCCAAAATATTCCCCCAACACCAGAAGTGTCCACCAAAATACTTTTCCGCCGCCGCAAGCCTCTGTTCCCGTGAAATCCCATCTTGGGGCCTTTTCCGGCGATCTGCCGGCGGGGGATTCAATCACGGAGGGCCTCTACATCAACCTTGCTGCTCTTCCGATGATGTGCGAGTAGTTTACCACAGACCTATGGGTCCATAGCTAGTAGCTAGATGGCTTCTTCTCTCTCTTTGATATTCAATACAATGTTCTCCTCGATGTTCTTGGAGATCTATTTGATGTAATACTTTTTTGCGGTGTGTTTGTTGAGATCCGATGAATTGTGGATTTATGATCAGATTATCTATGAATATTATTTGAGTCTTCTCTGAACTCTTTTATGCATGATTAAAATATATTTTTATTTCTCTTCGAACTATCGGTTTGGTTTGGCCAACTAGATTAGTTTTTCTTGCAATGGGAGAGGTGCTTAGTTTTGAGTTCAATCTTGTAGTGTCCTCACCCAGTGACATAGTACGGGTAGCGAGGCACGTATTGTATTGTTGCCATCGAGGATAAAAAGATGGGGTTTATGTCATATTGCTTGAGTTTATCCCTCTACATCATGTCATCTTACTTAAGGCGTTACTCCCTTCTTATGAATTTAATACTCTAGATGCATGCTGGATAGCAGTCGATGTGTGGAGTAATAGTAGTAGATGCAGAATTGTTTCGGTCTACTTGTCACCGACGTGATGCCTATATTCATGATCATTTCCTTAGATATCGTAATAACTTTGCGCTTTTCTATCAATTTCTCAACAGTAATTTGTTCACTCACTGTATGTTTTCTTTCAAGAGAGAAGCCTCTAGTGAAACCTATGGCCCCCGGGTCTATTTTCCATCATATATTTTCAGATCTATAAACCAAAAAGCCCAAAAATGCCTTGCTGCAATTTATTTAGATTTACTTTAGTTTGCTTTTTTATTTATCTTTTATACCTATCTCTATTAGATCTCACTCTTGTTCGAGACCATGAAGGGATTGACAACCCCTTTTTCGCGTTGAGTGCAAGTGTTAGTTAGTTTGTGCAGGTGCATAGATTGGAGACTTGCTTGGGCCTCCTACTGGATTGATACCTTGGTTCTTAACTGAGGGAAATACTTATCTCTACTTTGCCGCATCACCCTTTCCTCTTCAAGGGAAAAATCAACGCAAGCTCAAGAAGTAGCAGGACCCCCTAGTCCAGGACACCGTCAGTAGCCCCCGAACTTTTCTTCGAAGCCGAGCATAATAATCTTCTTCGAATAATGTCTTCGGCTGGATAGTCTGCAGGCAAGTTCCTCTTTTCAACGCCCCAGGCTAAGCATCGAACAAAGCTTGTAGATCCCCAATCGGCTGATATTGCCCTTCTAACGGGGGATAACACCAATCCGACCATGCGACCCAAATCGCATCTCCACTCATCCGAAGTGCGAAGCTTTCTTAGTCTCGAGGACTAGAAACACGGATGTGTTCGGTAGTCAATTACTGACAAGTTTATCGAAGCGTCGCCGCCCATGACATCATATACATCAGCCATCACATATTTGAATCACAATTCGAGGTAACCCTCTTATTGGCAGGTCGTATCAAAACAGAGATCGTGCCCCGCGTTTTAGGGGATATCATCAATCAATTGTTTCACCCAATGCGGCCATAACGGCACGATCAGCCGAAACGTCGCGATTTTTACGGTGGAGCGGGAGGGACGCTTCATCTTTTTACTGACTTATAAAGAGCAGGGAGCAATGAATCTTTTTCTCCTATGCTCTCCTTCTGCTCCAGCACTCAAACTGATGCGAAGCATCCTACAAACATCACCATGTCAAGAGTCCATTCGGCAAGTGACACGTGCCACATCTACTTCACATACATAAAGGTGAATCATCTCCTTTACACGTGTTCACTTGTACCCTTTGAGGATGGTATACTACTTGACCCCTCTCTCGTGTGCATACATAGGTTCACATTCATCGAGGAGAAATCCAAGTTCAACAGAACAACTACACCATCCAAGAGGGAAGCTTGGAAGCGGAGAAGGAACCGTTAAGAAGAGGACGAGGTTCCAGCAAGCACCGACGGGAGTCCACGAGAAGGCTACATACTGCGAGGCCTTTAGATACCCCGCGCGCACGGGACCCCGTGCCCACGGTATACCCCCGTGCGCATGGGCTTGGCTGCCAGCTCTTTGGATACCCTATGTGCACGGGCTCCACTTACCCCGTGCACACGGGGCTGCTTGTGTGTAGCTGTTGGGCATGCCCATGTAATACCTATTACGCCCCTGCTTACCCCTTCACCCCCTAGGGCTATATATACTCCTCCTCCTCCATTTAGGGATAGCTAAGAATAGATCTAGACATTAGAGCTTAGCTATGTATCTCCCCTTGTGGGATTCTTCTTGAGAGAGAAGACTCCATTGGAGTACAAGGCCTCCTAAGGGAGAAGGATCTCTACTTTGCTGCATCACCCTTTCCTCTTCAAGGAAAAAAATCAACGCAAGCTCAAGAAGTAGCAGGAAGAATTTCTGGCGCCGTTGCCGGGGAGGTTCTACATCAAGCCTACCAAGGACCCATCATAAACTCTCATCTCTTGCATTACATTATTTGCCATTTGCCTCTCATTTTCCTCTCCCCCACTTCTAAAACGTTTTCAGAAAAACACAAAAATATTGGCCTTTTTATTTGCCTTCTATTCGTTTGCCCTTATGTCTTACTTGGTTTGTTCGCTTGTTTGCTTGCCATAATTGTGTATTTATTCCAAATCAGAAAGCAAAAAATTTATGGATCCTCATCCACTTGCTAATATTTTTAAAAGAACCAACTATGATGAACCAATTGCTAGTGAGTTGAGTGCACTAGATTATCTTTATGAAGTTTTACTTGAAATTCATGAATCTGAAAATTGTGATGAAGTGCTAAAAGAAGAAATTTATAAAGTGATTCATGATAGCTCCTTGAAAGAAAAGCATGATTGCAATGATGTTATTATAAATTCTATTAATGTCAGTTGTGCTAATGATATGCAAAACCCCAAGCTTGGGGATGCTAGTTTTGCTATGTCCACTACTTATTGCAATGATCATGATTGGGGTGATAATGCTTCTTATAATCTTGAAAATTTATATAAGCCTCATGATAATAATGTTTTCAATAATATTGAAAGTGGGCTTGGAAGACTATCAAATTTAGGAAAGAATACTCCCACTACTTTGGAGTTTGATCAATCTTATGAAATTTTTGATAAAAGTGAGCTTGGAGAAGTCATGACTTTATTTGATGATAATCCCACTATTTTGGAAGAGTGTCAACGTTGCATGCATGTGGATCATAAAGAGAATATTTTATGTGATATCTATATTTTTGAATTTTAATATGATCCCACATGTAATTATTATGAGAGAGGGAAATATGGTTGTAGAAATTTTCATGTTACTAAATTACCTCTCGTTATGTTGAGATTGCTATTGTTTCTTTCTTCTTCCTTGCATATGCTAGTTTTTGCTTGTCTTGATAAAAAATTTCTCTATAAAATGCCTATGCATAGGAAGTATGTTATACTTAAACTTGTTTTTCACATGCTATATGATGCTCTGTTTGTGCTTCAATTTTTTGTCTTTCATGTGAGCATCATTAAAATTATCAACGCCTAGCTAAAAGGCTTTAAAGAAAAGCGCTTGTTGGGAGACAACCCAATATTTTTATTTTCTGTTTTTATGAGAATACACATTATTAAATCTGTAGTAATTGTGTTTTGGTGTTTTAATTTGTGTTTGAGCCAAGTAAGACCTTTGGGATGGTCTACGGTGATAGTTGATTTGATCTTGCTGAAAAACAGAAACTTTTGTGCTCATTGCCCGAAATTTAAAAAATCACAGAAACGTGATTTTGATCTGAAGTTTTTACACAAGATTTATATATAAATTCCCCAGGTTTTCCTAATTTTTTAGAATTTTTGGAGTTACAGAAGTATACGAAATTTCCAGATTACTACAGACTGTTCTGTTTTTCACAGATTCTGTTTTCTATGTGTTGTTTGCTTATTTTGATGAATCTATGGGTAGTATCGGGGGGTATGAACCATGGAGAAGTTGGAATACAGTAGATATAACACCAATATAAATAAAGAATGAGTTCACAACAGTACCTAAAGTGGTGATTTATTTTATTATACTAACGGATCTTATGAGTTTTCTGTTGAGTTTTGTGTTGTTAAGTTTTCAAGTTTTGGGTAAAGATTTTATGGACAACGAAATAAGGAGTGGCACGAGCCTAAGCTTGGGGATGCCCAAGGCACCCCAAGGTAATATTCAAGGACAACCAAGCATCTAAGCTTGGGGATGCCCCGGATAGCATCCCCTCTTTTGTCTTCAATCCATCGATAAATTTACTTGAGGCTATATTTTTATGCACCACATGATATGTGTTTTGCTTGGAGTGTCTTGTATGATATGAGTCTTTACTTTTTAGTTTGTCACAATCATCCTTGCTATACACACTTTTTGAGAGGGACATGCATTAATCATGAATTTATTAGAATACTCTATGTGCTTCACTTATATCTTTTGAGCTAGGCAGTTTGCTCTAGTGCTTCACTTATATCTTTTTAGAGCACGGCGGTGGTTTCATTTTATAGAAATTGTTGAACTCTCATGCTTAACTTATATTATTTTGAGAGTCTTAAACAGCATGGTAATTTTCTTAGGTTATGAAATTAGTCCTAATATGATGGGCATCCAAGAGGGATATAATAAAACTTTAATATAAAGAGCATTGAATAGATGAGAATTTTGATTCCTTGCATTTGTTTTGAGATATAAGGATGGTGATATTAGAGTCATGCTAGTGAGTAATTGTGGATTCGTAGGAATACTTGTGTTAAAGTTTGTGATTCCCGTAGCATGCACGTATGGTGAACCGTTATGTGATGAAGTCGGAGCATGATTTATTTTTTGATTGTCTTCCTTATGAGTGGCGGTTGGGGATGAGCGATGGTCTTTTCCTACCAATCTATCCCCCTTGGAGCATGCGTGTAGTACTTTTTTTATGGCTAATAAATTTTTGCAATAAGTATGTGAGTTCTTTATTGCTAATGTTGAGTCCATGGATTATACGCACTCTCACCCTTCCACCATTGCTAGCCTCTCTAGTAACGCGCAACTTTCGCTGATGCATTAAACCCACCATATACCCTTCCTCAAAACAGCCACCATACCTACCTATCATGGCATCTCCATAGCCATTCCGAGATATATTGCCATGCAACTTCCACCGTTCCGTTTTATTCTGACACGCACCATCATTGTCATATTGCTTTGCATGATCATGTAGTAGGCATAGTATTTGTGGCAAGGCCACCCTTCATATTTTTTATACATGTTACTCTTGATCATAGCACATCCCGGTACATCGCCGGAGGCATTCATATAGAGTCATATCTTGTTCTAGTATTGAGTTGTAAGTAAATAAAAGTGTGATGATCATCATTATTAGAGCATTGTCCCATGTGAGGAAAGGATGATGGAAGCTATGATTCCCTCACAAGTTGGGGTGAGTCTCCGGACTTTATAAAAAAATAAAAGAGGCCAAAGAATCCCAAACAAAAAAAAGAGAAAAGAAATAAAAGAGAGAAAAGAGAGAAGGGACAATGTTACTATCCTTTTTCCACACTTGCGCTTCAAAGTAGCACCATGTTCTTCATGATAGAGAGTCTCCTATTTTGTCACTTTCATATACTAGTGGGAATTTTTTCATTATAGAACTTGGCATGTATATTCCAATGATGGGCTTCCTCAAATTGCCCTAGGTCTTCGTGAGCAAGCAAGTTGGATGCACACCCACGTAGTTTCTTTTTGAGCTTTCATACACTTATAGCTCTAGTGCATCCGTTGCATGGCAATCCCTACTCACTTGCATCGATATCAATTGATGGGCATCTCCATAGCCCATTAATTTGCCTAGTTGATGTGAGACTTTCTCCTTCTTTTTGTCTTCTCCACAACCACCCTATTCTATTCCACCTATAGTGCTATATCCATGGCTCACGCTCATGTATTTCGTGAAAGTTGAAAAAGTTTGAGAACACCAAAAGTATGAAACAATTGCTTGGCTTGTCATCGGGGTTGTGCATGATGAAATACTTTGTGTGATGAAGATGGAGCATAGCCAGACTATATGATTTTGTAGGGATAACTTTCTTTGGCCATGTTATTTTGAGAAGACATGATTGCTTTATTAGTATGCTTGAAGTATTATTGTTTTCTGCAACGATTATCTGCAATAAAAAAAGTATCATTGTTTTTATGTCAATATTATACTTTTGTTTTGAATCTTATGGATCTGAATATTCATGCCACAATAAAGAAGATTACATTGATAAATATGTTAGGTAGCATTCCACATCAAAAATTCTATTTTTATCATTTACCTACTCGAGGACGAGCAGAAATTAAGCTTGGGTATGCTTGATACGTCTCCAACGTATCTATAATTTTTTATTGTTCCATGCTATTATATTATCTAGTTTTGGATATTTTATATGCATTAATATCCTATTTTAAATTAATTTTGGGACTAACCTACTATCCTAGAGCCCAGTGCCAGTTTCTGTTTTTTCCTTGTTTTTGAGTTTTACAGAAAAGGAATACCAAACGGAATAAAACTTTCATGATGATTTTTCTTGGACCAGAAGACACTGAGAGGACTTGGGGAGGGGGTCAGAAGACTCACGAGGAGCCCACAAGCCCACAGGGCGTGCCCTAGGGGGGCGCCTCCCTGGCTTGTGGACCCCTCGGGAGTCCCCCAACCCTTAGCTTTGCACTATAAATTCCAAAATATTCCCCGAACACCAGAAGTGTCCACCAAAATACTTTTCCGCCGCCGTAAGCCTCTGTTCCCGTGAGATCCCATCTTGGAGCCTTTTCCGGTGATCTGCCAGAGGGGGATTCGATCACGGAGGGCCTCTACATCAACCTTGCTGCCCTTCCGATGATGTGTGGGTAGTTTACCACAGACCTACGGGTCCATAGCTAGTAGCTAGATGGCTTCTTCTCTCTCTTTGATCTTCAATACAATGTTCTCCTCGATGTTCTTAGAGATCTATTTGATGTAATACTTTTTTTGCGGTGTGTTTGTTGAGATCCGATGAATTGTGGATTTATGATCAGATTATCTATGAATATTATTTGAGTCTTCTCTGAACTCTTTTATGCATGATTAAAATATCTTTTTATTTCTCTTTGAACTATCGGTTTGGTTTGGCCAACTAGATTGGTTTTTCTTGCAATGGGAGAGGTGCTTAGTTTTGGGTTCAATCTTGCAGTGTCCTCACCCAGTGATATAGTAGGGGTAGCGAGGCACATATTGTATTGTTGACATCGAGGATAAAAAGATGGGGTTTATGTCATATTGCTTGAGTTTATCCCTCTACATCATGTCATCTTACTTAAGGCGTTAGTCCCTTCTTATGAATTTAATACTCTAGATGCATGCTGGATAGCGGTCGATGTGTGGAGTAATAGTAGTAGATGCAGAATTGTTTCGGTCTACTTGTCACCGACGTGATGCCTATATTCATGATCATTTCCTTAGATATCGTCATAACTTTGCGCTTTTCTATCAATTTCTCAACAGTAATTTGTTCACTCACCGTATGTTTTCTTTCAAGAGAGAAGCCTCTAGTGAAACCTATGGCCCCCGGGTCTATTTTCTGTCATATATTTTCTGATATATAAACCAAAAAGCCCAAAAATGCCTTGCTGCAATTTATTTAGATTTACTTTAGTTTGCTTTTTTATTTATCTTTTATACCTATCTCTATTAGATCTCACTCTTGTTCGAGACCGTGAAGGGATTGACAACCCCTTTTTCGCGTTGAGTGCAAGTGTTTGTTAGTTTGTGCAGGTGCATAGATTGGAGACTTGCTTGCGCCTCCTACTGGATTGATACCTTGGTTCTTAACTGAGGGAAATACTTATCTCTACTTTGCTGCATCACCCTTTCCTCTTCAAGGAAAAAATCAATGCAAGCTCAAGAAGTAGCAGGACCCCCTAGTCCAGGACACCGTCAGTAGCCCCCGAACTTTTCTTCGAAGCCGAGGATAATAATCTTCTTCGGATAATGTCTTCGGCTGGATAGTCTGCAGGCAAGTTCCTGTTTTCAACGCCCCAGGCTAAGCATCCGCACAAAGCTTGTAGATCCCCAATCGGCTGATATTGCCCTTCTAACGGGGGATAACACCAATCCAACCATGCGACCCAAATCTCATCTCCACTCATCCGAAGTGCGAAGCTTGCTTAGTCTCTAGGACTAGAAACACGGATGTGTTTGGCAGTCAATTACTGACAAGTTTTTCGAATCGTCACCGCCCATGACATCATATACATCAGTCATCACATATTTGAATCACAGTTCGAGGTAACCCTCTTATTGGCAGGTCGTATCGAAATAGAGATCGTGCCCCGCGTTTTAGGGGATATCATCAATCAATTGTTTCACCCAATGCGGCCATAACGGCACGATCAGCCGAAACGTCGCGATTTATACGGCGGAGCGGGAGGGACGCTTCATCTTTTTACTGACTTATAAAGAGCAGGGAGCAATGAATCTTTTTCTCCTATGCTCTCCTTCTGCTCCAGCGCTCAAACTGATGCGAAGCATCCTACAAACATCACCATGTCAAGAGTCCATTCGGCAAGTGACACGTGCCACATCTACTTCACATACATAAAGGTGAATCGTCTCCTTTACACGTGTTCACTTGTACCCTTTGAGGATGGTATACTACTTGACCCCTCTCTCGTGTGCATACATAGGTTCACATTCATCGAGGAGAAGTCAAAGTTCAACAGGACAACTACACCATCCAAGAGGGAAGCTTGGATGCGGAGAAGGAACCGTTAAGAAGAGGACGAGGTTCCAGCAAGCACCGACGGGAGTCCACGAGAAGGCTACATACTGCGAGGCCTCTGGATACCCCGCGCGCACGGGACCCGTGCCCACGGTATACCCCCGTGCGCATGGGCTTGGCTGCCAGCTCTTTGGATACCCTATGTGCACGGGCTCCACTTACCCCGTGCACACGGGGCTGCTTGTGTGTAGCTGTTGGGCATGCCCATGTAATACCTATTACGCCCCTGCTTACCCCTTCACCCCCTAGGGCTATATATACTCCTCCTCCTCCATTTAGGGATAGCTAAGAATAGATCTAGACATTAGAGCTTAGCTATGTATCTCCCCTTGTGGGATTCTTCTTGAGAGAGAAGATTCCATTGGAGTACAAGGCCTCCTAAGGGAGAAGGATCTACCTAGATCATCAAGACCTCCTAAGGGAGAAGGATTCCCCAAGTGAATCATCAAGACCTCATCTCCTTCATAGGATTCGGGATGAACTCCACCTTGTATCTTTCCCTTTGATTGTTCATGTACCTTGTGGATCCATGTGTTTGTTAGTCTAGTGGATGTGTAATTGGACTTCTCCTTGAGTGTTTCTCTTGTGATTTCCCCTCGTATTCTTCGTGTTCCTCTTCGTAGCCACCCCCAATTCGTGAACATCGGGGCACTTTAGCCCGTGCCCTACAACACACACCCTCCAAGCTCTCACACCCCAATCCCCTTTCCAAGCCTAAAGCTCTCTCCAAACTTCCGCATCCTGTGCCAATGGACGATGCGGATCTGAAGGGGAGGTGGGTGGCCTCCAAGGTCACCGACGCCACCATCGACGAGCTTCGGGCGGCGGGATACATCCCCGTTGACGCCGCCTACAGGGCTCCAGAGCCCGGCCAACGCGTCCCCACTCCCAAGCTTGCAGAGCGGGTCGTTTTTATCCCCCACCTTGTCCGAGGTCTGGGGTTCCCCCTGCACCCTTTTGTGCAGGGGATCATTTTCTTCTATGGGCTAGATTTCCACAGTCTAGCCCTGATACGTCTCCAATGTATCTATAATTTTTTTATTGTTCCATGCTATTATAGTATCAATCTTGGATGTTTTATATGCAATTATATATCATTTTTTGGGGACTAACCTATTAACCTAGTGCCCAGTGCCAGTTGTTGTTTTTTTTGCCTATTTTTGGCTTTTCAGAAAATCAGTACCAAACGGAGTCCAAATGCTACGAAACTTTTGACGATTTTTTTTGGACCAAAAGGGACCCGGAAGCTTCGGGAGAAGACCAGAAGAGTCACGAGGGAGGGACAAGCCTGCCAGGCGTGCCCCCAGGCTTGTGGGCCCCTTGTGGCACCTATTGACCTAATTGTGCCTCTATAAATTCCCAAATATTCCCCATATACCAGAGAGCCACCACAAATACTTTTTTCGCCGCCGCAAGTTTCTGTTCTTCTGCGATCCCATCTGGAGGCCTTTTCCGATACTCTGCCGGAGGGGGAATCGATCACGGAGGGCTTCTTCATCATCCTTATTGCCTTCCGATTATGTGTGAGTAGTTTACCACAGACCTACGGGTCCATAGCTAGTAGCTAGATGGCTTCTTCTCTCTCTTTAATCTTCAATACAATGTTCTCCTCGATGTTCTTGGAGATCTATTCGATGTAATCTTCTTTTGCGGTGTGTTTGTTGGGATCCGATGAATTGTGGGTTTATGGTCAGATTATTCATGAATATTATTTGAGTCTTTTCTGAATTCTTATATGCATGATTATTATATCTTTGTATTTCTCTCCGATCTATCCGTTTGGTTTGGCCAACTAGATTAATTTATCTTGCAATGGGAGAGTTACTTTTTGATGGGTTTACTTTGTCTACATATAGTCATCTTGCTTAAGGCGTTACTCTGTTTCTTATGAACTTAATACTCTAGATGCATGCTGGATAGCGGTTGACGGGTGGAGTAATAGTAGTAGATGCAGGCAGGAGTTGGTCTACTTGTCATATATAAATCTTTACATCCAGACCATTCCAGAGCTCTTCATGATATCCCGGGTTCCATCCGGGACTCCGAATAACCTTCGGACTTTCCGCTATTAATATCTCACTACTACCCTAGCACTATCAAACGTTAAGCGTGCGACCCTACGTGTTCGGAACATCCAGATATGACCGACACTCCTCTCCGGTCAATAACCAATAGCGGGACCTGGATGCCCATATTGATTCCTACATATTCAACGAAGACCTTTATCGGTTGAACCACGATGTCAAGGATTTAATCAATCCCGTATGCAATTCCCTTTGTCTGGCGATATGTTACTTGCCCGAGATTCGATCGTCGGCATCTCCATACCTAATTCAATCTCGTTACCGGCAAGTCTCTTTACTCGTTTTGTAATACAAGATCCCATGACTAAACTCATTAGTGACATGCTTGCAAGCTTCTTGTGGTGTTGTATTACCGAGAGGGCCCAGAGATATCTCTCCATCACATGGAGCGACAAATCCCAGTCTCGATACATGCAACCCAACAAATACCTTCGGAGATACCTGTAGAGCACCTTTATGATCATCCAATTACAAAGTGACGTTTGATAGCACACAAAGTATTCCTCCAGTATTCGGGAGTGGCATGATCTCATGGTCTAAGGAACTGACACTTGACATGAAGAAAGTTGTAGCAAATAACTAAACGATCTAATGCTAAGCTTACGGTTAGATCTTTCCATCACATCATTCTCCTAATGATGTGATCCCGTTATCAAATGACAACTCATGTCTATGGTCAGGAAACCATAACCATCTTTGATCAACGAGCTAGTCTAGTAGAAGCTTACTAGGGACACGGTGTAGTTTATGTATTCACACATGTATTTAAGTTTCCGATCAATACAATTCTAGCATGAATAATAAACATTTATCATGAACGGGAAATATGATAATAACCAATTTATTATTGCCTCTAGGGCATATTTCCAACAAGGCTCCATTTGGATCTTTGTGAGCACGGGGCAAGTGGTGGAGAGCAAAAGTGAGCAAAAGTCAGAGGGTTGGACAAAACTGAGCACAACTAAGAAAGGAGAGGCACAGAAATAGAAATCCCTTCATTCATACACCCTCTATAACTAAATATAAGTTATTCACTCCTGCAAAAATGTCTTATATTTAGTTACAGAGGTAGTATATGACAGTGGATTAAGTTATTCATTCCTGGTTTTACTTGCGTCAGTTTGGAAACTAGAATTCAACTGTTCTTTCAATGTCAATGTGCAGCTGCTTGTTGGGTCTACTTGTGTATTGCATGGACTCCTTTGGCAGGCTCTATGCAGGAACAAATCAATCACATTGATCTCTCTCTGTTTCTGAAAGACAGTTTTTCGCTTGAAATTATCATTCTTGTCACAGGTCTATATGGAGCACAAGGAGTGAATACACCTTCAAAGCCATCCAGCCTAATTTTTAGAGTTGTCGAGCAAAGTGGAAAGAAGAAATCAAGTGGCTTACTAAGGGAGCTAATTAAGAGGGAGTAGTATAATCTATAATTCCTTGGGTTCTTCCTTTCCGATAGTCCCTGCGCTGCGACATCTGTTGTCGCAATTTCTTTGTAATTGCACTAGTAGTGTAGCTTAGCCCTAGTCCCTAGAGTTTCTTCTTTGTAACTGCACAACTAGGGGGAAAATTATCAGTGTAGACAGTAGGAAGGAATTCCTACCATTAGTAAAAAAGACGCAGACTATAAATACAGGTTTCAGCAGTAGAGCTAGAAGCGAGCTCGCTCCAAAAGATCGAAACAAGAACGTCGATGCGTTCCAAAAGCGTTGCTGTTAACTCATGTTCTAGCTTCTTCCTACAACCATGACCTGTGAAGTGTCCAGGGATAACTGAAGAAGTAATACCCGCTACCGCTAAACTACATCTAACTACTCTAGGGAAATTACTTAGTTGATGCTTTTCTAGTTTTCTTTCCCATCTCTTCATCACTAACACAGTACGGCTTATATATATAGCCAGTTGCATCACCAAGTTGTAAATATGTATGAGAATAACCAAGTTGCATTGGCAAGATAATGACTGAATTTAGACTCCTCTCATGGATAACAGAATGTGCGTCTCAGTGTTGCCTCTTCTTCCTGTCTTTAGCTCCCGGCCTAGCAAAAAGGGTAGATACCTACATAAGTATCAGCAGGAATATATCATCAGTGGCAAACTATCAAGCCTCACAGTGCATTCAGTGAGAACACAGAATCAATCAAGAGACGTTTATGTAAAGCAAGTCACGAATCAATCAATTACCCGAACAATATATAGTACACCGCAAATGGACCTCTTGGAACAAATGGTTTAAAAAACACCAGCTGCATGCCCAAGAAATTGACAATGCCTTTTCTTTTATCGTTCTAATGGATGTACTAAAACAATTTAAAGCTATTGTACTTGAGTCTGTGTTTGCATCTTCTCATGTATCCTTTGTCCTCTATATTGCACTATTGCCCCTTTGGGGACTGACAGCAGTACCACGGGAACCATGAACGTGATGAGCCAAGAATAAGTAGGCTAAGAATGGTAGTTCAAGTGTTTCAGATGCAAATAAATCGGCATCGTCTTCCAGAGGTATGATACCTATGCAAATGGTGTCGGCGGCGCTCCCTTCCTCTACTGTACCGGAAAAATATGTGATCTACAGGTGGGGGCAGGAGCACCATCATGGTGATGCCATTTAGTGGCGAAGCCACATAGAAGCTGTGTAGTCACTTGACTACACGGCTGCTGTTCAATCCAAGGCCGAGGTTTTCCAAACACTCTTCAACGCTACCAACACCAAAGAGTAAATATCCAAAGAGTAATAGATTGTTTTCATTTTAGCATGCTCTCAAAGACTGACATTTCTTAAACAGAAAAGCTACATCATGACATAGTAAAACAGGAAAAAACTACATCCGAATCTACTCTGGTAAGAAATACCTTGAGTACTTTCTCAGAAGAATTCTAGCTAAAATGGCGTTGATGATGGCCCAGTGACCATTTTGAAGTCATGGAGAGGGTTCCTACAATGGGAGAAAACATCAGCCTAACTTGAAGTTGCAACTCTGCAGTCGGTATGGGCAATTAGATATATCAACATAATTACGAAAAAGAAACATGGGTGCTGCCTTAGACTGGTTATTTCTTTACTAGTAACAAAGTTCAGAAATAATACCGGTAGCATATGTCCAGACCATGCACCATACCACAAGATCAAATTGCTAACACTATCATAACATTGACATGATTTGCATCTTTTGTCGAAGTGGGATTAATTGTTTTACTTCAGATGCCCCTTACAAGAGAAAAGATCAAGAACTGAAACATCACAGCTTCATGTTTTACGTACAGTATATGAATTGCTGATAACAATTGTGACAGGGAAGGGAACAGAACTGAAACATACTACAACAGAACATGAAGAGTTCATCACAGGTAACACATAGCCTGTGACCAGCCAGGGGATTTAATTTATTCAGAGGACAAAACTTGGGTGGTCAGTTAACTAAATAATTGCACAGGAGTGCTTATGCGAAAACAATAGCCTTTCAGGTACCTTTCTGAACAAGATTATTGAGAGATGGCTTCATGAATATATAATGTAGTTGTAGAACATTGTACATTTTGAAATACATGATTGAAATAACATGCATAGATATGTCATTCTATCAATGAACATAGTTCCTGGGCGCACATACAGTTTTTAACTGTTTATCAATTTCAGGCAATGAAATTGGGAGCTTTGAGCTCCTTCAGTCGAAAAAAAAGCATACATTATTTAACCCTAAGAAAAGAGTATGTGCCATTGTGATCATCTAGTATCGAAAACAATCTGCGAAAATAAGAACAGGAGCAAGCACATATGACAAATAGAAAGATGATGTGCACTTGCTTGAGTGAACGCTACTACCAAACAGAGAACTGTCAATCTACAGTAAGACGGTGTAAGCAGATCAATAGCACCAGTCCTACCAACAAATCAGCACTCGCAGACAAATTTTCAATCAGAACAAGGAGGTGATCGATTACCTGCCGTAGGTAGGGATCTGGCTTGATCCAAGCGAGGGTGGAAGCACACACGGTACAAGCGAATGGTATCCGTTTTGAAGCGGAGAGCTCCCGATCACCTTGCCTTGGTAAATGTCCACGGCGACGATGTGCTTCTGCTCGCCGACGGTGATGTAGATGGTATCGGCGTTGAGCGGGTCGATGACGGCAATCTGCGGCGGCCTCTTCCCCTCTTCGCACGGGTGGCCTCCATCCTCCAACACCTGCCTGAGCTCCACCTGGCGCTCCAGCGTCCAGCTTCTGCCCTCGTCGTCGAGCACAAACGAGCTGAGCAGGAACGGGTCGTGAAGAGAAGCCTCAATGTAGCGCAGCCTCCCCTCGCTGACGCCGATGCGCCGGTACTTGCCCATCTCCTTCATGAACGTCGCGGTGGGGGCTTCTTTGAATTGTGCGAGGAAGTCCGTGAGGCTGCTGCCCTCCGGCAGCTCGACGAAGCGGAACTCCGGCCGGTAGCTGAAGGGGTCGACGGAGATGGCGCCGCGGGTGAGGTCGACCCACCAGAGGCGGTCGCCGAAGGCCACCGTTTCCTGGTTCATCTCCATCTCCCACTTGAGCGGCGGTTGGCACGGTAGGCCAAGCACCAACTCCCACCTGCCAACCTCCGGGAGAAACCGGTCGATGACCCGGTCACGCTGGTGCACGATTTCGGCGACGGCGACCCGGTGAGGCGCGTCCCCGCCGACGCCGCCACCTGCTTTGGTGAGGAGGCCCATGTGGCGGTACTCCAGCCTCTTCCTGGACCCGTCGAGGTACGGGAGGCGGAGCAGCTGGCCGGTGATGGGGTTGCAGATGCAGCGCTCGGCCTCCATGTCGGCGGTGAGGTTCCAGGACTCGCGGCGACCCTCGGGCTCGAGGATGTCGTAGTAGGTGAGGAGGAGGTGGCCGTCAGCGCTGGCGGCGTCGACGCTACCGCCGAGGACTTGGACGACGTTGCTGTCGGCGGCGGGGCGTTCCCTGGCGTTGATGAGGTGCGCCGGGACGGAGATGCTGGAGACGCGCGGAGGGTCGACGGGGCGGAAGGTCGCGCCCGGCGCCGACGACGATTCGTCGACGAGCGACCTGCTGTCGATGATGACCCATGGTGGGAGCGTGGAGGCGGCGGTGGAGAGGGTGCGGCGCCGCGGCGGGTTCGAGGAGGAGGCGTCGGTGGAGAGGGCGGGGCACGGTGGGTGCGAGGAGGCGGCGGTGGAGAGGGTGTGGTGGCACGGTGGGTGCGAGGAGGAGACGGTGGAGAGGGAGCGGCGGAGGCGGCCGGAGAGGCCTAGGAGGCGCCGGAGGGGCATGGCGGCGGCGGCCTCGAGCTTGGTGCGGTCCGTTGGAGCGTAGCCTGTACACTGCAGTCTGCAGGGGTGTAGAGGTTGCGTGCTCATTGGCTCCTGGAGACTGTAGACCTGTCTGCGACTTGCGTGCCCGCTCATTGGTCTTTTCCCTCCTTTTTTACCAGGCTGTGTGTGTGTGTGTGTGTGTGTGTGTGTGTGTGTGTGTGTGAATTGTGTCAATTTGAAATTTTGAATCCAAAACCGTTCCCCATTTCCTAGTTTGAAAACAAGTCGATGCAAGCCATGAATGGATTGTTGTGCCACTCCTCGTTGTTGGTGGACAGCTCGAGCTCGTCCCAATCCACGCCGTCGGGGGAAGGCGGCGAGGCGCGCTCAATCCGCCCCTACGAGCTGGGCGACAGTGCGTTGTGTTGTGGTCGAAAGCGCGCCGGGGGTAGTCAGGGATGAATGTCGTACCAGCCTCTAGAGTATGGGGGCCTCGGTACGGGTTGGGAGGAGTAGGATTTGGGCAACATCGACTCTGTGGAGAGGGAAGGGTTTTGGCGACGGAATAGGTAGATAGATAGAGAGGGGGGGGGGGGGGGGTGTGTGGTGGGAATGGTCTCCATGCGTCGATCCGGACGTTCACCACTTCTCTCGTTCATTTGACATCAAAATCAGAGATTTTGGATAATCCAAGTAAGTGTGCCGAAAGGGAGGGACTGGAGGGCATTTTCTTTTTGCCGGACAAGTAGGGTTTTAGCCACAAGCAACATCGCCCCTTTTGGACAACACAAGACACAAGCAATATAGGGCGTGATTAGTTCCCTGCAGCCTTTTTTGGTCTCCCTAGAGCCTGGCTCAGTGGAGCCTGTTTGAGGTAGTGCAGGCTCCACATTCTATTGGGAAGCATAGTAGAAAAAAATCGCCCCTACGATCACCCAGGAACAACATGAAGATGCATTAATGGTTTAGATCAGATCGTTACCGACTCCGAGTTGCAGCGAAAGAAGACAAGTCGGTGTTGATCGTACTTGGAGTCCCTCATACCGTAGATGAACGATCCCGAGAAACCATCCACGAACAGTCCCTCGAACGAAAGACCGAAAACACGGCCTCTCTACGAGTTGCAAGTGTACGGTCTTCACGATCCAGCAGCGCTTCGTCGTACAGGGCTAATCATCGCCGGAGAATTAGTGGGAGGAGATCATACCACACATGGCTTCTAATTATGGGGATCTAGGTCAAGCTCTAATTGATCAACTAGAAACCAACTAGAATTAGAAATAGAGAACTAGAGAACTAGAGGAGGCTCAAAAACTTGTGTGTAGAAAAAGCACCAAATCCTCTAGCGTGCGTGCGTGCGTGCGTGTGTGTTGGAGGGAGAAGGAGGGGCGCCACACAAAGAGGGAACGAATCCCTCGTGCGCCAGTCTAGGGGAGGGAGGAATCCCTCCTCTAGTCCAATTCGGCCTTCCCACTTGGAAAAAGTGGGCGCCTCCCCTATTGGGCACTTGTGACCCAATTCTCCTTCCACCACTTGGTCTTTTAAGTCTCATTGATATTAAATTAAATATAAAAACCTCCTAACAATTACTAAAGCCTTTTGTTATTAATTTAACATCTCCGGAAATATTTTTCACCTATATATTATTTATCGGTAATACCCAGTATTGCCCGATAAATTCGAAAACCCTTCCAGTGACCCCGAAACGCTTCCGGTTCCTCTCGAAACTATTTCGAATATTAATGAAACAATTCCACAAATAAATCCTCGATACTGCCTTCATACTAACACTCAGCATTTCGTGATTATCTTAAGCTTCTGACCCTGTAGGTTTGGTAAAACATAGACATGAACGAAACCCCTTCGTTCAATGACTGATAGCGGAACCGTGGCGTCCATATCGATCGCTATGATTACACGAATGCCATTCAAGTGAACTTTTGGTTATCATATGATGTTCCCTTTGCTTCATGATACTTTACAAAACCTGAGGTGAGATGTATCGATATCCTCTTGAGTCATACACATGCTCACTATACCGTTCTCCTCGTTGGCGGTTTTGTTCTTCTTTCTCGTTGACATGTTCCGACATCCCCGTGACGTAGTCATCTGTGTCTGGCCAGAAGATGATGGATGCTGTCACATCGAGAGGGCCCTAAGAATATCTCTTCATCGTCGGAGGAGCAAATTCCACTTGTCAAACTTTCTGATGAACCTGTAAGTTGTCGTTATTCTTAGAGGTGAGACTATGAATCTTATTTTACCGTTTATCGTTCTACAAGTGCATATGAGTTTTCCACTGAATCACATATTCCAGGATCATAACAGTTATAGCATAGAATATAAACTCTTAATTATGAACATCGAATTATAATAATACAATATTATTGCCTCTAGGGCATACTTCCAACACGTTCTACACCATGTTTGCTTGCCCACAAGACCCCAACCTGCTTCTTGTAAATTACACTGCAACGAGTCTACATCTGAGCAAATCGCCGATTCGGGCATTCCCCCGAGCCTAGCTAAGGTGCGCTTTGAGTATCATGCGGGCCTAGTTTTCCATGCGGCCCAGGTAACCAAACAACTCAGACTCCCCCCCCCCACAGCCTGGCCAGGAGGGATGCAGGCTACCAAACACATCCATATTATCTGTGTTGAAGCTTACACGCTAGGTAGTTAGGAATGGATGGATATAAGACCTTTTCAATAAATTGCATGTTTCTATTGTGAACTTTGTTCCTCAACCTATATGTTGAGAATTTTATTGGAATAATCCAACAAACTTTATAAATGATATGTCAGATCTTTCTTCCTAATCCGTAATGGCTCATTTGCCATGAACTGGCCACTGGATTTGTTTCTTATACTGTGATTTAACTGTGAAAATGGATTTAAAATTGCACAATAGAATTTAATGTCATGATATTTTTTAGAGAGGGGAGCATGGCCCGCCACCGTTGGGCTCCTTAGCTTTACGTGCACCAACTTGAGTGTGGTTATGTGCCCTGCTAAAAGAAGTGAGTGTGGTTATATGAGCTTATTAGTGACAACAATGTCTACTCGAAAAATAGTGACAATAGTGACTCACATATGTATTGAGGTTTTTGGGTAATGACTCATAATTGGTATCTGAATAAGTTTTAAAGCCTTCGGAGAAGCAAGACAAAAACGTTGACAACACCGTAAAAGCTTTTCTTTCACTCACAGATTTGATAGTGTTAGAACTTTGTAGTAAAGACTAATATTTCAATACTTTTGTTGGAAATTTATTAATTGGTTATACACACACTTACCAATGTGTTGTGAAATATTTTTTTTTAATAACTTGAAAATGCTTCCCATTGGCTCGGAGTGATAATTCAAGCTTTGTGAAAACCGTTCTAGTTATACTAAAAATCTGTTGAAACTAACACCGAACATTACTAACGTCTATATAAAACATGGACAACCCGTATGGTTAATTATTGGCTTGCAATGATAATTAATAAAAATCATAGAAACACTACGAGACCCCTTCTCAATAAAATTTTGATAGATCCAAACCGCATGTCATTACTTGTTGAAATATCTGAAGGGCATTTTCAATTTTTTAATGAAAAAGCGGTAGGCAATCCGACCACCAACCTAGTTTTAAAATAATTCTCTCCACTATCTAAGCGTCATTATTAGCAATGTAGTGTTGCGATCCCTCGGCTGCATATTTGAATGTTGCAATGACCTTGAATGAGGTGTTAAGCCAGATTGGTTAGTTAATTCATATGTGGCGGTTGGACAGGCGACCGGTTGATGTATAAAACCAACCAAACGTGGCCTGGCATGTTGACCATTAATAATTCTAGTTGGTATATGGGTTTAGTAAAGTGTGGTAAGTGAGTAGGGCGTTTTGGTGACCGAGCTCCATAGAGCCCTTTATTTTTGAAAAGTTATAATTCAAACTTCCCGGTTTCAAGAAAATTTGAAAACAAATGCAAGTATACAAGGATGAAATGTATATGTGTATAAAAATTCAGGATGAAATACCTTGAAATGTGCCCTGTACAAAAAAGACAAATTTTTGGACTTTGAGAATGGATGGTACCATGTGTTAAAAAGCCCCAGATTTGTTTTTTTCCGGATAATTGGTTTTATGCCCCTAGTTGGGTCACACTAGATAGGTTTACCCCTAGTTTCTGAAAACACGAGTTCCCGCCAAACCACTTTACTCGTCATATGCCTTTGCCCTTTGATTGGTTGACTGTCACTTTGAAAACTTCATAACAAACTCATTTTAACTCGGAAAAATACAAATAAGATGTCAAAATGTTTAGAAAAATATTTATATGTTCATGTCATTTGCATTGATGACAAAAGTGTTGGAAACTCCCCATCTCAGTTTGAGCTCATATGATCTCAGCATGAACAGTATAATTTGAAAAACTAAAAAAAAAATCTAATTTTTTGGTGGCAAACATTGACCAATGTATTGAGTGCTTGCCAAGTTTCATAAGGGAATGACATTCGTGGAAGTCGTGGCAAAAAAACAAAACAAAATGGATGCTCCAAAACAAAAGGATTTGCAGTGATAATTTTGTTTTTTTCCATGACTTCCACGAATGTCATTCCCTGATGAAACTTTGCAACCACTCAAAAAATTTGTCAATGTTTTCCTCAATTTTTTTAAATTTTTAGATTTTTTTCAATATTTTTAGATTATACTATTCATACCGAGATCATATGAGCTCACATTGAGATGGGGAGTTTCCTACACTTTTGTCATGAATGCAACTGACATGCATATATAGGTGATGTTTTTCAGAACATTTTGCTATCTTATTTGCATTTTTCTGATTTAGTATAAATTTGTTGTGAAGTTTTCAAAGTGATGGTCAAACAGTCAAAGGGCAAAAGCATAAGACAAGCAAAGTGGTTTGGACGGGAACGCGTGTTTTCGAAAACTTGGGGTAAACCTCCCAAGTGTGACCCAACTATGGGCATAAAACCAATTATCCTTTTTTTTGCACAAGCCTCATTTCAACGTATTTTGTTTTGAAAATTTACACACATGTACATTATGCCTCCATGTACATCTGTATTTTTTTTCAGAATTTTTGAAATGTAAAAATATGAATTTTGATTTTTGCAAAAGGAGGCCTCCATGGAGCTCGGCCTCCAAAAACAATTTTCTGTGGAAAGTGGCATAGGTAACCTGAGATCAGTACAGTTATTAAGCTCCCAGGATTGTGAGGCTACTGATGAATCGGTGGTGTGAAAGCTGTGTGGGTCAACGTTTGACAGGGTGTGAACCGGGTCGGATGGCAGCTGGGTCCATGTGTCCGTGTTGTGCGCATTGCTTGTGTGTGGACTGTGGACACGTATCTTAGTCGGTTCGACGTTTTTCATCGGTTCCAGGTGGATGGCTGGGGCGGAGGAGAGGTGTCTAGAGGCTCGCCCTTATCGCATTCATCAGTGCTGCTCCGCGAGGGGAGGGCCTCGGGCGTTCGCCGTCGGCTTCCCTGGGACTCGGGCATCTGGCGCACCGGCAGACAGCCGCTAAGGAGGCGAGCGGTGGTGGCAGTTCAAGGAGGCGAAACCGACAAAGCCCTCGCCACCAGCGCAGGATCCCGCGGAGGCCGACGCATGGGAGGCCGATGTTGAGGCCCTGGTGACACAGATCGGCTTCGGCTTTGTGATCTTCTTCACCTCGCTCTCCGGCGGCGGCTCCTGCGTGCGCCATGTGGTGTCGCTGCCAGGGGCGAAGCTTCTGCATGTGGCGTTCTTCGTTTCCTTTTACTGCTGGGGTCGCAATGACTTCTTTTCCTCTTCTGATTTGGGCGAGGCGAGGACCGGCGCTGGTTCCCTTTCAGAGAAACCAAGTGGCGGTGCTGGTTCCTGCTCTGAGAAGGCACGGTGCCATCGATCTCTTCAGCGGGCGGGGAGTGCGGTGCTCTTCGGCTGCACGTTCGGTGCCTGCTTGGCTGCTTCTTTGTCGGGGTCTGACCTTCTGCTGCCGATTTCTTCTTCCTCTGCATCGATTTCTTTGGAGGGAGGCTGTGAGCTGCGTCGGCTGGTGGGTTTGCATCCCCTGCGTCCTTCTTCTGCCTGTTCAGAGGTTTGTGATTGATTTGGAGCTTCCCTGGTTTGAATCAACCAAGCTAGCGTATACTACAATTTCAGTATGCACACAAGAGTTAACATGGTTTTGTTTTTATTTGAAAATAGTTAAATAGTTAAAACACTCCCCTCTAGATCGATATTTTGTTACTCCTGAGTGGTTGAATGTTTTCATAAATTACCACAAAATTTTAATAAGCGAAATCAGGGTTTCTTTCTTTATATAGTTTGGTGGTGAGTTTATTCATGAAATTTGTACAAATGTTGAACTTTACTGACGGTAGCTAGGCCCAGCTTAAGAAGATTGAATATACAGAAGATAGTTGCCAACAAGAGCTTGATGGCATCGGTGGTTAAAAATACAACCGACATCTTAAGTCTGTGAGCGCTGCTACACAGACGACAAACGCTGGACGTTTATCAGACGATGCATCATATCAAGCCGTTCATGTGTAGAGCAAAACTGAACAACACCGTTCAATCCAACATCGTCCAGCGTTTGGCCGTGGTATTGTCATCCGCATAGTAATTCCGTAAGTCTGTCTTGATTGGTATGAAACTATGAATACAGAGGTAAGCAGATTTATTTATTATCCTACTTGCTCAACCATAATAATTTCATTTCCATGTATATCAGTCTGCAGTTTATGTTATACAAGCATATGAGGGTTCCATGCGGACATAAGGAATTCACAACGATTATTCTCTATGTAATTTGTTGATAATTTATTGAGTATATATATTGATTTAACATCATTTAGTGGATATGTCACCAGTCAAGATAATGCTGAATTTAAGAGTTAGAACTGATGCTGAAGAAATTAAGCCACTCAGGCTACCATCGGTCCGGTGTCCTATTGAGCAACACATGTTGTCTTTTAATGTAGGACACCTTAATGGTAATGTAATATCTCTCCAACATAGAAGTTACTTTTAATCGATCATCTATTTGTTTGGAGTGGTTTCTTTGCCATTTGGTAATGTAAAACATATCCTGCATCACCACTCGAAGCACAAAATATGCATTACAGAGCCGTCTCCATAGTCAATGGCTACCTGTATCTATATTTTTTTCTCATCCAATCCTTGAGTCATTAAAGAAGTGATTCTCACTCATGAATGTGAAAACATTTCAGGTTAGACTTGGTGTTACAAACTTAAATCATTGGTTATGGTTATCTATTATACATTTTTAGCTAAATTATAAGTGAAATGGATGATGATTGCCTTCTGTCTAAAAAAAGATGATTTAAAGCTGCAGTGTGGTTTCCTTTTTGGCTAATTTAGTTTTGGCTTTGTACATGATGCTTCTGACGACCATGTTGAACTGTTTCCAAAGTCATATAATTGATGCTGATGGTGCCTCCATTGAGGGCAGCAGAGGTGTCTGATGCGGCAAAGGTTGATTTCCAAGCCTCCACCCAATGGATGGATGGTGACCTGAGGATATAAGGCCAGAGCTACTAAGATGAAGTTATGCTACAGTTTGCAGTTTGCTTTATGTTCCTTTTATTCAATTTGAGTGACATTGGAAAAATTGATTCCACCGTATCTCTTTATGATGGCATGTTGTCCTTTTGGTTTCGCTTCCTGTAATGTCCGTAAGGTTAGTTTAAAGAGATGGAGGATTCTATTCAGTTTTGAAAAGAACAAACAATTGTTAAAGAGTGCCCGTTACTACTGGTTCTGATATCTAGAGGGATGACATTTGTTCATTTGATTGCTAAAGTCGACATCTAAACAGTGAGGGACATAACTGATGGATCATCACAACAATTCCCGGCGCAGCGAAGCGCGCATACTCATCTAGTATCTATTATTCGTACTCAAAAAGAAAATAAATGTTGATAATATTCGGAATTATTTTACAAATACAAATAATATGGATATATATGTATTAGTTTTGAAGATCTAGCCACAAGAAAGTCATTTATCGAGAAAAAAAATTTGCACACCATGACAAGTCTATACAAACCATGAATATATTGTTGTGCATTGATGCTGGTCTGTGATACACATATTTTGAAGAAAAAAATCGTTTCTGTATAAAGATACACATATAACCTTGTTGCGTCGGTGTGTTGCTGTGTAATAAGAAAAGCGGTGGCATCAAGATAAGGGTGTAAAAACGGTGCCATTTGTCATTAGAAATGTTATTAATCCACTCAAACAATTGTCAATTCATCAGAGATGTGCAACAACAAAAGCGGTGGCATCCAGATAATGGCGAAAAAAACGTGTAATTTGTCATCAGAAATGGCATTGATCTGCTCAAACAATTGTCATCAGAAACATGCATTAAGTGATTGTTCCAAAAAAATCATGGTTGGATGCATCCATGTTTACCTACAAAAGGGGAGGAGCCTATTGTCTTGCACACATGCTGGTCTATGGTAATCGTTACATTTTTTTTTTGAACCGGGCGTACCCCTTTCCATTGCAATAACGGAAATACAATTGTTCCAAACACAACCAGGAAGAAAGGAAAGAGGGTAGCGAGTTCAACGCACTGCCAGGAAACTCACTGTGCTCGTCCGACATCGAAACGAGAACTATGGGGCGAAAACCTGACAGCACCAGCTAGGTCTATATTTAAGTACAAACCGGATACCAAGAAAACAGCCAGACGAAACCCCCGCTGTGACAACCGCTAAGATGTACCATGACGCAACACAGCACCAGCCGCAAACATAATGACCAGACTAAGCTCACACCAACATCAGTCACCAGGGGATGACCTCTCCAGCATCGTCCACCGCACGCCTGGCTTCGTCGCACAGCATCATCAGCCTAGTAGTGCTTGATCTGATCATCTCGCCCTCCTGTTGCAACTTCACTGCCTCTTCCTTCGGCTGGAGACCTGCCCAATATAGCAGAAAAGAACAAGCCGAGAACACAATCTCAAAAGGAGATTTAATCAATTTTTTTCTCAAAAGTAGCCTTGTTACGTGCCAGCCAGATAGCCCAGGTCACCGCGGCCAATCCGACAGTATAGAATCTGGAACCATTTACCAGAAACATGTTGCACCATACATAGAATTGCCATATATTGTTAGGACATAGCTCAGTCCCCAAAACCACCCCAATTGCCCTCCAGGTCACACGAGCCACAGGGCAAGTGAAGAACAAATGAGTGGCCGTTTCCACATTATTGCAGAAGGAACACACAGGGTTCCAGGCCATTTCTTTTACTTTTCATCACCGCTCTGGTGAGCACAGCATTCTGAGCCATTTGCCACAAGAAAGTCTGGATTTTGAGAGGCAGTTTTGCTTCCCAGATCCACCTATAATTGCACCCACTAAGAGGTTTTTCTAGCCACTTATACATAGATTTAGTAGAGTACTTCGCATTCTTACTTAAGCCCCGGTACACCGCGTCCCTATTAGCAGTAATAGGTATCCCCGCAACATGTCCACGCATCATTTCCCATTGACCATTCAGAGCTGGGCAAAGCCGCCGCCTGAAGAAGGACGTGACCTCAACATTTCCAAATTTCTCCACCGTACAGTCCTGATCTGTACATATGTCAAACAATTGAGGGAACATCAGGTTCAATGGGGGCAGCCCATTTAGTGGGTCTTTCCATACCCTAGTGAGATCACCAGCCCCCAACTTGACTCGCCTCCCTACCATGTATAACTCTTTGACTTTCAAAAGAGCTTTCCAACATGGAGAGTCAGAATACTTGAGAGTCACAGTGGCCACAGTTTTGTTAGCAAGGTATCTGGCCCTCACCAAATCTTGCCACACACCACCCTGAGTTTCTAGTTTCCACCACCATTTCACCATGAGGCTAATATTCTGTTTTCTGAGATATTTAACACCCAGCCCTCCTTTGTCTTTCGATCTACACACTCTTTTCCATTTAATCAAGTAGTACCTTTTTTTCTTGTTACACCCTTGCCAGAAGAATTTTCTGCGATGTTTGTTCAGCTTTTCTACAAACGTCTTACACATAAGCCACATAGACATATGGTATAGGGAAAGTTGCGACAACATAGAAGTAAGCAAAGTGAGTCTGCCTCCTATAGAGGCAGCATTGCCAATCCAGGCCCCAAAGTTTTTCAGATAATTATCCACAATGAACTCCCACACAGAGTACGTTAGGGTAGAGATGCTTACAGGCATTACAAGATATTTGATTGGAAAATGCCCAATCTCACAGTTGAAAAGCTCGGCATATTACTTTTCTGGAAATTCACTTTCAGGCCTGACATCAGTTCAAACATATACAAACGTATTTTCAGGTTCATCGCTTTCTCTAAATCATGTTCGAGACAAATAATGGTGTTGTCCGCATATTGCAGAACAACCACACCATTTGGGATAAGATCCGACGCTAGACCTGTCAAGAGACAATTCTGCTGCACATTCTTAATCATTTTATTTAAACAATCCGCAGCTAGATTGAATAAAAAAGGGGAATGTGGGTCTCCTTGACGTACCCCTTTGGCACTCTGGAAATACGGCCCCACAGAGTTGTTTAGTTTAATACTCACTGTACCATTGTACATGATCTGTTTCACCCAACCGCACCAGATATCATTAAAACCCCTAAGTCTATGACACTCCAGAAGAAACTCCCAGTTCACTTTATCATATGCTTTTTCAAAGTCTAGTTTAAGCACCACCCCTACTTTCTTCTTGACATGGGTGTAATTGAGGAGCTCATGTAGTGACATGATCCCATCCATAATATTTCTCCCTTTAACAAAAGCATTTTGTGACGAGCTGATCAGCTTATCAGCATACCTCTCCACTCTCCGATCCAACGTTTTGGTAATCAATTTATAATGGCACCTAAGTAGGCAGATTGGACGAAACTGTCGTATGCGATCAGCGCCCTACACTTTAGGGAGAAGAGCAACTGGTAACTGTTACATGCTGATTTAATTTAGTTCTACTGGAATGTTCTAATGTGACTGGGGCTGAAACAGCTGATATATTTCCCTCTAAACGAGAAAAATCATCAAAAAAGGGTAAACCCAAACTTCTCCAAATTTTCTCCAAAATGAGAGTTTGGCAAACTGCCATCAGCTTCCTAATAGCACAACCCCTGCAGGAACCTGACAAATTAGAGAAAAGTATTAGGGACGTTCGACTCAACATGGAAATTGAAAACGAAAAGCCGAATGAACTCAAGTGTCGTTATAGTCCATTTATACATCTCACCTCCACAAGTGAAACTTATAGCACCAACTTACATCATTATCAATTGTTTGCAAATAACAAGCTTCAGTTTAAGACTTTCCTCAAGTGTTGGTAATATTGCAAGAAAAAGAAAAGAGTGATCATCGTTACGACAAGGAAGCACAAAGCATCCTGAGTACTGACAATGCGAATGTAATACTAATAATGGATCAGCAAAGAAGCATTAGATAAGAGACTATAAGATAGTACCGACCCAGAGATACATAAGCTGGTAGATTGATACTCATTCACCACTTCTAGATGCAACTAACAAGATCATCTGTCGCTTCCATGTCATCCTTCTTGCCTGGAAAAAAATCCCTGTCAAGGTACAAAAACTTCAAGGACAGATACAATTTATGCTAACCTAGAACAATTTGTAACAGTATAAACTATACGCTGCTTATAAGAAACATGCCGATGGAAATGACTGATCCTACAACAGGTTATCAAGAATTTAGCACAGCTCACTACTCACATAGTTTGGCACTGATCAGAGGAACACAATTTATTTAGAAGCCAAAAGTTGGGTGGTCAGTTCAGTAAAAACTAAAAAGACGTGCACAAGAGTCATGAAGTGAAGACAACATCCTTAAGGTATCTTCTGAACTAAACTATAGGGATGTGGAAATAACATGCAGTGTAAATTTCAAATTCAGAAACCAAACAGCTGCATCATGTATGCGTGTTTACTGTTTAGACATCATCCTTAACTGCAACAGGTCACCGAAGGAGACTACTGCTAGCTAGTCGTGCAAACAGAATTCCTTTAATCTTCAGGGAAATGTACCATTGTGCTCACCTAATCAGAGTATCAGACACGCACTCGCTAGTATGAACACCACTGCCTAACACATAACACGCATACATCTTCTAAAAACTGCATACATCTTCTAACAAACTGCTGTGTAAGTTCCAATGAACCACGCTCCAGCCCCCCGCGTCGCTCCCGCTCGGGCGACTCGGGCGGGTCTCCAGCCCTAGCCGCCCCCGCTCCCGAATCCACCTTCCCTCACCCCGCCGCCGCCGGAGGACGCCGCTGGGATGCGCCCGGGGGCCGACGGCGGTGGCGGGGATCTTCCTCTCTCCCGCGTCTTACGGGTGGTGCGGAGCCATTGTGCGTGTGGAGGCGCGGCAGATCTGGTGGCGGCGGCGGCGGTGGCTGGCCCTCTCGCGGGCGACGGCGACTGCGGCGCGTCGGGCAGCCTGGTCATGGACGGCGGCGGGCGGCGGCTTGCCTGGCTCGGGCAGCGGCGACTTATGCCGTGGCGGCGCGTCATCCGGCTTCGGATCGGCGGCGGCGTGGAGGGCCTGGTGGGCGGCTTGGCGGCACCTTCGGTCAGATCTGATCTGGCCGGTGCAGCCGGCGGTGGTGGTCATCTCTTCCATCAGAGGTGGTCGGCCTGAGGCTGGGTGTTCGGATCTCCAGATCCGTCATCTAGTACCGGCTGCGAGTCGGGGAGACATAGCTACCGGTGAAAACCGAGCCGACGGCGGGCGATGGCGGCGTTCTGCGTCGTTACCTTGATGAAGGCATCGTCGTGTGACTACTGTCGACCCACTCGTACTGCTCTGGGGGAAACCCTAGGATCTGGTCTTCCAGATCGGACGATGGCGGCACTGCGGTGTCGTTTCTCTCTTGGGAGCATCGTTTGTGGAGCAGCGCTGGAAGTCAGAGGCAGGAGGTGGAGCGGCTTCGTCTTGCACGGAGCTTTGGTGGAGACGTCAAGTCATGCCTGACCGACTGGTGCTACGCTTTCTCATGCCTGGTCGGCAGGTGCTACGCACGACAGATCTTCCGGAGACTTCAAGCTGTGTCGGCTGGTGGTACTTGGCGGCATGGTGCTGACATGTACCGGTGGCGACCGCGACGTGCTCAGCAGTTCGCGCGCAGGGAGGTGGTGCCGTTGGGCGCCGTGGTGGCGTCGACGGCAGCTAGACCGGGCAAGGTTGATGCGTCAGTACAGCTCTGAAGATGGAGTGGTGGCAGTTGGCGGCGGCGGCCTCTGAGAGCGCGCCGGACCGGTGTGTGCCCCATACCCGGCAAGTGGCTTGGTTGGGGCCTCGGGTCTTAGATGTTAGGCTTGACTGCGAGGTCTGTGGTATTAGGCCCGGACTGTCAGCATCCCTTCATAATCTGGATAGGAGTAGCGACAGATATTGCCTAGACAGTGGCTTCAGACTTACTGTTGTATTTCTTTGTAAGGTCTTTTGTGAATAATTAATAAAGTGGCTGCATGCATCGCCCGAGGCCGGGGGGTCTTCCTCCTTTTCTAAAAAAATCTTCTAACAAACTGCAGTATATCCTAGTCGGTCTCAGTAGATCAGTAGCACCAATATATCCAAGTCTGTTGCAATCTAAAGTTTGGAATATTAGTGGCAGCGCTCAATTCATCACTACCATCTATGACATGCGTCCCACATTAGTTTCCAATCACAACATTCATCCCTTTGTATGTTTCCACATTATGATGATGAACAAATCGCAAAATTCTGTCCAAGCACACAACACTCAAGTAATGCACCAGCAAATACAAACTAAAACTCATATAGATTAAACAAGCTTGTGTCACATACATACCTGCCGTAGGGATCTGGCTTGATCCAAGCCATGGTGGAAGCACACATGACACAAGAGAGAAGTATTGCTCTTAAAGCGGAGATGCCCCAATCACCTTCCCATTGTGAATGTCCACGGCGACGAGGTGCTCACCGACCTTGAGGTAGATGGCATTGGTGTGAAGTGGGTCAAGCACGGCGATCTGTGGCGCCGCCGACGGGTAGCCTCCATCAGCCAAGACCTGCTTGAGCGCCACCTGGTGCTCCAGCGTCCAGCTGCTGCCCTCGTCGTCGAGCGCAAAGCAGCTGAGCACGAACGGGTCGTGAGGAGACACCTCGGCATAGCGCAGCCTCCCCTCGCTGACGCCGATGCGCCGGTGCTTGGCCACCTCCCGCATGAACAGATTCTGGTCATCGGCAGCTCGACGCCTGTCCCCTAAATGTTGGCTGTCTGTAGGTGCGCGCGCAGGCAGCACGCTGCCGGTCGGCAGCTCGACGAAGCGGGTCTCCAGCCGGTCGTCGAACGGGTCGACGGAGATGGCGCCCAGGGTGAGGTCGACCCACCACAGGCGGCCGCCGAAGGCAACCGTCTCCTGGTTCACCTCCATCAGGCGCGGCAGCCGTAAGGATGGTGTGGCCCGCATCACCGCCCTCCACTCCCCTTCCTCCGAGAGAAACCGCAGAATGACGGCGCCATGGGAAAGGAGATCGGCGACGGCAAACCTGCCAGGCGGCCCGGCACCGGCGTCCTGGGTGAGGAGCCCCATGTGGTGGACGACGAGGGTCCTCCTGGAGCGGCCGATGTCGGGCAGGCGGAGCATCTGGCCGCTGACAGGGTTGCAGACGAAGCGCTGGATTTCGAGGTCCTGCGCGAAATCCCACTTGGTGCAGGGGCCCTCCGCTCGGAGGTCGTGGTAGGTGAGGAGGAGGTGGCCGTCGCCGCTGACGGCGCCGACGCTGCCGAAGAGGGACTGGACGACGTTGCTGTCGGGAGCGGCGGGGCGTGGTCTGGGGCTGAGGAGGTGCGCCGGGGCCGTGAAGTCGGAGACGCCTGGAGGCTGGACGGGGCGGAAGCACGCCACCGGGGCCGACGACGATCTGTCGACCATCGACGTGCCGTCGATGATCGCCCATGGTGGGTACGACTGCGAGGAGGCCGCGGCGGTGGAGAGGGAGCGGCGGATGTGGGCGGAGAGGCCTAGGAGGCGCCGCCGGAGCGACATTGCGGGGTGTCCTGGAGCTTGGTGGGAAGCGGTCCGATGGATGTTTGGGTACTGTGGACGACTGCTCCTGGCAGCGAACAGCTGTGCAGCACGCACTGTAGACGGCAGGTCTGTCTGACAAAGGCAAAGAGAAAGCGTTGCGTATCTCGTACGCTACATGTCTACAAGTTAAAACTCTCCCTGATTTCGAATTTGAACTTGTAAGTCGTCGAAAAAAGGTTTTTGAGTCAGTCGATTTTGAATTAAGAAGCGAGAAGAAAGAAGCAGTCGCCGGCTCATCGGAGATTTGAGTCAGTCGATTTTGAATTAAGAAGCGAGAAGAAAGAAGCAGTCGCCGGCTCATCGGAGAAGCTCTTTGGGGCGACCCCACTATCTATCTTAGGGTTTCACACGACCTCATTATCTATCTTAGGGGTGTTAGATGTGGGGTGCATGTTGGTCAGAAAAAATGGTTCATGAGTAGGGTTAGAGGGATGGTCGGGGGCGGCGGTAGCATGGTAGTGGGCGGCGGCTGGGAGGAGGGCGAGTGGCGCGGCTGGCGCGGTGCTGCTGCCTCCCACAGGTGGCGGCGGCAGGCGGTTAGGCCGGTGCTAGATCGGCTGTTCCAGAAAGAACATGAACATGAACATGAACATGAAGAAGCTAATCTGATTATTCACTTCTACTTTGGTACACCCCCTAAACACATCGAGGGCTCAGATTAATCGACCCCCCTTCGTTATGAGGGGTATGATCATCTTAATAAAAAATGCCGCCCGACCGCCCGCCCGCCCATGCCCCCGCCTTCGTACGAATACGCCGAGCCGCGTGACGATCGCAGCTGGGTTGGCCGTGTCAACAAAAAAAGACTTTAAAAAAAGACGTCGTGCGCCCGCCAGGTTGTACGCACGTGAATTAAAAAAAATGCATGTCCATCACGTCACATGCGTGCGGGTGGTTCCAGCACACGTGGCGACGGACGTGCCTGCATGCGCCGCATTCAACGCCTTGCACAGAGCGCCTTCGCGTGTGGGCTGTCGTGCCGGCCTGTGGCCGCGCCTGCCGGATTCCCCGCCGACCGCCCGCCCGCCGCCGCCTCCTCGCCTGCCGCTTTTGCCCCCGCCCGCCTGCCGCCGCCTCCCATCGAGTCGCCCGCCTTCCGCCCTCGTGCCGCACGCCTTTGCGCGTGGGTTGCCGCGCCCGCCTACGGTCTCCTCGCCTGCCGGGATCCCCCCGATCGCCCGCGCCTGCCTCCGCCTCCTTGCCTGCCGCGTTTGCCCCCCGCCGCCCGCCTGCCGCCGCCTCCCCTCGGGTCGCCCGCCTTCCGCCCTTGCGCCGCGCGCCGGGCATTTATGCCAGCCGCGTGCCCCGTCGATTATATAACCCGAGGGTGCCGACCTTCTGCACTCCACACCCCCGGCGACTCCCCTCTCCCGCTCTCGTCTCCTCCCCCTCTCCTTCACCGCCGGCATGTCGTCGAGCGACTCCGACGAGGGCGCGGCGCCGGGCGACATCTGGCCGTCCAGCCTGACCCTCGGCCAGATCGAGGATCTGGCCCGGTTCGGGCTGTACGTGCCGCCGTCGGCCAAGGTGCCGAGGCCGTTGAGGATCGGGGCTGACGGCATCCCCACCCTCGGCCCGCCGACGACGAGGGAGGAACTCCGCGCATACCCCGGCGGCGGCTTCAACAGGAAGGCCCGCCGCCGTTTTTGGAGGGACAAGGACTTCGACGTGGTCGTCGGAGCGTTCAAGCGCGTCACAGCCGATCTCCTCGTCGGAGATATCACCGAGGGGGCCGACTCTTCCCGCCACCGTGCCGCCAGCCCTGCCACCGAGGGAGCCGGCTCTTCCCGCCGCCTTCCCGCCCCGCCCCACCTGCCCCGGCGGAGGTCCCAATCCCGCCGGAATAGGCGGTGCTTCTGCAGAACAGGCGGCGACGGAGGAGGCCGCAGACCAGGAGGCGGCCTTGGCAGTCGTGCAGGCGCGGGAGGCCGACGACGACTGGGAGTCTAACGACGACGACGACACCGGCGGCGACGGCGGCATGGCAGCGGTCGTCGACCTCACCATCAGCGACGAGGAGTAGTTTAGGGTTCAAATTTCAATTCCTTTCGAATCGATGTAAAATATCTTCAAATATGAATGGAATTTGAAATGTTTTATCTGTGGAAAAAAATGCCCGTATGTTTGATTTGACAATGTTATGAATCGTCGTGCGATGACCTTAGGAAAATTCAACGAACATACGCGCATTTGTACATGAATAAATGCTAAATCCAAAAATATTCAAGAAGAAAAACAAAACAGACCACTCGCATTTGTGCATCTGTTCAGACGGACCTGTCATTTACCCGAATTTAGGCTGATTTGTCATATGGAAAAACATCCGTTCAGACGGACCTGTCGTCCTACCCGAATTTGTGAATCAGTAGAGTTTTAGGATTTTAGGGTTTTTCGCCTTCAAAACTCTAGAAAATGCATGGGACGTCGGAAAATAACGAAACTTTTCGTGTGTGATAGCAATGGTGTTGTGCTGGTGTGGAAAAAGTTTGGGTCATTCCGTCGAATTGAAAAAAAAACATCTTTCAGACTTGGCCTCCAGCAGACCCAAATGGTGCTGATTCCACATGGACTATGTCATGGCATGCATGAAATGACACGATATTTTGGCAGCATGTGTGCAGGTCCAAATCAGACCCCGCACGCAAGATTTGAACAAATTCCGACACCAAACGCACGTTGCGTCACGTCCGGGCAGTGTTTTAGGGTTTTCCACCGGGAAAACTGTACAAAATGAATAGAGTGGCAAAAAGCTATGAGACTTGGCATGCATGGTTGTGATGATGATAGAAATCAGTGGAAAATTTTTGGATCCATTTGAAAGATGTTGAATAAAAGTCCTTCGAGACGGGCCCTTCGCTCCTACCCGAACGGCCTCCGCAGAACAAGGCCAATTTTTGGCCATCTTCAGAATGCCCCCAACTTTTGCAAGTGAGTTGGTATGCCCACCCCAACACTCAATGCAAGATTTGAACGAATTCGGACACCAAACGAACGTTGCGTCACGTTCGGGCTATGTTTTAGGGGGTTTTCACCATGAAAACCGTACAAAATGCATAGAGTGGCAGAAAGCTACGAAACTTGGCATGCATGCTTGTCATGATGGTACAAGAGTATGAAAACAAATGGGTTCATTTGAAGGATGTTAAAAAAAGTCCTTGGAGACGGGCCCTTCGCTCCTCTACCCGAACGGCCTCCGCAGAACAAGGTCAATTTTTGGCCATCCTCAGAATGACTCCAAATTTTGCAAATGAGTTGGTATGCCCACCCCAACACTCAATCCAAGAATTGAACGTATTCGGACACCAAACGCACATTGCGTCACGTCCGAGCAGTGTTTAGGGTTTTTCACCGGGAAAACCGTACAAAATGCATAGAGTGGCAGAAAGCTACGAAACTTTGCATGCATGCTTGTCATGATGGTACAAGACTATGAAAAAAATTTGGGTCCATTTGAAGGATGTCTTAAAAAACGTCCTTCAAGACGGGCCCTTTGTTCACCCGAACGGGCTCCGCAAGACAAGGTCATTTTTTGTTCATCTTCAGAATGAACCCAATTTTTGCAAGTGAGTTGGTATGCCCACGCCAACACTCAATCCAAGAATTAAACGTATTCGGACACCAAACGCACGTTGCATCACTTCCGGGCAGTGTTTTAGGGTTTTTTTCACCAGGAAAATCGTACAAAATGTATAGAGTGGCAGAAAGGTACGAAACTTGGCATGCATGCTTGTCATAATGGTACAAGAGTATGAAAACAATTGGGTTCATTTGAAGGGTGTTGAAAAAAAGTCCTTCGAGACGGGCCCTTCGCTCCTCTACCCGAACGGTCTCCGCAGAACAAGGTCATTTTTTGGTCATATTCAGAATGACTCCAAATTTTGCAAATGAGTTGGTATGCCCACTCCAACACTCAATCCAACAATTGAACGTATTCGGACACCAAACGCACATTGCGTCACGTCCGAGCAGTGTTTAGGGTTTTTTTCACCGGGAAAACCGTACATAATGCATAGAGTGGCAGAAAGCTACGAAACTTTGCATGCATGCTTTTCATGATGGTACAAGACTATGAAAAAAAATTGGGTCCATTTATAGGATGTCGTAAAAAAACGTCCTTCAAGACGGGCCCTTTGTTCACCCGAACGGGCTCCGCAAGACAAGGTCATTTTTTGTTCATCTTCAGAATGACCCCAATTTTTGCAAGTGAGTTGGTATGCCCACCCCAACACTCAATCCAAGAATTAAACTTATTCGGACACCAAACACATGTTGCGTCATGTCCGGGCAGTGTTTTAGGGTTTTTTCACCAGGAAAATCGTACAAAATACATAGAGTGGCAGAAAGGTACAAAACTTGGCATGCATGCTTGTTATGATGGTACAAGACTATGAAAAAAAATTGGGTCCATTGAAGGATGTTGTAAAAAACCTCCTTCGAGACGTGCCCTTCGCTCTACCCGAACGGGCTCCGCAAAACAAGGTCAATTTTTGGTCATCTTTAGAATGACCCCAAATTTTTCAAATGAGTTGGTATGCCCACCCCAACACTCAATCCAAGAATTGAAAGTATTCAGACACCAAACGCACGTTGCGCCACGTCCGGGCAGTGTTTTAGGGTTTTTTCACCGGGTTTTGTCACGGCAGATGTCCTAGTGTGAGGACTTAGTCGTGAGGCCATCACAACCGGGCGGTTAGCTTGTCGGGGTTGATCGGAATCAAGAGACACAGATTTACCCATGTCCGGCCCCTCACGATCGAGGTAATAGCCTACGTCCTGCTTATTGTTTATTGCTGGAAGATCAATTACAAGGGTGCGGATTCGCTTGACCTAGCTATTGATCGATTGTAACTTAGTCTTTCTGCCTCAGGGACTTTCCTTTATATACAGGTCGAGGCCCTGGGCTTACAAGAGTCCTGGTCGTATCATGATCCGTGACTTAGTATGTTTCTAACTTGTCTTGTTCTCTAAGCAAGGTAACTCTGGGCGACTTATTCTTCCGGGCCATGAGCCGCCATCTTTGGATGCTGGGCCTTGAGTCGGCCCACTCTGTGAGCCGCCCTGCTGGTCTTGTTCCTGGGCGCCATGGTCCGTCTTAAGCCTTGTTCATCAGCCGCCACCTGGATGACCCGGCCCAATATGGCGGGTTATATCGTCGGGTCATATCCCCAACATTAGCCCCCAGATTGATTTGAATTTTTTTCATGTCAATCTCTGACCTTATTATCCGGCGGCTTATCTTCTGGTCAAACTTGCATCCTCTCCAGGCCATAAAATTCCGTTTTATGATACTTCGAGACTTGTTATTTTTCTTGTCTTCCCATCAATGACATCATCCGCCGAAAATCCAGGAAATCCATGATGACATCACAACGAATCTTTATGCATATCCACTCAACCCGAGAATCGAGGCGTCACTTACCCAAAAGTTACTGCACCTCCTCGGTCTTCACACCTGTCATTTTATCTCTTCGCCTTATAAATATACACAAGGGGCCCCCTCTTTTCTCTTTTACTTGGTCCCCCTCGCCTCTTCTTCTTCAAGCCCGAGCTTCTCCCGCACCGGACCACCGCCGCCCCAGTTCATCCGCCGCCGGTCAACTTATCCGGGACCACGACGCTGTCCAATCTTTGCTGGAACTCGGTCGAGTCTCTCCGCAACCTCTGCAACAGTCAGGTAACCAATACTTCACCTCTAGATCTACATTACTTCCCTGTAGTTCGTCGGTGTTTGTCCGTACTCCACTGAGATTGCTTGTTTAGATCTAGCATTTCCTCTAGGCCTTCCACCAAACTGTAGCGCGCTAGCTATAATTCCATTTTCACGTCTGGGAACCTCAAGTCTTCTTGAGAACTCCTGATCATACTAGCGTTTATTTCCAGTGCTCGCCTTAGGTTTAGCGAATGCCTTTCTTTTTGAATCTTTTGTAGATCCATAATTGTAGAGGCTCCGGTAGAAACTTGTGTTTTCAACACTTAGTAGAAAAACTAGCGGTCTCCAATTTTAGGGTAAGACGCCATTTATATTTTGCCGGCTCTTCCCGCCGCCGTGCCATCAGCCCTGCCACCGAGGGAGCCGACTCTTCCCGCCGCCGTGCCTGCCCCGCCCCACCTGCCCCGGCGGAGGTCCCAATCTGCCGGAATAGGCGGTGCTTCTGCAGAACAGGCGGCGACGGAGGAGGCCGCGGACCAGGAGGCGGCCTTGGCAGTTGTGCAGGAGTGGGAGGCCGACAACGACTGGGAGTCTAACGACGACGACGACACCGGCGACAACGCCGGCGGCGACAACGGCATGGTGGCGGTCGTCGACCTCACCGTCAGCGACGAGGAGTAGTTTAGGGTTCAAATTTCAATTCCTTTCGAATCGATGTAAAATGTCTTCAAATATGAATGGAATTTGGAATGTTTTATCTGTGAAAAAAAACGCCCGTATGTTTGATTTGATGATGTTATGAATTGTCATGCGATGACCTTAGGAAAATTCAACGAACATACACGCATTTGTACATGAATAAACACTAAATCCAAAAATATTTGTCGGAGTAAATGACCACGGGTAGCCTCATCAGTCCCCCATGGTATTTCAAGACATCGGGGCTAGCTGCGCCCCTCACACCGTCCGGGAGCACGACCGCCTTCTTGGGCCGGCTGGTCCAAGAGGCCGGCTGCTATAAGGCGGCAGGGCCATGGAAGGCAGCCGCGAGGGAGCCGACTCCTGGCAGACGGCCCCTCGTCCCCTCGAAGTCAGCACCACATCACCATGACAAGACAAGGCATGGCTGCGGTGCAGCCTGCCACCCCTGAATCCAGGATGGGACGTGGCCACAGAGCTGTGCACTGGGCGGACACCCCCCGCCCAGCGCGACACTATTGCCGCACAGTCTGTGACGTCATTAGCGCCAGAGGAAGCCACGCTCCCACGACGGGCGGTCGGTACGGCCCGCAGGCGACGGGCCCTACCTGTCCGCGAGCCACCAGAAGGCGGCAAACCTCCAGCAGGCGGCAACAAGGGAGGACCGACTCTTGGCAGGCGGCCCTCCTCCCCCTTGGAGTCTGTGCACCATTAACCAGACGAGACGGGGTATGGCTATAGCGAGTACCCGTCAAGCGGCGGGACTGTAACCACGTTCCCCTCAGTCAAGCCTTCGTCATCGAGGGCGAGGCTACAGCATAAGAAACAGTCAACATGGCCCACCAGGCGGCGGGCCCCAGCGGTCGGCGGAGAAGCCGGCGGCCAGAGATGCTGACGGCCGGGTCCTACACCCGGCCGGATTACCATTGTACCCCTGGGGGTAGGCCTATATAATCCCCCCAGGCTCACCCATGCAAAGGGTTCGCGGTTCGGTTCAGCACCCACGCCATTCACACATATACGTAGAGAGAGGAGTAGAGCTAGCCTTGCCCTTCTCCCTCCTCTAGCCGAAACAACTCAAGGAGCAAGCTTGTAGCTACTTGGTTGATCATAGTCATCATGCGGAGACCCCGCAGAGTAGGACTAGGGGTGTTATCTCCAAGGAGAGCCCCGAACCTGGGTAAGATTCGCAGGCGTATGCGGTCTCGCTCACTCTCGCTTCTAGAGCCCGGCGACGTACTCTTGTCCCCATCCATGATAAGCCACCCCCTGGCATATGTCGCACGATATCCCCGACATTTGGCGCCCACCATGGGGCAAGGTGCACCGTCGTCCGGAAACATGTTCTGGACGGGAACGCTCTTGCTTCCTGGCGAACGCAGCCAGCCCGGCACGCCCGACGGCGTTTGCGCCGACACGCTGCGTGGCGTGAAGGCCGCCTGCACCGCTGACTGCCTCGCTGACCTCATCGGCGGGATCCGCCTCTCCGACGAGCCCGCACCCAACGCGGGTGCCGCCAGCTCCGAGAGCTGCCTTGTCGACCCCCTTGGCAAGCTTCACGTCACCCGTGAGCAGGCCTCCGATCTGGAGTCCGTTGGCTCCACCGACCCGCCGTCGACATGGTCATCGACGCCGACGCCGCGCCTTCTGATGCCTTCCCCGGTGACGTGGTGATCTTCGACGACCCGCTCCCTGCCGCTAACGGCAGCACCGGCACCGGCACCGTCGCCGAGGTGCTGGTCATCATCCACGATGGAGCCTCCGACGAGGCCGGCCGGGATCCGTTGCGGGCGGCAATGCGAGACCTGTCCACGCCCGTAGCGCCCGGTGCAAACGGCGAAACGCTGGAAGCGTGCCGTGTTGCACTCCTCGACAGCGCCAACAAGTTGGCAGCCATGAGACGCCTCACCGAGGCCTACCAGCTCGAGATCGACCGCGCCGTTTGCGGCACGCCGGCTGCCGGCGAGCCCAGCCGCGCAGGCACGGTTCGGCAGCGCGGCGCGGCCATCGCCAGCATGCTGGGGGCCGATCGCCCAGTCTACGCCACGCCAATGGAGAACTTACGCGCCGCCCAGGCGGCAGCAGACGAGCTGGACCGCCTGGAGGGCGACGAGCGTCGCTGCATGACGGAGCACGTCCAGCAGCTCATCGACGCGGCCGCCGCACAGCAAGAAGCCAGCCGCCACGTGGTGGAACCCGGCGTGCAGGCTGGGAACTTTCCCCCTCGCCGAGAGCACGGAGCGACCTCCCGGACGCCGACAGGCGGCGCCCGCGACCGAGGAGACCAAGAGCCGGCTGTTAGCCGCAACCGCACACGCATCACCATCGAGCGCGACCAAGACGGCCACCCACGAGCTGTAGAACGGCGGGACGATCGTCCGCCTCCCCCGCGTAGGGAGAGGCGCGCCTCCCCGCCGCCCGTTGAGCACCCGACCCTCGGAGGCCGGCTGGGCCCCCGTGAAGGAGTCAGAGAAAGCGACGCCCGCTACCGGATTGACCTCTTGGCTCGATCCCTGGCGTTAGAAGAAGAAGATGCGATCGGCCCACCTTGTTTCGGCCCCCGCATTAGCGACGAGCCCTTCCCCAAAGGGTTCTCGCTTCCTCGAGACACTCCCAAGTACAACGGTTCCGTGAAGCCGGAGGATTGGCTGGTTGACTACTCCACTGCCGTCAGCATAGCAAACGGCAACAACCGCGTTGCCGTGAAGTACGTTCCGCTCATGCTCCAAGGCATGGCCCGGACATGGCTGAACAGCCTCAAGCCCTACAGCATCAACAGCTGGTTGGACTTTACCGAAGTTTTCATCCGCAACTTCACCAGCACCTACAAGCGGCCGCCCAAGCCCCGCCAGCTCTCCCTGTGCGTCCAAGGCCCAACCGAGTCCACCCGCGAATACTTGACGCGGTGGGCCGAACTGCGCAACTCCTGCGAAGGGGTGCATGAGGTGCAAGCCATAGAGTACTTCACTACCGGGTGCCGAGAGGGCACCTTACTCAAGCATCGACTCCTCTGCGACGAGCCGGCCACACTCGACGAGCTGCTAATCATAGCGGACAAGTACGCCACCACCGACTCCTCCATGAAGTCGGAGCTCCGAGTGGACGCGTCTGGAAAGATGTTCCCTCCGGACCCTCAAACGCCTGCTGGCGACTCCAGTCGGCGCCAGCAGTCGAACGACAGCAAGCGCAAGGCCCAGCAGCCGGCTTCCACCAGCCGGCAGGTGGCAGCAGTTGAAGACCAATAGCCGGAAGTGCTGCCCGGCCCCAAGCGTCAAAAAGACGGCAAGCCTGCTTGGTTGCCCGCTTTCTCCTTCGAGCAAACCCTTGATGCTCCCTAGAAGTTCCACAGCAGCACGAAGCCATCCAACCACACCACCCGGAAGTGCCATTGGCTCACCCGCATTGCCAAAGGCGAAGGACTGCCCCCTCCGCCCGCTGGCCCGCCGGCTCCGCCTCCTCAGCAGCCGGCGGCCCGCCCCGTCGGCGCAATTCAAGATGAATTCCCCGAAGAACACGAAGCCTACGTCGTCTTCACCAGTGTGGCCGACGACAGGCACAGCTGGCGTCAGCAGCACCGCGAGGTGAACACGGTCGCTTCTGAGGTCCCAGAGTTCATGCACTGGTCCGAGAGGCCCATCAGCTAGAGTCGCGCTGACCACCCGGAGGTGATGCCTTCTCCGGGTTCCTACGCCCTGGTGCTGGATGCCACCTTTTCAACGGAGCGGCGAGCCTGTCGCTTCTCCCGAGTTCTGATAGACGGCGGTAGCAGCATCAACATCCTCTACCGTGACACCCTGGAGAAGCTGTGCGTCAAGGAGAAGCAGCTCCAGCCCAGCCGGACTGTCTTCCATGGCATTGTACCTGGCCTTTCCTGCTCTCCAATCGGCAAGATCAAGATAGATGTCCTCTTCGGAGACAAATATCACTTCCGCCGCGAGCCAATCTGGTTCGAGGTGGTGGATCTGGAGAGCCCCTACCATGCGCTCCTTGGCCGGCCTGCTCTGGCCAAGTTCATGGCGGTACCGCACTACGCCTACCTCAAGATGAAGATGCCAGGCACCAAGGGCATTATCACTGTAGCCGACGACTCCCAGAAGTCGGCCCTGTGTGCTGCTGCCAGCAGTCGGCTAGCCGAGTCCCTTGTCATCGCTGCAGAAAGGCGGCTCCTCGGCCGGGTTGTGGCCATGGCCGGCAAGCAGCCGGACCTATCACCAGATCCCAAGGAGTCGGAGACCCAAGGCTCTTTCCAGCCGGCCAAAGAAACCAAGAAGATTCCCTTGGACCCTGAGCACACGGAGAGGTTCGCTGTCGTGGGGGCCCACCTCGACAGTAAATAGGAAAGCGAGCTCGTCGATTTCCTCCGTGAGAATCGGGACATCTTCGCATGGTCTCCCAAGGACATGCCGGGTGTTCCGACGGATTTCGCCGAGCACAAGCTACACGTTAGATCAGATGCAAAACCAGTCAAGCAACCCCTCCGCCGCCTGTCGAAAGATAAGAGAAGAATCGTTGGTGAAGAGATCGCCCGGCTCCTGGCAGCCGGCTTCATCATGGAAGTGTTCTTTCCAGAATGGCTTGCCAACCCAGTCCTTGTACTGAAGAAGAACAACAAGTGGCGCATGTGCATTCGTCTGAACAAAGCTTGCCCCAGCCTCAACAAAGCTTGCCCCAAAGATCCGTTTGCTCTACCTCGGATAGACCAAGTGATTGACTCCACAGCCGGATGCGAGCTATTGAGTTTTTTGGATGCCTACTCTGGCTACCACCAAATCAAGCTGAACCCGGCCGATCGGCTGAAGACCGCCTTCATCACACCATTCGGAGCCTTCTGCTACCTGACCATGACATTCGGCCTGAGAAATGCCGGTGCCACGTTTCAGCATTGCATGCAGAAGTGCCTCCTCAAGCAACTCGGCAGAAATGCCCACGTCTATGTAGACGACATTGTGGTGAAGACGGAGAAGCGTGGCACCCTCCTGGAGGATCTGAAGGAGACCTTCGATAACCTGCGCCGTTTTCAAATCAAGCTAAACCCAGAAAAGTGTCTCTTCGGAGTCCCAGCCGGCCAGCTCCTTGGTTTCCTTGTCTCAGAACGCGTCATCGAGTGCAACCCCGCGAAGATCAAGGCCATTGAGCGGATGGAGAGGCCCACCCGGCTACGAGACGTCCAGAAGTTCACTGGGTGCTTAGCATCCCTCAGTCGTTTCATCAGTCGGCTGGGCGAGAAGGCTCTTCCCCTGTACCAGCTAATGAAGAGAACCACTCACTTCGAGTGGAACGACAAGGCGGACGAGGCCTTCCTCCAGCTCAAGAAGATGCTGACTATGCCGCCTGTCCTTGCGGCTCCGGCTGCTAAGGAGCCCATGTTCCTCTACATCGCAGCCACCAGCTGGGTGGTCAGCACTGTCATTGTGGTCGAGTGCCCAGAAGACGGCAAGGCGCAGCCGGTCCAGAGGCCTGTCTACTACCTGAGTGAAGTGCTGTCGGCCTCCAAGCAGAATTACCCCCACTACCAGAAGATGTGCTACGGCGTGTACTTTGCCGCCAAGAAGCTCAAGCAGTACTTTCAAGAGCACTCCATCACGGTTGTCTGCACTGCCCCACTCGCCGAGATTATGGGCAACAGAGACGCATCAGGCCGGGTGGCCAAGTGGGCCATTGAGCTAGCTCCCCACACCATCCTCTACCAGCCCCGCACCGCCATTAAGTCCCAAGCGCTAGCCGACTTCCTCGTCGACTGGGCCGAGACCCAGTACCTGCCGCCGGCGCCGGATTCTACCCATTGGCGGATGAACTTTGATGGCTCAAAGATGCGGACCAGTCTGGGAGCCGGCATCGTCCTCACCTCTCCCAAAGGCGACAAGCTCAAGTACACATTGCAAATCCACTTTGCCGCCTCCAACAACGTGGCCGAGTACGAGGCACTCGTCCACGGGCTCCGACTGGCCAAAGAGATTGGCATCCGCCGGATTCTGTGCTACGGTGACTCGGACTTGGTAGTCCAATAGTCGTCTAGCGACTTGGACGCCAAGGATGCAAACATGGCGAGCTACTGCTTCCTCGTCCAGCAGATCAGTGGATACTTTGATGGGTGCAAGTTCCTTCACGTGCCACGAGCCGACAACGAGCAAGCTGATGCCCTGGCACGGATTGGCTCCACCCGCCAAGTGATACCTGCCGGCGTCTCCCTCCAATGCCTCCGCAAGCCGTCTATCAAGCCTTCGCCAGAATCAGAGTCCATCTTCATGCCGGCTGCTCCCGGAGCAGTCGGATCCGACTCGGGGGCTGCAACAGCCGGCCGGGGGACTTCGGCAGGTGGCTCGGGGCCTGCTGCAGTCGCACCCAGCCCGGGAACTTCAGAACCCGGCCCGGGGACTGCGGCAGTCGGCCCGGGGACGATGGCAGGCGGCTCGGGGACTGCAGCAGTCGCACCAGCCCGAGGACTTCAGAACCCGGCCAGGGGGCTACAGCAGTCGGCCCGGGGACTTGAACGACACAACAAGCGGCGGCCGACTCCAACCCGCCTCCTTCCAACCCAACCGCCCTGGTCCCAGTGGCCGTGATGACAGTGGTCAAAGCACCGTCGTGGGCGCAGCCCATCCTCAACTTCCTGGTAAGCGGAGAGCTACCAACCGACGAGACCTTGGCCCAGCAAGTGCAACGCCGGGCAGCAGCGTACACGATAGTGAACAGAGAGCTTGTCAGACGCAGCGTGACTGGCATTTTCCAGCGCTGCGTTGAGCCAGAAAGAGGCAAGGCAATCCTCAGAGACATCCATCAAGGCGAATGCGGCCACCACGCGGCCTCCAGATCCCTCGTCGCCAAAGCTTTCCGCCATGGATTATTCTTGCCGACTGCTTTGGACGACGCCAAGGACTTGGTCAAGAAGTGCAAAGGGTGCCAAAAATTCGGCTCCAAGCAACATCTGCCGGCTTCTGCACTCAAGACCATCCCCCTCACTTGGCCATTTGCCGTCTGGGGGCTGGACATGGTGGGCCCGTTCAAAACAGCACGCGGCGGCATGACTCATCTGCTGGTCTCCTTGGATAAATTCACCAAGTGGATTGAAGCAAAGCCAATTAAGAAACTGAACGGTCCGACTGCGGTGACCTTCATCACAGATATCCCCGTCCGGTACGGCATACCGCATAGCATCATCACCGACAATGGCACAAACTTTGCCAAAGGCGCCTTGGCCCGCTTCTGCGTGACGCAGGGCATCCGACTGGACTTAGCGTCCATCGCCCATCCGCAGTCAAACGGCCAAGTCGAGCGGGCAAACGGCCTCATCTTGTCCGGCACCAAGCCCCGACTGGTTGAGCCGCTGGAGCGCTCGGCCGGCTGCTGGATCGAGGAGCTACCGGCCGTCCTATGGAGTCTCCGGACCACGCCAAACAAATCGACCGGCTTCACCCCCTTCTTCCTCGTGTACGGGGCCGAGGCCATCATCCCAACTGACATCGAGTTTGACTCGCCTCGCGTCACCATGTACACGGAGGCGGAAGCAAAGGAGGCGCGAGAAGACGGCGTCGACCTGCTGGAAGAGGGCTGGCTGCTGGCACTCAACCGGTCCGCTATCTACCAGCAGGGCCTGCGCCGCTACCACAGCCGGAAGGTCAAGCCACGATCCTTCCAAGAGGGGGACCTTGTGCTCCGGCTGATCCAGCGAACAGCCAGCCAGCACAAGCTCTCGGCCCCTTGGGAAGGGCCCTTCATCATCAGCAAAGCCTTGGGCAATGACTCCTACTACCTCATCGATGCGTAGAAGCCCAGTGCACGCAAGAGGGACGATTCCGGCAAGGAAACAGAGCGCCCATGGAACGCAAACCTCCTCCAAAGATTTTACAGTTAATGCAGTATGTACCACGCTACCTTTTGTATTAAGAGCAAAGGCATCGGGTCCTTCGAGGAGCACTCGGGGGCTCCCCTTTTTATCTGTATGATAAGTTTATGCCTGAGAATGTGTTATTTCATTCCTCCGCCTGGCACCGGGCCTGACCAGTCGGCCCGGGGGCTCGCCGCCTTGCCCTACGTTGGTGCCACCTGCAGTCGGACAAGTAGTGTGCCGACATCTAAGCCCTCTCTTGCCTTAAGCCGCAGCTCGCAGAGCGACTGTCCGGCTGGCAAGAGCTAAAGGTAGGAAACGGTGTCCACACGAAAAATGACTAAGGAAAAAGCATCAACATAGGCCAAGCCGGCTCCTCGCCCCTCCATCCGGCTGCTGAGCAGCCGGCCGGCCGGTTTCTCACTTGACTTGCTATGTTCTAAACGGCCAAAGTACTTGTCTTCCTAAACAGCCAAATACCAGACCCAGCCACAGACCGCAGAGCGGCTGTCCGGCTGGCAGGGTGGTAGCCAAAGAAAGGCGGCAAAGGAAAAAGCCAAAAAAGAACAGAAAAGCAAGACAAAGTCAGAACCCGGCAGAGCACAGCTTGTGCGAATAAAGTTAATTTACATAGCAAAAGCTCTTAGCCAGCATTCAACAGAGTTTGAATACACCCCCAGCGGATGGAATTGCGCGAATTTAACATACTTGTTCAAAAGATTACAAGAACAGGAAAAGATAAGATGACGTGGCCATCTAGGCCAGGGGAGCAGCAGGCGGGTCCGACGGGTTGGTAGAGGCAGCAGCGCCGGATGGTGGAGCGGCCGACTGAAGGGTCTCAGCCTGATCGCCCCCGGCAACAGTCGGTGCGGTAGCATGCGGCTCATTGGTCGAGGCTTGGTCGGGCTGAGGCCGGCTGTCCGCTCCATCGTCCGGTGCGTCGCCTTCGCTGTCCTCGCCCTCTTCGTCCTCGCCCTCGCCGATGGAGGCGATCTCTTCCGCCGAGTCCCCCGCATCCCCCGGGTTCAGCCCGAACCAGCTGGGCGGCACCTCAGCGCCTTCCTCGTCCAGCTCGGGGATGAAAACGGTGGTGTCGGCATACTCGGTGATCGCCGCCGTGCGTTGAATAAGCGCAGGGCCCACCACCGCCAGCTCCGGTCCGGCCTCCTGCCGGAAGGTGGCCAGCTGGGCCAGGTCCAGCCCAGGATACCACGCCTTGGCGAACTCCAAGGCCGTCCGCGCACCCGCCCGAGCCGCGGCGCCCTTCCAAGCCTCGAAGCGGCCGACCGCTACCTCCAGCCAATCGGCAGTCCGACTGGGGGTGCGTGGAATTTGAGCGTCGGGCCAAAAGGCGGCCAACACCTGAGCCCCGACGCGTTGCAGGCGGCGAAGCATCCTCTGAGCCGGCTGCAGGCGCGTCTTGACGGCCAGAAGCTGTTCGCCGAGATTCTGGGGCGCGTTGGGCGCAATGTCCGCGCCCGTCTTCCTCCGCATGTCGCGACGCGCCTCAATGGCCTGGCTGACGGCGACGGAGTGACCGGGAAAGTATTCTGCACAAGAAGAAGATCAAAGATTAGAAGCCAGAAGCCGACTCCTATAGCAGTCGGCGGCTGTTCAAAAGAAGAAGTAACTTACCATCGATCATGTCCTCGATCTCGCCGTAGCCGTCGGTCAGGAGTCTCTCCTTCTCGGCCCAGTTTGAGCGTTGAGCCTCGAACTCGGCCTTGAGGGAGTCTTCCTCCTCCTTCAGCTTCTGGAGCTCCGCCTTGTGCCGCTCCGCCTGGTCCGCCAGCTCCTTGGCCAGGCGGTTGCATTCCTGGGCCGCCTGGCTGCGCTCCTGCTCCTTGGTGTGGAGCGCGGACTCGGCCTCGCCCAGGCGTTGCCGCAGATCTGCGGCGGCCTCTGCCAAAATGAAGAAAAAAAGAAACCATCAACACCAATGAAAAGTAGTTGCCGGGAGATCCGGCCCGACTGCTCAGCAGTCGGCCCGAATCTCGGGGACTACACCCAGCGGGTGCGCTGACGCGCCCCCGCAAGGAAGAAGACCAAGTACTTACTTCGGCTCTCCGTCAGATCGGCGGTCCGCTTGGTCAGCTCTTGGAGCTGAGAGTTATAGGCGACCGCACGGGCAACAAAGACAACAGAAGAAGGTAACGAGTCAGTACTCGGAGCTCGACCTGAAGTTCCGAGCCGCCTGCTCAGCAGCCGGCCCAGAACTTGGGGGCTACACCCAGTGGGTGCGCTGGCGCCCCCCCACGAAAGATTACAAAGAAACGAAGACAAGAAACGTACCCGAACGGCCGCTCGCGTCGCCAGGAACTCCTGCGTGTACTGCTGGAGAGCGGCGCCTTGGGCGTTGAATCGGGCCAGGAGTTCCTGCGAGGCCGCGTTCAAAACACCCGTACCACCCCCAGACGTCCAACCCGGTGGGCGGCGCTGGTAGCCTCGGCATCAGGGGCCGACGAGCTAGCGTCCCCGACCTCCAACGGGCGCGGTGCTGAGGCAGCCCTTCCCACTCGTCGACGCACCGGGATACGGGTGGCCGGAGTCAGACCCACCACCAACTCGCCGCTGGCTGGCGGCACCAGCGACGCGTCCGGACGACCGCCCTGGGCATCGGCAGCTGGCATGCGCGGGGGCACCTCTGACTCCGGGATAACAGGGTCCCCTCCCCTCTCTTGGATCGGCTGGTCATCGCCGGCCCCTCCAGTCGGAGCCTGGACCTCCAGCACCATAGGCTCCACAGATTGCGGACCGGTGGACTCCGGAGCCCGGCTGCGGGACGCCTCCTCCGCCTGCACCTTGGCGGCCGCGTCCGCCTGCTCCTTGGCCGCCGCGTCGGCCTCCGCCTTCTCCCGGGCCGCAGCTTCCCGCTCCTCTCGCGCCTCCCGCGCATTCTTCTCCGTCGCCTCCTGGAGGGCGGCGAGCGGATCCACGCGACGGGGGCCCGCGACATCGTCTACCGCCCCGATCATCGAGCCGGACGGGGCTTGCGACAAGGAAAGTGGGGCGCTGCACGCCAAGGGAGGAAGAGAATAAAAAGATCGCAAAGATAGAAGAAAAGCAAACACAAAGCAAGATGCAAAAAACGGCAAGGCACTTACGCGGACACCAGCGGGAGCCGCTTTGGGGCTTTCTGGAAGAGGGCCGCCTTCGCGGCAGCTTCTTGCCGCTTGGTCGCGGCGGTCGAGGTCTTGGCCTTCTTGGGCCGGCTGCCGAACAACCCGGCGTCAGCCCGGCGCTTCGGCGCGCCAACTGCTGCAGTCGGCGCGACCGAGGAACTGGCGCCCGCCCTGTCGGCGCCATGGGCGCGGCGCGGCTCTTCGTCCTCCTCGTCGTCATCCGGCCAATCCCCAAGGCCGCCTCCTAAGGAGCCGCCTGCTCCCTCGCCGCCACCACCGGTGGCGTCGTCCTCCTCTTGCGCGGCCGCCCCCAAGTCAGGGTCGTCCACGTCACTCACCGACCGGTCCGCCATGTACTGGTGACCCGGGACCGGCGTGTCAGTGGCCGTCTGGCCCGGGAAGCGCTGCGCCAAGGCCGACTGGTCAGGCAATAAGAAAGAACCCGGACGAACAAAGGAAAAAAGAATAAGGAGACATACCGGAGGCGGCGGGTTGGCCCGGCTGTACGGCGGCTTGCCAAACTGCCACTCCGTCTCCGACAGCTTGCAGTCGGAGAAGAAGTTCACCATGCGGACCACCTCCTTATCCGGCATCACCTTGGTGGACAGCCGGCATGGGTCCCGGCGCCCACTCATGACGCTGATCAAGTGAGGCCGGGCTTGGAGGGGTAGCACTCGGCGCTTCATGAACGCGGCCAGCAGATCCGTGGCCTTGAGGCCCTCCGACGCCGTCATCTCTTGGAGCTGGGGGAGCGCGGTGGAGCACGCGGCCGACAGGGTCTTCGGCCGGAACTTCCAGTTGGTGTGAGGCCCAATAGGCAGGTCGGCTGCGTAGGCCGGCAGGTTGACATAGTCCCGCGTCGAGTGGATATTCTCGACGTAGAAGTATGACTTCTGCCATAGTTTGGCCGACTGCAGCAGGGCGAGAGCTGGGAAGCGGACCCCGGATCCCGTGCACCGCACCGTGACGTAGGCTCCGCACTGGGCCGCCTCATTCTTGGCGGCGGTGCCAAGCTTGAGGTAGAAGAGTTCTCCCCACAGCTCGAGTGTGGGGAGCATGCCGAGGTAGCCCTCGCACATGGTGACGAAGGCGGAGAGCAGCACCACCGTATTCGGAGTGAGGTGGTGGGGCTGCACTCCATAGAAATCTAAGAAAGAGCGAAGGAATCCGCTTGTCGGAAGGCCGAAGCCACGAAGGAAATGCGACCGGAAGACGACGCGCTCGCCGCCTTCCGGTGCCGGCGAGATCTCCCTTTTGGGGGGGACACGCACCTTGACGTTCGATGCATGGGGAAGCCGCCGCGTCTGGTGGAGGAACTCCAAGTGCCCGTCGTGGACATTGGAGCCGTCCCAGGCGCCCGCATGGCCGCTTTGTGCCATGGGCTCCGTGCTCGGCAGCGGCGCGAGGTGGCTGCGGTGCGAGGAGGTCCGGCTACGGCGGGCTGTAGCAGCACTCCGGCGAGAGGAGAGGCCGTGGCAACGGCAAGAAGAAGACGAAGGAGAGAAGCAAAGAGAAGGGAGAGGAGGGCGCGCGTGCGTTTTGCCGCCCCCCTCCTCCCCCTACTTATAGCCCTCTGGCGGCGAAGCCGAGGGGGCGAGACGTGGGGTGGCGCGAGATTAATTGCGCCCACTCCCCCCACGACCCCGCAGTTACCACGCCATAACGGCGTGCATTTACCGCACCTAGAAAGCGCAACCGTCCGCTTCGGCCGCAACGGATCCGCACGCGCGCCGAGGCCCTGTAATGGCGGGCCCAGGCCTACGGCGACGTCTCGTCACGCACGCGGGCTGGCAGGCCGGCCCGGCCTGCTGGCGCTGCGTGGCGAGTGAGCAACGGGCGGCAAGCCTGTCGTCCGGCTGGCACTCTACCCGGCCTCCGCACGAAGGTTCGAATTCGCCAGGCGGCCGGCCTGGCCTTGGCCGGCTCCTGGCAACCGGCCTCTCCAGAAGACGGACGAGTCCCAACTACCAGACCACTCAGAGTAGGAAGCTGCTGAGGCTCCTTGTTTTTTCAGCTGTGGTGCCCCACCAGCTTCGGGGACTACTGTCGGAGTAAATGACCATGGGTAGCCTCATCAGTCCCCCATGGTATTTCAAGACATCGGGGCTAGCTGCGCCCCTCACACCGTCCGGGAGCACGACCGCCTTCTTGGGCCGGCTGGTCCAAGAGTCCGATTGCTATAAGGCAGCAGGGCCATGGAAGGCGGCCGCGAGGAAGCCGACTCCTGGCAGACGGCCCCTCGTCCCCTCGAAGTCAGCACCACATCACCATGACAAGACAAGGCATGGCTGCGGTGCAGCCTGCCACCCCCGGAACCAGGATGGGACGTGGCCACAGAGCTGTGCACTGGGCAGACACCCCCCGCCCAGCGCGGCACTATTGTCGCACAGTCTGTGACGTCATTAGAGCCAGAGGAAGCCACGCTCCCACGATGGGCGGTCGGTACGGCCCGCAGGCGGCGGGCCCTACCTGTCCGCGAGCCACCAGAAGGCGGCAAACCTCCAGCAGGCGGCAACAAGGGAGGACCGACTCCTAGCAGGCGGCCCTCCTCCCCCTTGGAGTCTGTGCACCATTAACCAGACGAGACGGGGTATGGCTACAGCGAGTACCCGTCAGGTGGCGGGACTGTAACCACGTTCCCCTCGGTCAAGCCTTCGTCATCGAGGGCGAGGCTCCCCTCGGTCAAGCCTTCGTCATCGAGGGCGAGGCTACAACATAAGAGTAGTCAACATGGGCCACCAGGCGGCGGGCCCCAGCGGTCGGCGGAGAAGCCGGCGGCCAGAGACGCTGACGGCTGGGTCCTACACCCGGCCGAATTACCATTGTACCCCTTGGGGGTAGGCCTATATAAACCCCCCAGGCTCACCCATGCAAAGGGTTCGCGGTTCGGTTCAGCACCCACGCCATTCACACATACACGTAGAGAGAGGAGTAGAGCTAGCCTTGCCCTTCTCCCTCCTCTAGCTGAAACAGCTCAAGGAGCAAGCTTGTAGCTACTTGGTTGATCATAGTCATCATGCGGAGACCCCGCAGAGCAGGACTAGGGGTGTTATCTCTGAGGAGAGCCCCGAACCTGGGTAAGATTCGCAGGCGTATGCGGTCTCGCCCACTCCCGCTTCTAGAGCCCGGCGACGTACTCTTGTCCCCATCCATGATAAGCCACCCCCTGGCATATGTCGCACGATATCCCCGACAATATTAAAGAAGAAAAACAAAACAGACCACTCACATTTGTGCATCCGTTCAGACGGACCTGTCATTTACCCGAATTTAGGCTGATTTGTCATAAGGAAAAACATCCATTCAGACGGACCTGTCGTCCTACCCGAATTTGTGCATCAGTAGAGTTTTAGGATTTTAGGGTTTTTTCGCCTGCAAAACCCTAGAAAATGCATGGGACGTCGGAAAATAACGAAACTTGTTGTGCGTGATAGCAATGGTGTTGTGCTGGTGTGTAAAAAGTTTGGGTCATTCCGTCGAATTGAAAAAAAAAACCTCTGTCAGACTTGGCCTCCAGCAGACCCGAACGGTGCTGGTTCCACATGGACTACGTCATGGCATGCATGAAATGACACGATATTTTGGCAGCATGTGTGCAGGTCCAAATCAGACCCCCCACGCAAGATTTGAACGAATTCCGACACCAACGCACATTGCGTCACGTCCGGACAGTGTTTTAGAGTTTTCCACCAAGAAAACTGTACAAAATGAATAAAGTGGAAAAAAGCTATGAAACTTGGCATGCATGGTTGTGATGATGATAGAAATCAGTGGAAAAAATTTGGATCCATTTGAAGGATGTCGAATAAAAGTCCTTCGAGAGGGGCACTTCGCTCCTACCCGAACGATCCGCAGAACAAGGTCAATTTTTGGCCATCTTCAGAATGCCCCCAACTTTTGCAAGTGAGTTTGTATGCCCACCCCAACACTCAATGCAAGATTTGAACGAATTCGGACACCAAACGAATGTTGTGTCACCTTCGGGCAATGTTTTAGGGTTTTTTCACCAGGAAAACCGTACAAAATGCATAGAGTGGCAGAAAGCTACGAAACTTGGCATGCATGCTTGTCATGATGGTACAAGACTATGAAAACAATTGGGTTCATTTGAAGGATGTTGAAAAAAAGTCCTTGGAGACGGGCCCTTCGCTCCCCTACCCGAACGGCCTCCGCAGAACAAGGTCAATTTTTGGTCATCTTCATAATGACTCCAAATTTTGCAAATGAGTTGGTATGCCCACCCCAACACTCAATCCAAGAATTGAATGTATTCGGACACCAAATGCACATTGCGTCACGTCCGAGCAATGTTTAGGGTTTTTCACCGGGAAAACCGTACAAAATGCATAGAGTGGCAGAAAGCTACGAAACTTTGCATGCATGCTTGTCATGATAGTACAAGACTATGAAAAAAATTTGGGTCCATTTGAAGGATGTCTTAAAAAAACGTCCTTCAAGACGGGCTTTTTGTTCACCCGAACGGGCTCCGCAAGACAAGGTCATTTTTTGTTCATCTTCAGAATGACCCCAATTTTTGCAAGTGAGTTGGTATGCCCACCCCAACATACATTCCAAGAATTAAACATATTCGGACACCAAACGCATGTTGCGTCACGTCCGGGCAGTGTTTTAGGGTTTTTTTCACCAGGAAAATCGTACAAAATGCATAGAGTGGCAGAAAGTTACAAAACTTGGCATGCATGCTTGTCATGATGGTACAAGAGTATGAAAACAATTGGGTTCATTTGAAGGATGTTGAAAAAAAGTCCTTGGAGACGGCCCCTTTGCTCCTCTACCCGAACGGCCTCCGCAGAACAAGGTCAATTTTTGATCATCTTCAGAATGACTCCAAATTTTGCAAATGAGCTGGTATGCCCACTCCAACACTCAATCCAAGAACTGAACGTATTCGGACACCAAACGCACATTGCGTCACGTTCGAGCAGTGTTTAGGGTTTTTTCATCGGGAAAACCGTACAAAATGCATAGAGTGGCAGAAAGCTACGAAACTTTGCATGCATGCTTGTCATGATGGTACAAGACTATGAAAAAAATTTGGGTCCATTTAAAGGATGTCGTAAAAAAACATCCTTCAAGACGGGCCCTTTGTTCACCCGAACGGGCTCCGTAAGACAAGGTCATTTTTTGTTCATCTTCAGAATGACCCCAATTTTTGCTAGTGAGTTGGTATGCCCACCCCAACACTCAATCCAAGAATTAAATGTATCCGGACACCAAACGCACATTGCGTCATGTCCGGGCAGTGTTTTAGGGTTTTACACTAGGAAAATCATACAAAATACATAGAGTGACAGAAAGGTACGAAACTTGGCATGCATGCTTGTTATGATGGTACAAGACTATGAAAAAAAATTTGGGTCCATTGAACGATGTCGTAAAAAACGTCCTTCGAGACATGCCCTTCGCTCTACCCGAACGGGCTCCGCAAAACAAGGTCAATTTTTGGTCATCTTTAGAATGACCCCAAATTTTTCAAATGAGTTGGTATGCCCACCCCAACACTCAATCCAAGAATTGAACGTATTCGGACACCAAACGCACGTTGCGTCACGTTCGGGCAGTGTTTTAGGGTTTTTTCACCAGGTTTTGTCATGGCAGATGTCCTAGTGTGAGGACTTAGTCGTGAGGCCATCACAACCGGGCGGTTAGCTTGTCGGCGTTGATCGGAATCGAGAGACACAGATTTACCCATGTCCGGCCCCTCACAATCGAGGTAATAGCCTACGTCCTGCTTATTGTTTATTGCTGGAAGATCAATTACAAGGGAGCGGATTCGCTTGACCTAGCTATTGATCGATTGTAACTTAGTCTTTCTGCCTCAGGGACTTTCCTTTATATATAGGTCAAGGCCCTGGGCTTACAAGGGTCCGGGTCGTATCATGATCCGTGACTTAGTATGTTTCTAACTTGTCTTGTTCTCTAAGCAAGGTAACTCCGGGCAAATTATTCTTCCGGGCCATGAGCCGCCATCTTCGGATGCTGGGCCTTGAGTCGGCCCACTCTGTGAGCCGCCTTGCTGGTCTTGTTCCTGGGCGCCATGGTCCATCTTAAGTCTTGTTCATCAGCCGCCACCTGGATGACCCGGCCCAATATGGCAGGTTATATCGTGGGGTCATATCCCCAACATTAGCCCCCAGATTGATTTGAACTTTTCATGTCAATCTCCGACCTTATTATCTGGCGGCTTATCTTCTGGTCAAACTTGCATCCTCTCCAGGACATAAAATTCCGGCTTATGATACTTCGAGACTTGTTATTTTTCTTGTCTTCCCATCAATGACATCATCCGCCGGAAATCCAAGAAATCCATGATGACATCCCAACGAATCTTTATGCATATCCACTCAACCCGAGAATCGAGGCGTCACTTACCCAAAAGTTACTGCGCCTCCTCGGTCTTCGCACCTGTCATTTTATCTCTTCGCCTTATAAATATACACAAGGGCCCCCCTCTTTTCTCTTTTACCTCGTCCCCCTCGCCTCTTCTTCTTCAAGCCCGAGCTTCTCCCGCATCGGACCACCGCCGCCCCAGTTCATCAGCCGCCGGTCAACTTATCCGGGACCACGATGCCATCCAATCTTTGCTGGGACTCGGTCGAGCCTCTCCGCCATCCTCTGCAACAGTCAGGTACTCCAATACTTCACCTCTAGATCTACATTACTTCCCTGTAGTTCATCGGTGTTCGTCCGTACTCCACTAAGATTGCTCGTTTAAATCTAGCATTTCCTCTAGGTCTTCCACCAAACTGTAGCGGCGCTAGCTATAATTCCATTTTCACATCTGGGAACCTCAAGTCTTCTTTAGAACTCCCAATCATACTAGCGTTTATTTCCAGTGCTCGCCTTAGGTTTAGCGAATGCCTTTCTTTTTGAATCTTTTGTAGATCCATAATTGTAGAGGCTCCGGTAGAAACCTATTTTTTCAACACTTAGTAGAAAAACTAGCGGTCTCCAATTTTAGGGTAAGACGCCATTTATATTTTGCCGGCTCATCGTGGTAATTGTATTTGACCGGACTTAGAAGTTACCCTCTTGTTAAACCGGCCTACCTTTCAGGCGACTCAACCACTCTTTAATAATTATGCCGCCTCTCATAGTTCACCAGGCGAGTTGTCGTTTATGTTGCTTGAAACTGCGTCGGTATTTCCCCAAAGAGGAAGTAATGATGCAGTACAGCTACGGTAGGTATTTCCCTTAGTTATGAAACCAAGGTATCAATCCTATAGGAGAACCAAGCAACATTATGTAAATGGTACCTGCACACAAAGAACAAATACTTGCAACCCGACGCTTATGAGGGGTTGTCAATCCCTCTACGGGTAACGGCGCCAGAAATTGTCAAGTTGACAGGATAAAATTTGTATAGATTAGATAAATAGATCTCGATAAAACATGAAATAAAATAAGTAATAAAAAAGTGCAGCAAGGTATTTTTGGGTTTTTGGAATAATAGATCTGAAAACAAAGGCAAAGAAAAATAGATCTCAAAGAAATATGATAAAGAATAGACCCGGGGGCCGTAGATTTCACTAATGGCTTCTCTCGAGAAAATAGCACACGGTGGGTAACCAAATTACTGTTGGGCAATTGATAGAAGATCGAATAATTATGATGATATCCAGGCAATGATCATTATATAGGCATCACGTCCAAGATTAGTAGACCGACTCCTGCCTGCATCTACTACTATTACTCCACACATCGACCGCTATCCAGCATGCATCTAGTGTATTAAGTTCATGGAGAAATTGAGTAATGCAATAAGAACGATGACATGATGTAGACAAGATCTATTCATGTAGGAATAGCCCCATGTTGTTATCCTTAATAGCAATGATACATGCTTGTCTTGCTGCCCGTTCTGTCACTGGGAAAGAACACCGCACGATCGAACCCATCACAAAGCACCTCTTCCCATGGCAAGAAAAATCGATCTAGTTGGCCTAACTAAACCAAAGATTCGAAGAAGAAATACGAGGTTATAAGTAATCATGCATATAAGAGATCAAAGAAAACTCAAATAAATTTTATGGATATAGATCTGATCATAAACCAAAACTTCATCGGATCCCAACAAACACACCGCAAAACGAGTTACATCAAATAGATCTCCAAGAGACCAATGTATTGAGAATCAAAAAAAGAGAGAGGAAGCCATCTAGCTACTACCTACGGACCAATAGGTCTATGATGAACAACTCACGCATCATCGGAGAGGCACCAATGAGGATGATGAACCCCTCCGTGATGGTGTCTAGATTGGATCTCGTGGTTTTGGAACTTGCGGCGGCTGGAATTGTTTTTCGTCGACTCCCCTAGGGTTTCTGGAATATTAAGGTATTTATAGGGCGAAGAGGCGGTGTGGGAGGTCACCGAGGTGGGCACAACCCACCTGGGCGTGCCTAGGCCTCCTGGCGTGCCCTGCTGGGTTGTGCTCCCGTCGAGCCTCCCCTCTAGTACTTCTTTGGCCCACTTGATGTCTTCTGGTCCAAAAAAATCTCCAAAAAGTTTCGCTGTGTTTGGACTCTGTTTGGTACTGATATTCTGCGAAGTAAAAAACAAGCAAAAAATAGCAACTGGCACTGGGCACTATATCAATAGGTTAGTCCCAAAAAATGATATAAAGTTGCTATAAAATGATTGTAAAACATCCAAAATGATAACATAACAGCATGGAACAATAAAAAATTATAGATACGTTGGAGACACATCAGCATCCCCAAGCTTAATTCCTACTCGTCCTCGAGTAGGTAAATGATAAAAACAGAATTTTTGATGTGGAATGTTGCCTAACATGTTCATCACATATTATTTTCTTTTATAGCATGGACATTTGGACTTTTATATGGTTCAAAGCAATAGTCTAGTTTTGACATGAAGATTTCAATACTCAAGCATATCAACAAGCAACCATGTCTTTCAAAATATCAACACTAAAGAAAGTTATCCCTAGCCCATCATGCTCAATCATTGATCCATTCATGAAACACACTCGCATATTAGCTACATCCAATGCTCAAGTATGATCATAGTGCCCCTTAGTTGGTGCTTTATAAGAGAAGATGGATAATCAAATAAAATAAAATTTGCATAAAGTAAATAGATAGGCCCTTCGTAGAGGGAAGTAGGGATTTGTAGAGGTGCCAGAGCCCAAAGCATAAATTGAGAGAAAAAATTTGAGAGGCATACTTTTCCCGTCAACGAAAACGACCGAGTAATTCCCAACACTTTCCATGCTAGATATATCATAGGCATTCCCAAACAGAAAATAAAGTTTATTCCTTTTTCCACCATTCTTTCACAATCCATGGCTCGCCGTATCCACGGGTGCCTTCCATACCAACACTTTCCAAGGAATTTATTATTTGACAACATAAAGTAAATTTCTTTTTCATTTCGGGACTAGGCATCCCTATTACCGTCGTACTCTCGTGCAATGACAAGTGAATAAACACTCATCTTGAGAATAACACATCTAGCATGGAAAATATTGGCCACCCCCTGCTGCTACATGAGCAATACGAGCACACAAAAAGGAAATTTATTTTGAAAATTAGAGGTGGCACATACACATTTGCTTAGAACGGCACAGGAATACCGCATATAGGTAGGTATAGTGGACTCATATGGCAAAACTAGGTTTAAGGATTTTGGATGCACAAGTAGTATTTCTACTTAGTACAAGTGGAGGCTAGCAAAAAGATTAAGAAGCAACCAACCAAGAAGCGAAAAATCACATAAGTGAGCATTAAGCATAACTAACACCGAATAATGCACCACAAGTAGGATATAATTTCATTGCATAACTATTGACTTTCGTGCTTGCATAGGGAATCACAAACCTTAACCCCAATATTCTTACTAAAGCATAATTACTCACCAACATGACTCAGGTATCACTATCATCATATCTCAAAACTATTACAAGGAATCAAGTTTAATTTGTCCAATGATCTTCATGAAAGTTTTTATTATATCCCTCTTGAATATCTATCACTTTGGGACTAGTCAGATATATTGCCATTCCTTTTGACAAGCTAAAATAAATTTAAGTGAAGAACATGAGCATAAAGATTTTCATCTCTCAAAATAATATAAGTGAAGCATGAGAGAATTTCTTCAAAATTACTAACTCTCAAATAAATCTAAGTGAAGCATGAGAGTATTTCTTCAAACATATTAAAGCACACCGTGCTCAAAAAGATATAAGTGAAGCACTAGAGCAATTCCATAGCTCAAAAAATTTAAGTGAAGCATAAAGAGCAATTCTAACAAATCATAGCATAATTTTGGCTCTCTCAAATAGGTGTGTCTAGCAAGGATACTGTTGGGGAACATTGCATGGGAAACAAAAAATTCCTACGCTCACCAAGATCAATCTAGGAGATGACCATCTATGAGAGGAGAGATTGGATCTACATACCCTTGTAGATCGCTAAGCGGAAGCGTTAAGAAATGCGGTTGATGTAGTCGTACTCTCCATGATCCAATCGTGATCCAATCCGATCCAGCGCCGAACGGACGGCACCTCCGCATTCAGCACACATGCGGCTCGATGATGTCTCCTCCTTCTTGAACCAGCAAGATAGGGAGGAGAAGTAGATGGGATCTTAACCAGCACGACGGCGTGGTGGAGATGGTGGTGGAGCAATCCCAGCAGGGCTTCGCGAAGTGCCTCCGGAACTACGAACGAGGAAGAACGGGAGAGAAAGGAGGCCGCAGGGCGTGGGAATTGTTGTGTCAAGCCCTTGCGCCTCCTCCCAACTATATATAGTAGTACTGGAGGGCTGGGGGCGCAGCCCTAGCCCCTCCTCCAAGGAGGGGAGGCGTCCAAAGGGGGAGGAGTGCCCTCCAAGCCAAGTGGAGGGCCCTCCCTCTTAGGGTTTCCCTTCCCCTAGGCGGATGGGCCTTAGGGGGCTGGTGTGCCTGGCCCAATATGGCTAGGACGCCCCCTTACAGCTCATGCACACCCAAGGTGCTGGAGGGACCCTTCCGGACTCCTCCAAAACCCTCCAGAACCTTCCACAAGCTTCCCGGTACAATACCGGTAAAACCTGAAACTTTTCCGGTAGCCAAAATATGACTTCCCATATATAAATCTTTACCTCCAGACCATTCCGGAGCTCCTCGTGACGTTTGGGATCTCACTCGGGACTCCGAACAACATTCGGTCACCAACGTGAATATCCCAATACTACTCTTGCGTCACCGAACATTAAGCGTGCGGACCCTACAGGTTCGAGAATCATGTGGACATGACCGAGACACCTCTCCGGTCAATAACCAATAGCGGGACGTGGATGACCATATCGGTTCCCACATATTCCACGAAGATCTTTATCGATCGAACCACGATGCCAAGGATTCAATCAATCCCGTATGCAGTTCCCTTTGTCTATCGGTATGTTACTTGCCTGAGATTCGATTGTCGTTATCTCCATACCTAGTTCAATCTCGTTACCATCAAGTCTCTTTACTCGTTCCGTAATACAAGATCCCATGACCAACTACTTAGTCACATTGCTTGCAAGCTCATTGTGATGTTGTATTATCGAGTGGGGCCCGAGATACCTCTTCGTCATACGGAGTGACAAATCCCAGTCTTGATCCATGCCAACTCAACAGATACCCTCGGAGATACCTGTAGAGCATATTTATAGTCACCCAGTTATGTTGCGACATTTGATACACACAAGGTATTCCTCCAGTGTCAGTGAGTTGCATGATCTCATGGTCATAGGAACAGATACTTGACATGCAGAAAAATGATAGCAATAAACTTGATACGATCATATGCTACATTTATAGTTTGGGTCTTGTCCATCACATCATTCTCCTAATGATGTGATCTCGTTATTAAATGACAACTCATGTCTATGGCTAGGAAACCATAGCCATCTTTGATCAACGAGCTAGTACGGTAGTGGTTTACCAGGGACATGTTGTCTATGCATGTATCCACACATGTATTTGAGTTTCCGATCAATACAATTATAGCATGGATAGTAAACGATTATCATGAACAAGGAAATATAATAATAACCACTTTATTATTGCCTCTAGGGCATATTTCCAATAGTCTCCCACTTGCACTAGAGTCAATAATCTAGTATTACATGGTAATGAACCTAACACCCATAGAGTTCTAGTGTTGATCTTGTTTTGCCCGTGGAAGAGGTTTTGTCAATGGATCTGCAACATTCAGATCCGTATGTACTTTACAATTGTTTATGTACTCCTCCTTGACCCAGTCGCAGATGGAATTGAAGTGTCGCTTTATGTGTCTGGTCCTTTTCTGAAACCTTGGTTCCTTGGCCAGAGCAATGTCACCAGTGTTGTCACAGAGCAGAGTCATTGGGTCCAGTGCACTAGGCACAACTCCAAGATATGTCATGAACTGCTTCATCGAGACCTTCCTTTGCTGCCTCCGAGGCAGCTATGTACTCCGCTTTGCATGTAGAATCAGCTACCACGCTTTGCTTGGAACTGCACCAGCTTACCGCTCCCCCATTCAGAACATATACGTATCCGGTTTGAGACTTAGAGTCATCCGGATCAGTGTCAAAGCTTGCATCGACGTAACCCTTTACGACGAGCTCTTGATCACCTCCATAAACGAGAAACATTTCCTTAGTCCTTTTCAGGTACTTAAGGATATTCTTGACCGTTGTCCAGTGTTCCACTCCAGGATTATTTTGAAACCTTCCGGCCATACTTATGGCAAGGCTGACATCTGGTCTTGTGCACAACATCGCATACATAATAGAGCCTATGGCTGAAGCATAGGGGATGACACTCATCTTTTCTATATCCTCTGTAGTCGTTGGGCATTGAGTCTTACTCAATTTCACACCTTGCAAAACAAGCAAGAACCCCTTCTTGGACTGATCCATTTTGAACTTCTTCAAAATCTTATCAAGGTATGTGCTTTGTGAAAGTCGAAACGGATGAGAAAGTCTCATCATAGTCAAGTTCTTTGCCACAAGTCGAGCTTTATAGACGGTGATATTACCGCCCGCGTCCGTCTTCTTGTTGAAGATCCATTTATTCTGAATGGCCTTTCGCCCTTCAGGTAATACTTCCAAAGTCCATACTTTGTTTTCATACATGGATCCCATCTCGGATTTCATGGCCTCTAACCATTTGTCGGAATCCGGGCCCACCACCGCTTCTCCATAGCTCGTAGGTTCATCGTTGTTGTTGTCCAACAACATGACCTCTAAGACAGGGTTACCGTACCACTCAGGAGTAGTACGTATCCGTGTGGACCTACGAGGTTTGATAGTAACTTGATCCGAAACTTCAAGATCACTATAATTAGCTTCCTCTTCAACTGACGTAGGTGTCACAGAAACATCTTTCTGTGCTGCACTACTCACTGGTTGAAGTAAAGGTTCAACAACCTCATCAAGTTCTATCTTCCTCCCACTCAATTCTTTCGAGAGAAACTCTTTCTAGAGAAAGGACCCGTTCTTAGCGACAAACACTTTGCCCTCAGATCTGAGATAGAAGGTATACCCAATCATCTCCTTTGGGTATCCTATGAAGACACATTTGTCCACTTTGGGTTCGAGCTTTTCCGGCTGAAGCCTTTTGACATAAGCATCGCAGCCGCAAACCTTAAGGAACGACAACTTAGGTTTCTTGCCAAACCACAGTTCATACGGTGTCGTCTCTACGGACTTAGATGGTGCCCTATTTAAAGTGAATGCAGCTGTCACTAATGCATAACCCCAAAACGAGAGTGGCAGATCAGAGAGGGACATCATAGAACGCACCATATCTAATAAGGTACGATTACGATGTTCGGACACACCATTACATTGTGGTGTTCCAGGTGGTGTCAACTGTGAAACGATTCCACATTGTCTTAAGTGATTGCCAAACTCATAACTCAGATATTCTCCCCCTCGATCAGATCGTAGGAATTTGATCTTCTTGTTACGATGGTTCTCAACTTCACTCTAAAATTGCTTGAACTTTTCAAACGTTTGAGACTTATGCTTCATCAAGTAAATATACCCATATCTACTTAAATCATCGGTGAAGGTGAGAAAGTAACGATATCCACCGCGCGCGTCAACACTCATCGGACCACACACATCAGTATGTATGATTTCCAACAAGTCACTTGCCCGTTCCATTGTTCCGGAAAATGGGGTCTTGGTCATCTTTCCCATGAGGCATGGTTTGCATGTGTCAAGTGATTCAAAATCAAGTGACTCCAAAAGCCCATCAGCATGGAGTTTCTTCATGCGCTTAACACCAATATGACCTAAGCGGCAGTGCACAAGAAAGTGGTACTATCATTATCAACTCTACATCTTTTGGCATCAATGTTATGAACATGTGTATCATTACTATCGAGATTCAATAAGAATAAATCCCTCACATTGGGTGCATGACCATAAAAGATATTACCCATATAAATAGAACAACCATTATTCTCTGATTTAAATGAGTAACTGTCTCGCATTAAACAAGATCTAGATATAATGTTCATGCTCAGTGCAGGCACTAAATAACAATTATTCAGGTTCATCACTAATCCTGATGGTAATCGAAGAGCGAGCGTGCCGATGGCGATCACATCAACCTTGGATCCATTTCCCACGTGCATCGTCACTTCGTCCTTTGCCAGCCTTCGTCTATTCTGTAGTTCCTGTTTAGAGTTGCAAATGTGAGCAACCGCACTGGTATCAAATACCCAGGCACTACTACGAGAGCTGGTTAGGTACACATCAATAACATGTATATCATATATACCTTTGTTGACATTGGCCCGCTTCTTGTCGGCCATATACTTGGGGCAGTTCCGCTTCTAGTGGCCAGTTCCCTTGCAATAGAAGCACTCAGTCTCCGGCTTAGGTCCAGCCTTGGGTTTCTTCATGGGAGGTGCAACTGCTTTGCCACCTTTCTTGAATTTTCCCTTCTTTCCCTTGCCTTTCTTGAAACTAGTGGTTTTATTCACCATCAACACTTGATGCTCCTTATGGATGTCTGACTAAGCGACTTTCAGCATCGCAAACAGCTCCGAGACTGACTTGTTCATCCCTTGCATGTTATAGTTCAACACAAAGCTCTTGTAGCTAGGTGGTAGCGCGATTGAAGAACTCTGTCAGTGATAGCCTCTGGCGGGAGCTCAACTCCCAACCCAGCCAGACGGTTGTAGTTCCCAAACATTCTGAGTATGTGCTCACTGATAGGCCCGTTCTCCTCCATCTTGCATGCATAAAACTTATCAGAGGTCTCATACATCTCGATCCGGGCATTCTTCTCAAAGATAAACTTCAACTCCTAGAACATCTCATATGCTCCATGACGTTCAAAACGCCTTTGAAGTGTAACACCCCGGTAGTTAAGCCAGAGTAACCACACGCTAATGGTGCCATGTCATCGCAATTAATGTTGCTAGATTCCCCTTTGATTCAAAATCGATTCAAATTCAAATTCAAAATCAAGTCAAACAAATAAAGTTTTCAAATATTAAAACTAAAATGTTCGGGTTGTGGCAAATAATCCATACTAATTATTGGTGAAGAAACCACACTTCTGTAAAGTTTTCAATTGCACTATAATAAGTAAAACAGCGGCAAAAACAATTATTTAAATGGTTTTAAAATAGTAAACAGTTACAAACTATTTTGTTTTAGGTGCGAAGCTAATTGTGGTAGTGGCATAATTATTAATGCTCTTTTAGGTACAACTTTTGTATTTTATAAAAGCTAAAATTTAATAAAGTAGAAAATAATATTAAATAAAAAGAAAAGGCAAAATAGAAAACAAAAGAAAAGAGAGCCCCCCCTGCCTCGGCCCAGCTGGCCGAAACCAGTCAGGCCGGCCCACCTGGTGCCCCTGTATAACCCCCCCACTAACCCTAGAGCCCGCTACCCCCACTCCCACCCACGTCTCTCCCTCGCCCCTCCTCTTCCCCGATCCCCTTCTGGATCGGGGCAGCGAATCCCGCCGCCGCCCGTCGCTGGCGCTCCGACGCTCGTCGACGCCCGTCGTTCCCCCGACCCCGAGCCGGTGCCCCGCCACCTCGACGCCGTCACCCTGGACCTCGCTGCCCCGTCCGCGACCGCGTCGTAGCCGGAACCCGCCGGACTACCTCGTCCCCATCGCCCGCGTCGGCCCACCTCTCCGACGCCACTCCGACCGTCCCGAGCTCTCCGCCGACCTCCTCCCAGTGAGCCATGTCCGTTCCCCTCTTCCCCATCAATCCCACCGTCGTTTGGCGCCGTCCCGCTCGCGCCCGAAGCTCGCGACGACCTCGCGCTCACCGAGCCGCTCCTGGCCGCGCCCGCGCGAGTCGGCCGCGCCCCAGACTCCAAGCCTCACGCGCTGGCCGTCCCCTAGCCGTGCGCCCCATGCCATGCCCCGCGCCACTGGCTGCTGCCCGCCGCGCCCGCTTTGCCCGACCTCGCACCCGCTCTGCCCGACCTCACGCCCGCTTGCTGCTGCCGTTGGCCACCCCCCTATTCCGCTCCGACTGCCCGTGCTGCTGCTACTCCCGCGGCAAAGGCCGCCTGCGCCCGCGCGTCGCCTGCCTCTGCCTGCTGGTCGCCACACCCCCCTCCTCGCTCGCCGCTCTTGCTCCCCCCCCACTGATGTCCGTAACCGCTGCTGTGCTGCGCTGCCGCCACTGCCGGCCGCCCTAACTCTGGCCCAACGCCGCCCAGCCACTACCGACCGCCGCCACCGCCCTCCACCGGCGCCGCGCTTCGCCGGCGCCGGGCGCGCCCTGCCCTGCCGCTTCTGGCCGTGGACGCCGGCCCTCCTCTGCGAGGCCGTGCGTGTGCCCAGCCAGGGGCCGGCTGGCTCACTGCACGTGGGCCCAGCCCCTTTAAAAAAAGAAAAGAAAAGAAAGAGAACAAAAAAAATATATAATTAATAATTAAAGTAATTAATTAATTAACTAAATTAATTAACTTAACCTAATTAATCTAACAGTCGATGACGAACGGGACCCACACGTCTATTGACCTAGTCAACAGACGGTTGGCTGATGACATAATGCTGACATCACGCTGACCTCATAAATACATTTTCTAATTAAATTAATTCTGTTAATTCTAAAAATGAATTAAATCCTTATAAATTAATATAAAATAATCCGTAGCTTAGATCGAAAAACTTTATACATGAAAATTGCTCAGAACGACGAGACGAATCCGGATACGCAGTCCGATCGTCCATCGCACGTCCCTAACTATCCGAACATGGAACCGTTCCCCTCCGGTCGTCTGTCTGACAAATGTCCGGAACCGGGAAAACATTCCCGGATGGATTCCCCCTTCCCCGGTGACGTGCAACCATACGTTAGGTCACCCCTATCACCGCGTATTTACCATGCTGCGCTTTGTGATGCTTTGATTGCTCTGTTATTTATTGTGCTTCCCCTCCGTTACTTCTTTCCGGTAGATTCCGGTACCGACGTAATCCCCAAGACCGACGCAGCTCTGGAGATCGACGACACCGTTGACAACCTTGCCCTTGGTGCCGAGCAACCAGGCAAGCCCCCCTTTTGATCATCCCGATATCGCCTATTCTATTTTCTCATGCTTGCATTAGAATTGCTGCTGCTGCTGCTTTACCTATTCTGATGCATAGCCTGTTTATTGTAACCTGCTGTTGATAATTACCTGCATATCCTAAACTGCTTAGTATAGGCTAGGTAGAGACCTATTAGTGACCCCGCTAGTCCCGACTGCCCCGCTGGATTATCAGAAGACCCGATCAACGGGATTGAAGACCAGGCCCCGGCACTGCACATCACCCCCCTTAGTTGTAACGACACTGCAACGTTAATATCTAGTGCCGAGGGTGATACCTCGTGTAGCACTTCTGATGTTAACTCTGTAGAGTAGCTATTCGGTCATGGTCATCGAGGGTGATTCCTCCTTCACCACTTCCGATAACGACGCGGTCGTGCAACACATCAAGTGTGAACCCATCGAGGGTGAATCCTCCTACGTTCACCTTGACAGTTACATCGAGTGGGTATCCGTCGAGGGTGATACCTCGGATTCCATTGATGTTATGGACACACGGCTACTGTGACTTTACCCCTGCACCCTGTTAGAAACGGGTCGGCCCCGAGGGCGACTCGAGGGAGTTACTTTAACTGCAGGACTAGAGGGACATGCGGTACCGCCTAGTAGAGGTGGACCTGAGTTTCCGACAGTCTTTTGTGAGACGGGTTGACCTGGATGGTGCCCGAGTGAGAATACGAGGCGTGGCCGGGAATTCTTGACCCTTGCCGCAAGTCCTCGAGACGGGGCGACGGGCTCACATCTTTCGTGAGTCTCTGATCGTTACCGCAGCCCCAAGGTACTAACGGTTTGGATATTTGATTCGAGTCGGCCTTCGGCCCGATAGCACTAACCATCACGTGGGAAAAGTTATGGGCACTCTGCATCGTATGCATCAGCCGAAAGCTCTGTCAGACGTCCAGTTCAGCATTGCGGCCGGGACGGACCGGCGCCCCCCTGGTGCCTGGCTTCCCCCTGCATGCAACAACTCGGAGTGCACAGGGCGATGGCCCAAGACCTCTGAGCGCTTAGGATGTAGACCGACAGGGACCTCTCTACTGAGCTCTAGGTAGGGCTGTAGTGTGTCGTTTGGCCGAGGTCGGGCATGACCCGGAAAAGTGTGTCCGGCCGGAGTTAAGCGAGCGTGGTGGGTAAGTTGGTGCACCCCTGCAGGGAAGAACTAATCTATGCATAGCCGAATCCTCGGTAATGGACACTCGGAGTTGTATCCTGATCGATACAACTAGAATTGGATACTATGGCTCTGGGATTGCTTCTCACATGGAGTCGAGATGGGATCTCAGGACGAGGTTGATGACAGTATGGCTCTGGGATTACTTTCTCGCAGGGAGTCGAGAAAGGATCTCTGGGTGAGGTTGATATCATTACTGCTACATTATATTGTACTGCCCTACTCTCTTCTATTGCTGCAAGACCGCTGAAGATGCTAGTCTTTGATAGGACTAGGCCTTCTCTCTATTCTGGCATTTCTGCAGCCCAGTCCACATATACAGCCTCTCTTTGAAAATGTTGCATATGTAGTGTAGATCCTTGCTTGCTGAGTACTTCTGAGTACTCACAGTTGCTTTGTTTTCCTTTTCTCCCCATATCATTTTGTCGTGACCAGAGGACGGAGCCCCCTGAGACAGATGCCCCGTCGATCGACTACTACTACCACCCCGAGGGTGGATACTACTACGAGTTGGCTGACAACCAGGAATAGGATCGGAGGGTCCCAGGCAGGAGGCCTGCGCCTTTCGATCATAGTGTTTTCTTTTGTCCCGCCTTCTAAGGGCCTTTCTGTGTTTTCTTTTATATCTGTACTCAGATATCTGATGCTTCCGCTGACGCTTGTATGCAAGCTTATGTATTCGAGCCCTCGAGGCCCCTGGCTTGTAATATAAAGCTTGTATGACTTTATTTATGTTTTAGAGTTGTGTTGTGATATCTTCCCATGAGTCCTTAGGCTTGATCGTGCGCATTTGCGTGTATGATTAGTGCACGATTGAGCCGGGGGCGTCACATGAAGTCCCGACTCTAAGCTATACAACATGGCGCACTGAACTATTGAGTAGTCATCAACACGCGGCTGCCAGGTGTTCACAACGTCCACAGTCGCTGGAGGGGGTGGCGCACCAAGCGGTGCATCAAGGACATAAGCCGTGAGGATAATCCTCAGATTACGGGCCCAGTCCACAAAGTTACTTCCTTCATCTTTCAGCTTAACTTTCTCTAGGAACGCATTGAAATTCAGGGGAGCTACTTTGTGAGCCATTGATCTACAACATAAATTTGCAAAGGCAACTTTAGACTATTGTTCATGATAATGAGTTCAATTAATCATATTACTTAAGAACTCCCACTCAAAACAACATGCCTCCGGTTGTCCGAGTGTAACACGATCCAAATTCACCAACCCATGTCCGATCATCACGTGATATGAGGTGGTTTCAATGGTGAACATCTCTATGTTGATCATATCTACTATATGACTCGTCTTCGACCTTTCGATCTCTTGTGTTCTGAGGCCATGTCTGTACATGCTAGGCTCGTGAAGTTTAACCCAAGTGTTCCGCATGTGCAAAACTGGCTTAAACCCGTTGTATGTAAACGTAGAGTCTATCACACCCGATCATCACGTGGTGCTTCGCAACGACGAACTTTTGCAATGACGAACTTTCGCAATGGTGCACACTTGGGGAGAACACAATTTTATCTTGAAATTTTAGTGAGGGATCACCTTATAATGCTACCATCGTCCTAAGAAAAATAAGATTCATAAAAGGATTAACATCACATGCAAATCATAAGTGACATGATATGGCCATCAACTTGTGCTTTTGATCTCCATCTCCAAAGCACCGGCATGATCTCCATCATCACCGTCATGACACCATGATCTCTATCATCGTGTCGCCATCGGGGTTGTCATGCCAACCATGCTTCTACTACTATTGCTACCACTTAGCGATAAAGTAAAGCATTAGATAGCGCTTAATGATTGACACGCAGGTCATACAATAATTAAAGACAAACATATGGTTCCTGCCAGTTGCTGTATGCATCGATATGCAAGTCGATATAAACTATTACAAACATGACCATCTCATACATCAAATATATTTCATCATGTCTTTGGCCATATCATATCACAACATACCCTGCAAAAACAAGTTAGACGTCCTCTAATTGTTGTTGCATGTTTTACGTGGCTGCTATGGGTATCTAGCAAGAACGTTCTTACCAACGCAAAGCCACAACGGTGATATGCAAGTTGCTATTTAACCTTCTACAAGGACCGTCTTTGTCGAATCCGATTCAACTAAGGTGGGAGAGGCAGACACCCGCCAGCCATCTTATGCAACAAAGTCACATGTCAGTAGATGGAACCGGTCTCATGTATGTGGACATGTAAAGTTGGTCTGGGCCACTTCATCCCACAATACCGCTGAATCAAGAAAAGACCAAGGAAGGAAGTAATCTGAATATCAATGCCCACAAACTCCTTTGTGTTCTACTCGTGATGTCATCTACACATAGTCCTAGCTCAAGATGCCACTGTTGGGGAACATTGCATGGGAAACAAAAAAATCCTACGCTCACCAAGATCAATCTAGGAGATGACCATCTACAAGAGTAGAGATTGGATCTACATACCCTTGTAGATCGCTAAGCGGAAGCGTTAAGAAACACGGTTGATGTAGTCGTACTCTTCACGATCCAATCGCGATCCAATCCGATCCAGCGTCGAACGGACGGCACCTCCGCGTTCAGCACACGTGCGGCTCGATGACGTCTCCTCCTTGATCCAGCAAGAGAGGGAGGAGAAGTAGATAGGATCTCAACCAGCACGACAGCATGATGGAGATGGTGGTGGAGCAATCCCAGCAGGGCTTCGCCAAGCGCCTCCAGAACTACGAACGAGGAAGAACGGGAGAGAGAGGAGGCCGCAGGGCGTGGGAATTGTTGTGTCAAGCCCTTGCCCCTCCTCCCCACTATATATAGGGGTGTTGGAGGGCTAGGGGCGCAGCCCTAGCCCCTCCTCCAAGGAGGGGAGGCGTCCAAAGGGGGAGGAGTGCCCTCCAAGCCAAGTGGAGGGCCCTCCCCCTTAGGGTTTCCCTTCCCCTAGGCGGATGGGTCTTAGGGGGCTGGTGTGCCTGGCCCAATAAAGCTAGGACGCCCCCTTACAGCCCATGAACGCCCAAGGTGCTGGAGGGACCCTTCCGGGCTCCTCCGGAACCCTCTAGAACCTTCTAGAACCTTCCGGAACCTTCCTGAAGCTTCCCGGTACAATACCGGTAAAACCTGAAACTTTTCTGGTAGCCAAAATATGTCTTCCCATATATAAATCTTTACCTCCGGATCATTCCGGAGCTCCTCATAACGTCCGAGATCTCATCTGGGACTCCGAACAACATTTGGTCACCAACGTGAATATCCCAATACTACTCTAGCGTCACCGAACGTAAAGCGTGCGGACCCTACGGGTTCGAGAATCATGTGGCCATGACCGAGACACCTCTCCGGTCAATAACCAATAGCGGGACCTGGATGCCCATATTGGTTCCCACATATTCCACAAAGATATTTATCGGTCGAACCACGATGGCAAGGATTCAATCAATCCCGTATGCAGTTCCCTTTGTCTATCGGTATGTTACTTTCCTGAGATTCGATCGTCGGCATCTCCATACCTAGTTCAATCTCGTTACCGGTAAGTCTCTTTACTCGTTCCGTAATACAAGATCCCATGACCAACTACTTAGTCACATTTCTTGCAAGCTCATTGTGTTGTTGTATTATCGAGTGGGCCCCGAGATACCTCTCCGTCATACGGAGTGACAAATCCCAGTCTTGATCCATGCCAGCTCAACAGAAACCCTCGGAGATACCTGTAGAGCATCTTTATAGTCACCTAGTTATGTTGCGACGTTTGATGCACACAAGGTATTCCTCCGGTGTCAGTGAGTTGCATGATCTCATGGTCATAGGAACAGATACTTGACATGCAGAAAAACTATAGCAATAAACTTGATACGATCATATGCTACGTTGATAGTTTGGGTCTTGTCCATCACATCATTCTCCTAATGACGTGATCCCGTTATCAAATGACAACTCATGTCTATGTCTAAGAAACCATAGCCAACTTTGATCAGTGAGATAGTACGGTTGAGGCTTGCCAGGGACATGTTGTTGTCTATGCATGTATCCACACATGTATTTGAGTTTCTGATCAATACAATTATAGCATGGATAATAAACGATTATCATGAACAAGGAAATATAATAATAACCACTTTATTATTGCCTCTAGGGCATATTTCCAACAGATACTTGTGACAAACTAAAAAGCAAAACAAGCAAAGACTCATATAATACAAGACGCTCCAAGTAAAACTCATGATATGTGATGAATAAAAATATAGCTCCAAGTAAAATACCGATGGTCGTTAGAAGACAGAGGGGATGATTTCTGGGGCATCCCCAAGCTTAGTTGCTTGGTTCTCCTTAAATATTATCTTGGGGTGCCATGGGGCATCCCCAAGCTTAGGCTCTTCTTACTCCTTATTCCTCCATCCATCGTGATGTCACCCAAAACTTGAAAACTTCAATCACACAAAACTTAACAAAGCCTTCGTTAGATCCGTTAGTATAAGAAAACCAATCTTCACTTTAAGTACTATTGCAAACCCATTCATATTTTATTATTGCATTATACCTACTGTATTCTAACTTTACCATGGTTTATACCCCCCGATACAATCCATAGATTCATCAAAATAAGCACACAATGCAATGAATACAGAATCTGTAAAAAACAGAACAGTCTGTAAAGACACGAATTGATCTTATACTTCTGTAACTCCAAAAATTCTGAAATTTAGGAAAACGCTGGAAATATGTATATCAATCATGTGTAAAAACTTCAGAGTTTTTTTTTGTTGCTTCTGTAAATTTTCAAAATTCTGCTACTGGACGTAAAAGTTTCTGTTTTCCAACTAGACCACCCAACGTGATCCCAAAGGCTTTACTTGGCACAAACACTAATTAAAACATAAGAAACACAATCATAACAGTAGCAAAATTATGCAAACACTCATGAACAGAAAGAAAAAGGCAAAAATAAATTTTATTCATTGGGTTGCCTCCCAACAAGCGCTATCGTTTTATGCCCCTAGCTAGGCATAAGATTTCAATGATGCTCACATGAAAGACAAGAATTGAAGCATAAAGAGAGCATCATAAAACTTGTGACAAACACATTTAAGTCTAACATGCTTCCTATGCATAGGAATTTTTTAGGCAAACAAATTATCAAGACAAGAAATATTTAGCATATGCAGGGAAGAAAAAAGAAACAACAACAATCTCAACATAACGAGAGGTAAATTAGTAACATGAAAATTTCTACAACCATATTTTCCTCTCTCATAATGATTACATGTAGGATCATAATGAAATTCAACAATATAGCTATCACATAAAATATTCTCTTCATGATCCACATGCATGCAAAGTTGACACTCTTCCAAAATAGTGGGATTATCATCAAATAAAGTCATGACCTCTCCGAACCCACTTTTGTGGGATTATTTTTACCTAAAGTTGACGCTCTTCCAAACCCACTTTCAATATTATTGCAAACATTATTATCAATATCATATTCATCATGAGGCTTAAATACATTTTCAAGATCATAAGAAGAATCACCCCAATCATGATCATTACAATAAGTAGTGGACATATCAAAATTAGCATCCCCAAGCTTGGGGTTTTGCATATCATTAACACAATTGAGATTAATAGAATTTATAATAACATCATTGCAATCACGCTTTTCATTGAAAGAGATATCATGAATCACTTTATCAATTTGTTCTTCCAACACTTCATCACAATCTTCGGATTCATGAATTTCAAGCAAAACTTCATAGAGATAATCAAGTGCACTCAACTCACTAGCAATTGGTTCATCATAATTGGATCTTTTGAAAAGATTAGCAAGTGGGTGAGGATCCATATCAATAGATTTTTAGCAAGCAAAGATGCAAGCAAATAGAAGACACATGGCACACAAGCAAAGAAAGCAAACAAACAAAAAGGCAAACGAAAAGAAGGAAAATAAAAAGGCAAATATATTTGAGAAGTGGGGGAGATGAAAACGAGAGGCAAATGGCAAATAATGTAAATTGCAAGGAGATGAGATTTGTGATTAGGAACCTGATAGATCTTGACTTGATCCTCACCAGCAACGGCGCCAGAAATTCCTGTTGATGTCGTTTGAAACTGCGTCGGTATTTCCCCATAGAGGAAGGGATGATGCAGTACAACTACGGTAGGTATTTCCCTCAGTTATGAAACCAAGGTATCAATCCAATAGGAGAACCAAGCAACACTATGTAAACGGTACCTGCACAAAAAAGAACAAATGCTTGCACCCCGACGCTTATGAGGGGTTATCAATCCCTCTATGGGTAACGGCGCCAGAAATTGTCAAGTTGATGGGATAAAATTTGTGTAGATTGGATAAATAGATCTCGATAAAACGCAAAATAAAATAAGTAATAAAAAAGTGCAGCAAGGTATTTTTGGGTTTTTGGAATAATAGATCTGAAAACAAAAGCAAATAAAAATAGATCTCAAAGCAAATATGATAAAGAATAGACCCGGGGGCCGTAGATTTCACTAGTGGCTTCTCTCGAGAAAATAGCACATGGTGGGTAAACAAATTACTATTAGGCAATTTATAGAAGACCGAATAATTATGACGATATCTAGGCAATGAACATTATATAGGCATCACATCCAAGATTAGTAGACCGACTCCTGTCTGCATCTACTACTATTACTCTCCACATCGACCGCTATCCAGCATGCATCTAGTGTATTAAGTTCATGGAGAAATTGAGTAATGCAATAAGAACGATGACATGATGTAGACGAGATCTATTCATGTAGGAATAGCCCTCGTCTTGTTATCCTTAATAGCAACGATACATGCGTGTCTTGCTGCCCCTTCTGTCACTGGGAATGAACACCGCACGATCGAACCCATCACAAAGCACCTCTTCCCATGGCAAGAAAAATTGATCTAGTTGGCCTAACTAAACCAAAGATTCGAAGAAGAAATACGAGGCTATAAGTAATCATGCATATAAGAGATCAAAGAAAACTCAAATAACTTTCATGGATATAGATCTGATCATCAACTCAAACATTATCGTATCCCAACAAACACACCGCCAAATGAGTTACATCAAATAGATCTCCAAGAGACCATTGTATTGAGAATCAAAAAAAGAGAGAGGAAGCCATCTAGCTACTACCTATGGACCCGTAGGTCTATGATGAACTACTCACGCATCATCGGAGAGGCACCAATGAGGATGATGAACCCCTCCGTGATGGTGTCTAGATTGGATCTCGTGGTTCTGGAACTTGCGGTGGCTGGAATTGTTTTTCGTCGACTCCCCTAGGGTTTCTAGAATATTGGGGTATTTGTAGGGTGAACAGGCGGTGCGGGAGGTCACCGAGGTGGGCACAACCCACCTGGGCGCGCCTGGGCCTCCTGGCGCGCCCTGGTGGGTTGTGCTCCCCTCGAGCCTCCCCTCTAGTACTTCTTTGGCCCACTGGATGTCTTCTGGTCCAAAAAAATCTCCAAAAAGTTTTGCTGCGTTTGGACTCTGTTTGGTACTGATATTCTGCGAAGTAAAAAACAAGCAAAAAACTACAACTGGCACTGGGCAATATGTCAATAGGGTAGTCCCAAAAAATGATATAAAGTTGCTATAAAATGATTGTAAAACATCCAAGAATGATAACATAACAGCATGGTACAATAAAAAATTATAGATACGTTGGAGACGTATCAGTATCCCCAAGCTTAATTCCTACTCATCCATGAGTAGGTAAATGATAAAAACAGAATTTTTGATGTGGAATGTTGCCTAACATGTTCATCACATATTATTTTCTTTTGTGGCATGGACATTTGGACTTTTATATGGTTCAAAGCAATAGTCTAGTTTTGACATGAAGATTTCAATACTCAAGCATATCAACAAGCAACACTAGTAGAAAACAGGGCTTTGGTTCAGGCCAGAAAAGGGCATTAATCCTGGTTCTCCTACGAACCGGGACCAATGGGTGCATCTGTCCCGGTTCGTGAGGCCAGGGCGCCGGCCAGGCCTCGGGGGCCATTGGTCCCAGTTCGTCTGACCCCTTTGGTCCCGGTTCCAGACACGAACCGGGACCAAAGGGCTTCACTCCTGGCGCTGCCCTTTAGTCCCGGTTGGTGGCTGGAACCGGGACTAAAGAGCAGGCTTCTGTCCCGGTTCTAGCCACCAACCGGGACTAAAGGGATGCCTATATATACCCTCGCCCCTGCCCGCTCACTCCTCTATTTTTTGGCCGTGTGGGAGGTGTGTGCATGTGCTGCTCTGTCTCCCTTCTATGCATGCACATGAGGTGTTCGATGAAATGCCCGAGCCACACTTAAGCTTTCTCCTCTCTAAGCTCGACCTCCAAGCTCCATTTTCCTCAAGATTTGTCTAGGTTTGGCGGTCCATCCCGTCCCGTCCCCATCCTCACCGCCGTCGATCGCCCACGCCGATCTTGTCGCCGGCACCACCGTGGTGAGCCTCTTGTTATTATTTTCTTTCTAAAAGAAAAAAAATTCTTACTTGTATGATTTAGATAGATATTTGTATAATTTTCTTACTTTTATTATTTTTTGTTATTATATAGTGCCATGGTTTTGGTATCCGCCCCCGTCGGCCCTCGTCCTGTATATGATTCGGATGTGGTATATTATCTTTTATAACTATTTGTTTCATTTAGTGTTTATGACAAATTATGCCGACCAATGTGACATAGATGTTTTTATCTAGGAGGTATGCGAACCGGAAATTCCAACCGACCCTCTTGTCGAGAGGTTAAATTTAGTTGAAAAAGAAAACAATTACTTGAAGAAAAAAGTGAAAAGAATTGAGGAGGAGAAGATGGAATTGGAGTTGCATGTTGCGGATGTCGTCGATGATCACAAGATCAAGATGGATGAAATGCGCTTGAAGATTAGAAAGATTAAAAAATATGCCATTGATACTGAGGCTTGGTATCATTATGCTGTTGGATCAATTGTTACCTTAGTTGCGATTATGATCGCATTTGTTGTTGCATTGAAATGTTTTACATAGTTTCAATATATGTTTTAATTAGATGCTCTAGAGAGCTATATGTTGTTCAATGAGAACTATGTATGAACTTTATGTATTTATTTTTTTAGTAATAACATTTGATCACTACTGTACTTTGGTTTTAATGTGATGATGAACTTGTATTAATTTGGTCACTTCTCTATTCATGATGTTCTGTAATGGTTTTTGATACACTTAATTATATAATGCACGCAGATGAACCGGCAATGGATGTATGGTGACAGACGCACCTCCGAGTACATTGAGGGCCTGCATAATTTTCTCGAAGTGGCTGAGGCAAACAAGCATAATGGTTTTATGTATTGTCCATGCCCTATCTGTGGGAATACGAAGGATTACTCTGACTAGAAAACCCTTCATGTCCACCTGCTTGAGAAGGGTTTCATGCCACAGTATAATGTTTGGACCAAGCACGGAGAAAGAGGGGTTATGTTGGAACACAACAAAGAAGAAGAGGATGATGACAACTATCCGCCCCCTGAATACGGTTATACTACAACGGGGGAAGCTGAAGATCAAGAGGAACCAGACGATGTGCCTGATGATGATCTTCGCCGGGTCATTGTTGATGCAAAGAGACAATGCCAAAGTGAAAGGGAGAAGTTGAAGTTCGATCGTATGTTAGAGGATCACAAAAAAGGGTTGTACCAAAATTGCGAAGATGACAACACAAAGCTCGGTACCACACTGGAATTGCTGCAATGGAAGGCAGACAATGGTGTATCTGACAACGGATTTGGGAAGCTACTGAAAATATTGAAGAAGAAGCTTCCAAAGGATAACGAATTACCCGACAGTACGTACGAAGCAAAGAAGGTTCTATGCCCTCTAGGATTGGAGGTGCAGAAGATACATGCATGCCCTAATGACTGCATCCTCTACCGCGGTGAGTATGAGGAATTGAACGCATGCCCGGTATGCGGTGCATTGCGGTATAACATCGAACGAGATGACCTTGGTGATGTTGAGGGTGAGCGCCCCAGGAAGAGGGTTCTTGCCAAGGTGATGTGGTATGCTCCTATAATACCACGGTTGAAACGTCTGTTCAGAAACAAAGAGCATGCCAAGTTGATGCGATGGCACAAACAGGACCATAAGAAAGACTGGAAGTTGAGAGCACCCGCTGACAGGTCGCAGTGGAGAAAAATCGAGAGAAGGTGGGGGAACTTTGCAGTTCACGCAAGGAACGTATGGTTTGGTTTAAGCGCAGTTGGCATTAATCCTTTTGGGGAGTAGAGCAGCAATCATAGCACCTGGCTCGTGACTCTATGTATCTATAACCTTCCTCCTTGGTTGTGCATGAAGCGGAAGTTCATTATGATGCCAGTGCTCATCCAAGGCCCTAAGCAACCCGGCAATGACATTGATGTGTACCTAAGGCCATTAGTTGAAGAACTTTTACAGCTGTGGAATGGAAAAGGTGTACGTGTGTGGGATGAGCACAAACAGCAGGAATTTGACCTACATGCGTTGCTGTTTGTAACCATCAATGATTGGCCTGCTCTCAGTAACCTTTCAGGACAGACAAACAAGGGATACCACGCATGCACGCACTGTTTAGATGACACCGAAAGTATATATTTGGACAAATGCAGGAAGAATGTGTACCTGGGACATCGTCAATTCCTTCCGACCAACCATCAATGTCGAAAGAAAGGCAAGCCTTTCAAAGGTGAGGCAGATCACCGGAAGATGCCCGCCCTCCGTACTGGTGATCATATACTTGATATGGTCAATGATTTACAAGTAATCTTTGGAAAGGGTCCTGGCGGACTATCTATTCCGAATGACGCTGAGGGACGCGCACCCATGTGGAAGAAGAAATCTATATATTGGGACCTACCCTATTGGAAAGACCTAGAGGTCCGCTATGCAATCGATGTGATGCACGTGATGAAGAATCTTTGCGTGAACCTGCTAGGCTTCTTGGGCGTGTATGGGAAGACAAAAGATACACCGAAGGCATGGGAGGACCAGCAACGTGTGCACGAAAAAGAAGGCATGCATCCAAAGCAGTATCAAGGTCCTGCCAGCTATGCTCTTACCAAAGAAGAGAAGTAAATCTTCTTTGAATGCCTGCTCAGTATGAAGGTCCCGTCTGGCTTCTCGTCCAATATAAAGGGAATAATAAATATCCCAGAGAAAAAGTTCCAGAACCTAAAGTCCCATGACTGCCACGTGATTATGACGCAACTGCTTCTGGTTGCATTGAGGGGGCTTCTACCGGAAAACGTTCAATTAGCCATTGTGAAGCTATGTGCATTCCTCAATGCAACCTCTCAGAAGGTAATCGATCCAGAAATCCTACCAAGGTTAAAGAATGATTTGGTGCAATGTCTTGTTAGTTTCGAGCTGGTGTTCCCACCATCCTTCTTCAATATCATGACGCACGTCCTGGTTCATCTAGTCGACAAGATTGCCATTCTGGGCCCTGTATTTCTACACAATATGTTCCCTTTGAGAGGTTCATGGGAGTCTTAAAGAAATATGTTCATAACCGTGCTAGGCCAGAAGGAAGCATCTCCACGGGCCATCAAACAGAGGAAGTCATTGGGTTTTGTGTTGACTTCATTCCTGACCTTAAGCACACTACACAGTTCTACAGAATTCTACCTTGGTGACCCCGTATGTCAATGAACACAAGAATATTCTGCGCTCCAAACACCCGGAGCAGTGTGACGATTGGATTACATGTGAACACATTAGGACTTTCGGCAGTTGGTTGCAAACACATCTCATGGGTGACAAGATTGTTGGAGATGAGTTGTAATCGTTGGCCAGGGGACCATCTTCGACTGTATTGACTTACAAAGGGTACGAGATAAATGGGAATACATTTTACACGATTGCCCAAGATCAAAAGAGCACCAAAGAAAACAGTGGTGTCCGCTTTGATGCAGCAACCAACAGGGGAAAGGACATATATTATGGTTACATAGTGGACATATGGGAACTTGACTATGGACATGATTTTAAGGTCCCTATGTTTCGGTGCAAATGCTTCAATCTATCAGGAGGCGGGGTACAGGTAGACCTGCAGTACGGAAAGAAAAGATAAGGAAGCGAATACATCATACGATCAGCCAAAGTGCCACATAGTTCTTTCAGGGAAAAGAGACATCGTGGGAGTGGAGGGCAAGGCAGACATGTCTAAAGATTATGAAAATTTTCATGAAATTACTCCCTTCAAAGTCAAGGCTGACCCAAGAACCCTGTTAAACGATGAAGATTATCCATGGTTATGGCGCAATAAGCAAGGGACACACGCAAAGAAAAAGTGAAGACTTTCTCTCTAGAACTATTCTGATGATGGCTTTTATGTAGAATATCACTGCAGTTATATGTCAAGAAATGAAATCCCTTTTGTAACAGATGAGTTTTCGTCCGAAACCCTGATACTTCGAAAGAGATTGTTCATTTTGTACATGAAGTGCATCCAGTTTTTGCCGTAACCCTCTCAACTTTTTAGCACATGCTATGTGGGTGAAATGATGATACCATGCCAACTTTCAACCTTTTCAGAGTTCATTTGTAGTGCTTTTCAATTTCAGGGTCATTTAGCTAAAAAAATTAGTGAATGCACGAAAAATACCAAATGAAGTCAGAAAGGGTTGAAAATTGATGATGTGGCTTTGAATGGTGCATGTTGAATGCACAAAAAGTCTGGAGTTGAAATAAGTTCAAAAAAATGAAATCCCTTTGTAACAGATGAGTTTTCGTTCGAAACCCTGATACTTCGAAAGAGATTGTCCATTTTGTACACGAAGTGCATCCAGTTTTTGCGTCAACCCTCTCAACTTTTTAGCACATGCTATGTGGGTGAAATGATGATACATGCCAACTTTAACCTTTTCAGAGTTCATTTGTAGAGCTTTTCAATTTTAGGGTCATTTAGCTAAAAAATCAGTAAATGCATGAAAATACCAAATAGTCAGAAGGGTTGAAAATGATGATGTGGCTTTGAATGGTGCATGTTGAACGCACAAAAAGTCTGGAGTTGAAATAAGTTAAAAAAAATGAAATCCCTTTGTAACATATGAGTTTTCGTCCGAAACCCGGATACTTCGAAAGAGATTGTCCATTTTGTACACGAAGTGCATCCAGTTTTTGCCGTACCCTCTACTTTTTAGCACATGCTATGTGAGTGAAATGATGATACCATGCCAACTTTCAAACTTTTCAGAGTTCATTTGTAGTGCTTTTCAATTTCAGGGTCATTTAGCTAAAAAAATTAGTAAATGCATGAAAAATACCAAATGAAGTCAGAAAGGGTTGAAAATTTATGATGTGACTTTGAATGGTGCATGTTGAACGCTCAAAAAGTTTGGAGTTGAAATAAGTTCAAAAAAAATGAAATCCCTTTGTAACAGATGAGTTTTCGTATGAAACCCTGATGCTTCGAAAGAGATTGTCCATTTTGTACACGAAGTGCATCCAGTTTTTGCCGTAACCCTCTCAACTTTTTAGCACATGCTATGTGGGTGAAATGATGATACCAAGCCAACTTTCAACCTTTTCAGAGTTCATTTGTAGTGCTTTTCAATTTCAGGGTCATTTAGCTAAAAAAATCAGTAAATGCATGAAAAATACCAAATGAAGTCAGAAAGGGTTGAAAATTGATGATGTGGCTTTGAATGGTGCATGTTGAACACACAAAAAGTTTGGAGTTGAAATAAGTTCAAAAAAATGAAATCCCTTTGTAACCGATGAGTTTTCGTCCGTAACCCTGATACTTCGAAAGAGATTGTCCATTTTGTACATGAAGTGCATCCAGTTTTTGCCGTAACCCTCTCAACTTTTTAGCACATGCTATGTGGGTGAAATGATGATACCATGCCAACTTTCAACCTTTTCAGAGTTCATTTGTAGTGCTTTTCAAAAGAATGAACTAAAATGCTTTTATAAAACTCTAATAGCGAAAAGAATGAACTAAAAAGCTTGTATAAAACTGTAATAGCAAAAAGAATGATCTAAAAAGAATCAATTAAAATATTTTGTTATGATCAACTAAAACAAAACTATAATATTCTTCAATAGCAAAAAGAATCAACTAAAAAGCTTATGAAACCTCTAGTTATATCAAAATAATATTAACAAAAAAATTATATAAAATTTATGCAACTAAAATTATCAAAGTATTTTTGTTAAAAACTTAATAGCAAAAATAATTTCATAAAGTATTTTATGTTAAAAACTTTAATAGCAAATTAAAATGACATAAAAAATAAAAAAATATTATCAAAATAATATTAACTTAAAATTATATAAAATTTATGCAACTAAAATTATCAAAGTATTTTTTGTTAAAAACTTTTATAGAAAAAAGATTTTTCATAAAGTATTTTATGTTAAAAACTTTAATTGCAAACTAAAATGACATAAAAAATAAAAAAAATGCCACCTACTAGGCCACCACGGCCTGCATACGACTAGAAACCCATCTGTACATGGGCCAGGATGTAGGCCCGCGAGCCCAACAGGCCCAGCATGGTAGTGACGAAGTTTAGGCAAGTACTGCCTGCATTAGAGAGGAGCTCGAAAGCTCAGCTATAGCGCGCCTTATAAACCAGCCCTGTCCTCTTTCAACTAGCGAGGTGGGGCTAAACTCCCACCACACCGCTGTGCCAGAAAATTGGTCCCGGTTGGTGGCTCGAACCGGGACGAAAGGGTGTCATTGGTCCCGGTTTGAACCACCAACCGGGACCAATGCCACCCTTTAGTCCCGGTTCGTTCCACCAACCGGGACTAAAGGTCTCTGCTTCCCGCCCTTTGGGCTGCTGAAAATAGACCTTTAGTCCCGGTTGGTGGCACCAACCGGGACGAAAGGTTGCCTTTTGTCCCGGTTGGTGCCACCAACCGGGACCAATGCTTTGTGTATATAAGCAACACTTAGGAATTTTCCAGATTTCATCTACAGTTGCCCCCGACGACGCCGAGCACATCGACACCGCCTGGCTGCCCGAGCTCCTGCCCCTGCTCCACCGTCGCCGCGCCCCTACCCCGCCGTCGCTGTCCCCGAGCCCGCGCCGCCCCCGAGCTCGCCGTCGTCCCCGAGCCCTCCTCCCCGTGCCCGAGCCGTCCTCCCCGTGCATCGCCGCCCCCGAGACCGCTCGGCCTCGTCGCCGGACCCTCCTCTCCATCGCCGCCCCTGATCGAGCCCGCTCCTCGTCGCTGGTCGGCCACATCAACTGCCTCGAGCTCCATCTCGCCGCCCTTAGTGAGCTCACCCCCTTCCCAAGGTCCCCTGCTCATTGTCACCGCCGCTGCGTGCTCTTGCCGCCGCCGCTGCGTGCTCTTGCCACCGCCGCCACTGCTCATATGCGCTGCCCTTTTTAATTTTTAGATATTTTTATTAGATAGATGGATCTGATAGATCGATAGATGGATGCATGTTAGATGGATAGACAGATATATGGATGAAATGTAACAGAGTAAAAATGTGGAAAAAAATATTCGGTGCACAGTTTTTTTTAGGTTTTGTGAAGATGAGATGAGATGAGTGGAAGAGAATTTTTGTGAAGATGAGATGAGATGGATAGATAGATATATAGATGTTTTGTCAAGATGAGATGAGGTGGAAGAGAAATTTTTGTTGTGGCAAAGTTATGAAATTTAGTAATGTTGTGGCAAGCTTTTGACCTTAATTATATGGCAAAGTTGTGGCAATCTTTAGTAATGTTGTGGCAAACTTTAGTAACGCCATGGTAGAATGTTAAGGCCAAACTTCATAAAAAAATGTTTTTTTTGCAATGTCAACTGTTTTTTTGCCATGTCAAGTTTTGTGTAGTTTTCTAGGTTTATATATATATATATATATATACTCAATGTGATAGCTAAAATCTGCCATTCTTCCATTCTACAACTTCGATATGAGGGGGGGGGGTTTTGAGGGGGAGGGGGGGGAGAGGGACAGGGGGGGGGCTGGAGGGCAGGGAGGGTTAATGTGAGTGGTGGTGGTGAGTTTTTGGTAGGTGTCCTGCGCGTAAAAATAAGCATAACAAACCACCACAATACATCCCGTCCCAACACCAAATTAAAACCATAACCCCGATAACTTCGACATGAAGGGGGGTCGTTAAAACATAACCCCGATAACTTCGACATGAAGGGGGGTCGTTAAAACATAACCCCGATAACTTCGACATGAGGGGGGTGATACGTCTCCAACGTATCTCTAATTTATGAAGTATTCATGCTGTTATATTATCATTCTTGGATGTTTTACAATCATTTTATAGCAACTTTATATCATTTTTTTGGGACTAACCTATTGACCCAGTGCCCAGTGCCAGTTGCTGTTTTTGCTTGTTTTATACATCGCAGGAAATCAATATCAAACGGAGTCCAAACACCACGAAACTTTTTGTGGATTTTTAATGGACCAGAAGACATCCAATGGGCCAGTGCAGCACCTGGGAGGTGCCCCGAGGGGGGCACAACCCACCAGGTCACGCCTGGGCCCCCAGGCACGTCCCGGTGGGTTGTGCCCACCTCGGTGGCCTCCCGCACCGCCTCTTCGCCCTATAAATTGTCAAATATTCCAAAAACCCTTGGGGTAACCCTAGATCAGAAGTTCCGCCACTGCAAGGCTCTGTAGCCACGCAAAACCAATCTAGACCCCGTTTCGGCACTCCGTCGGAGGGGGAAATCATCATCGGTGACCATCTTCATCATCCCGGCGGCCACCATGATGAGGAGGGAGTAGTCCACCCTCGGGGCTGAGGGTTTGTACCAGTAGCTATGTGTTTAATCTCTCTCTCTCTCATGTTCTTGAGATGTCACGATCTTGATGTATCGCGGGCTTTATTAATATAGTCGGATCATATGGTGTTTTCCCCTCTCTATCTTGTTGTGATGAATTGAGTTTTCCCTTTGAGATTTCATTTTATCGGATTGAATACTTTTATGGATTTGAGAGCACTTGATATATGTCTTGCATACGAATACCCGTGGTGACAATGGGGTATTATATTGATTCACTTGATATATGTTTTGGCACTCAACTCGCGGATTCCCGAGGTGACATTGGGGTAATCTATGCATAGGGGTTGATGCACGTTCTTGTCTTTGTTTCTCCAGTAGAAATCTTGGGGCACTCTTTGAGGTTCTTTGTGTTGGATTGAGCATTACGAATCAGAATTTGCTTTGGTGTTATTTTAGTACGAACTCTTGGATAGATCGATCGGAAAGAATAGCTTTGAGGTGGTTTCGTACCCTACAAATAATTTATTCTTATGTTCTCCGCTAGGTAGGAACTTTGGAGTGATTCTTCATCGCACGTTGAGGGATGGTTATATGATCCAATTATATTAGCATTGTTGAGAGATTGCACTAGCGAAAGTACGGACCCTAGGCCTCATTTTCAAGCATTGCAATACCGTTTGTGCTCCGTTTTATCAATTGCTACCTTGCTGTTTTTTATTGTTCCTATTACAAAAATCAATATCTACTATCATTACTACACTTTTATCACCATCTCTTCACCGAACTAGTGCAGCTGTACAATTTGCCATTGTATTGGGTGTGTTGGGGACACAAGAGACTTTTTATTATTTGGTTGCAGGGTTGTTTGAGAGAGACCATCTTCATCCTACACCTCCCACGGATTGATAAACCTTAGGTCATCCACTTGAGGGAAAATTGCTACTGTCCTACAAAACTCTGCTCTTGGAGGCCCAACACAAGTCTACAAGAACAAGTTGCGTAGTAGACATCAAGCTCTTTTCTGGCGCCGTTGCCGGGGAGTTGAGTGCATGAAGGTATATCTTTAGATCTTGCAATTGAATCTTTTAGTTTCTTGTTTTATCACTAGTTTGGTTTATAAAAAGAAAACTACAAAAAAATGGAATTGAGGTTGCATCATATTATTCATCTCTATAATGTCCTTCGTGAAAATGATGGAAAGGAAAATTGTGCTCAATTTATAGAAGAAGAATTCTATAAAATGTTTGACAAAAAATCTTTGAATGATGAGCATGATTGCAATGTTGTTGGTATGAATTCTTTGAATATCAAAGATGCTAATGATATGCAAAGCAACAAGCCTGGGGATGCTATGTTTGATGAAGAAGATATTTTTAGTCCCCCAAGTTTTGATGTGCAAATTTGTTATTATGGTAGCATGCCTCCTAATTATGACGATTATATTGATGAAAGTGGGTTTGGAAGAGTGTCAACTCTAGGTACTAATGATGCCACTATTTTGGAGGGTGTTGAATCTTATTATGATAATTATGAAAGTGGATTTGGAGAGGTCATGACTTTATTTAGTGATGAATCCACTATTTTGGAAGAGGTTTCAATTGATTATGACAACAAAGTTGCTATCTATGATGATTATGGTGATGACATGTGTGCTATAAAGCATAATGATAACCATGAAACTTGTCATCAGAATTTTAATGTTCAATTTGATTATGCCAATCAAGAATCCCATGATAGTTATTTTGTTGAGTTTGCTCCCACTACTATTCATGAGAATAAATTTGCTTATGTGGAGAGTAAGAAAATTTCTATGCTTGTGGATCATGAAAAGAATGTTTTATGTGATAGCTATATTGTTGAATTCATTCATGATGCTACTGAAAATTACTATGAGAGGGGAACATATGCTTTCACATATTGCAATAATATCAAGTTTCCTCTCTTTATGTTGAAAGTTTTGAAGTATTGCTTGTTTTGCCTTCCTATGCTAGTTGATTCTTGTTCCCATAAGTTGTTTGCTCACAAAATCCCTATGCATAGTAAGTGGGTTAGACTTAAATGTTCTAGTCATATGCTTCATGATGCTCTCTTTATGTTTCAATTCTTATCTTTTATGTGAGCATCATTGAACTCATCATGCCTAGCTAAAAGGCATTAAAGAAAAGTGCTTGTTGGGTGACAACCCGACACTTTTACCTACTGTTTTTGTGTGTTCACATGATTATTCTACTGTAGTAATCATGTTTTATTGCTTTTGTTTCAATAAAGTGCCAAGTAAATCCTTTGGGATAGTGTGGATGATAGTTGACTTGAATCTGTGCAAAAACAGAAACTTTTGCGCTCAGTCCAGGAATTTTGAAAATTTACTGGAACATGATATTGATCTGAATTTTTGACAGGTGATATATATACAAATTATCTACCCTTTCCTAATTTTTCAGAATTTTTAGAGTAGCAGAATTATGGTTGGAGTACAGATTACTACAGACTGTTCTGTTTTTGACAGATTCTGTTTTCCATGCATAGTTTGCTTGTTTTCTAGTTTCTATGGCTTATATTGCTCAATATAAATTGTGGAAATGATATGATACAGTAGGCATTGTGTGGAAACAATTATGAATCTTGTCTTTGACAGTACCAAAGTGAAATGGTTTGCTCTTTATCATGCTAACCTATCTCACGAAGTTCCGTTAAGTCTTGTGTGATTGAAGTTTTCAAGTTTTGGGTGAGATGTCGATATGAGGAGAATAAGGAGTGACAAGACCCTAATCTTGGGGATGCACAAGGCACCCCAAGGTAATATTCAAGGAATATCCAAGCAACTAAGCTTGGGGATGCCCCGGAAGGCATCCCCTCTTTCGTCTCCAACATTATCGGTAACCTCACTTGGAGCTACATTTTTATTCGTCACATGATATGTGTTTTGCTTGGAGCATCATTTTATTGTTAGGACTTGCTTGCTGTTATTTATAATAATGTTTTGCATCTTTATTTTCAATAAAAATTTCAAGGATAGCCTTTGCCATGCTTATTTTGCAAGTATATGACTTGCTGTTTCAAAACAGAAAGTTTATCGATGTTGCAAAAATTCCCGAGAAAAGTCAGAATGTGTTAAAATGTTGAAACTTTTTTGCACAATAAGCTATGATAAATTTTCTATAGTGTGGTAAATTTTCATAATTTTTGGAGTTAAATAAGTATTGATACTCTTGCATTCTTTACAGACTGTACTGTTTTTGCAGATTGCTGTTATGTTTGCATATGTTTGCTTGTTTAATGATTCTATTTGAGAAAATAGGAGTATTAAATATGCAGAGGCATTTAGTATGCAATGTTGAATAATAATTTTTGTGATTTGCTACAGTAGAGAATGATAAGGTTTTTGCATTGGTTTATACTAACTTATCTCACGAGTTCTTGTTGAGTTTTGTGTGTATGAAGTTTTTAAGATTTAGGGAAACCGTGATATAAAAGGAATTAAGGAGATGCAAAAGCTCAAGCTTGGGGATGCCCAAGGCACCCCAAGATAATATTTCAAGAAGTCTCAAGCATCTAAGCTTGGGTATGCCCCGGTAGGCATCCCACCTTTCTTCATCAACAATTATCGGTTAGTATCGGTTGAGCCTAACTTTTTGCTTCTTCACTTGAGTTGTGCTATTCTTGGAATGTCATTTTGTTTTGTTTTACTTGCTGTTTTAATAAAATACTTAGATCTGAAAGTTTTTAAATAAGAGAGAGTCCTCAATTAGCTACCCCTTTACTTAACTACTCGCTTGATCTTCACTTATATCTTTTTGGAGTAGTTTGTCATTTACTCTCGTGCTTCACTTATATCCTATGAGTAGATTGTTGAATGAATTGAATATCATGAAGTTGAAATTATATGTTCATATCATGCCCAGTGGTAGCTTCACATTGGGTTTAGAAAGTGAAATCTTTTGAAGCTTGACAATCACAATATTGGTCATACAAGCAATTCATGAATGATTACTATAAGGAAGAGAACATTCACATGCAAATACACTATCTTGGAAATCTTTTGTGATTGTGAGCCCCCATCAAAATATTATATGCCAAAATTGTTGACGTTGGACAAGGAAGACAACATAATGATTTATGTTTGTTCATATTCACATAGAACTTATTGTCATAGATCCTTCAACATGTGATGCTTGCCCCCCATCTTTGCTAGCCAAAAATTCAGCACCAAGTAGAGATACTACTTGTGCATCCAAAAACCCTTAAACCCAAATCTTATTTTCAAGAGTCCACCATACCTACCTAAGGATTGAGTAAGATCCTTCAAGTAAGTTTTCATCAGTGCAATAAGGCAATAAAAATTGCTTCTAAAAGTGTTAGATCATTTAGTGTAAGAGAAAATTGAGCGTTGTACGAACTTGTAATGGTAAAGAATAAAAGCGACAGACTGCATAATAAAGGTTGCTATCATAAGGGGCAATATAACGTGACGTTCTTTTGCACTAAGGGATTGAGCATACAAACAAAAAGCGCATGGCAACCTCTGCTTCCCTCTGCGAAGGGCCTACCTTTTACTTTTATGTATTTACTTTCATGCAAGAGTCAAAGTTTTTCTCTCTATTCCTTTTTATTTTTCTCTTTTGGCAAGCATCATGTGGTGAGGAAAGAACTAGGCACATATATCCAGTTGGATATGGGTAGCATGAGTTATTATTGTTGACATCACCCTGGAGGTGAATACATTGGGAGGCGAAATTATAAGCCCCTATCTTTTTATGTGTCCGGTTGAAACGTTTTGCTCATTTGTATGCGGCGAGTGTTAGCAATCATGGAAGACTATATGATGGTTGAGTATGTGGAGCTCTTACTTAGACTCTGTTGAATAAGTTGAATTGCAATTGTTTGGTGACTAAGAATATAGGTTGTTGAGTTTCAAGAGAATTCATTATTTGAACCTTAACATGTGAATTGGTTGCTACTTTGTCATGATGAGTTTTATGAGAAAGAGTTGCTGTTATGATGCTAGGAAAAGTGATTGAAATTGTCATTGATCAAACTTGTGCACTTTGCTAGCATTCACACTTCATAAATTATTTATTTTATCATTTACCTACTCGAGGACGAGTAGGAATTAAGCTTGGGGATGCTGATACGTCTCCAACGTATCTATAATTTATGAAGTATTCATGCTGTTATATTATCATTATTGGATGTTTTACAATCATTTTATAGCAACTTTATATCATTTTTTTGGGACTAACCTATTGACCCAGTGCTAGTTGCTGTTTTTGCTTGTTTTTTACATCGCAGGAAATCAATATCAAATGGAGTCCAAACACCGCGAAACTTTTTGTGGATTTTTTATGGACAAGAAGACATCCAATGGGCCAGAGCAGCACCTGGGGGGGGGTGCCCCGAGGGGGGCACAACCGACCAGGGCGCGCCTGGGCCCCGAGGCGCGCCCCGGTGGGTTATGCCCACCTCGGTGGCCTCCCGCACCGCCTCTTCGCCCTATAAATTGTCAAATATTTTAAAAACCCTCGGGGTAACCCTAGATCAGAAGTTCCACCGCCGCAAGGCTCTGTAGCCACGCAAAACCAATCTAGACCCCATTCCGGCACTCCGCCGGAGGGGGAAATCATCACCGGTGGCCATCTTCATCATCCCGGCGGCCACCATGATGAGGAGGGAGTAGTCCACCCTCAGGGCTGAGGGTTTGTACCAGTAGCTATGTGTTTAATCTCTCTCTCTCATGTTCTTGAGATGTCACAATCTTGATGTATCGCGGGCTTTGTTAATATAGTCGGATCATATGGTGTTTTCCCCTCTCTATCTTGTTGTGATGAATTGAGTTTTCCCTTTGAGATTTCGTTTTATCGGATTGAATACTTTTATGGATTTGAGAGCACTTGATATATGTCTTGCATATGAATACCCGTGGTGACAATGGGGTATTATATTGATTCACTTGATATTTGTTTTGGCACTCAACTCGCGGATTCCCGAGGTGACATTGGGGTAATCTATGCATAGGGGTTGATGCACGTTCTTGTCTTTGTTTCTCCGGTAGAAATCTTGGGGCACTCTTTGAGGTTCTTTGTGTTGGATTGAGCATTACGAATCTGAATTTGCTTTGGTGTTATTTTAGTATGAACTCTTGGATAGATCGATCGAAAAGAATAGCTTTGAGGTGGTTTCGTACCCTACAAACAATTTCTTCTTATGTTCTCCGCTAGATAGGAACTTTGGAGTGATTCTTCATCGCACGTTGAGGGATGGTTATATGATCCAATTATATTAGCATTGTTGAGAGATTGCACTAGCGAAAGTACGGACCCTAGGCCTCATTTTCAAGCATTGCAACACCGTTTGTGCTCCGTTTTATCAATTGCTACCTTGCTATTTTTTATTGTTCCTATTACAAAAATCAATATCTACTATCATTACTACACTTTTATTACCATCTCTTCGCCGAACTAGTGCACCTATACAATTTGCCATTGTATTGGGTGTGTTGGGGACACAAGAGACTTTTTATTATTTGGTTGCAGGGTTGTTTGACCATCTTCATCCTACACCTCCCACGGATTGATAAACCTTAGGTCATCCACTTGAGGCAAAATTGCTACTGTCCTACAAAACTCTGCGCTTGGAGGCCCAACACAAGTCTACAAGAACAAGTTGCATAGTAGACATCAGGGGGGTCGGACAAAAACAAAACTCTGACTGGAGCCAACAAAAACAAAACATAACATAAAAACAGGGGGTCGGGGTTCGTTAAAACATAACCCGATAACTTTGACATGAGAGGGGGGGGGGTCGTTAAACATAACCCCGATAACTTCGACATAGGGGGAGGGGGGGGGGGGGGGGGGTGGCGTTAAAACATAACCCCGATAACTTTAACATGAGGGGGGGGGGGTCGTTAAAACATAACCCCGATAACTTTGACATGAGGGGGGGGGGTCGTTAAAACATAACCCCGATAAGCGGGGGGGGGGGGGGAGGAGTCCTCAACGATTTGGGGACACTAATCCATTGCTCATATGCATATGATTCCTTGTTGTGATATTAAGTCCATGTTTGCCACTAACCCATCTCTCATGTTTGTATATTGCCATGTTGTAATATTTGCAGAAACTATGGATAGAGACTTGGAACAAGAAGAGTTGTTGGGGGATATAATCCGCGATGGAGGTGATTCCTTGTCGTTTCTCAACGACACCGATGGTCAGGAAGGAGAGGATGACGGCTCCGGTGATCCAACAATGGAGGAGGAAGGAGATTATGACGGCTCCGGTGACCGAACGGCGGAGGAAGGAGATCATGATCACGGCTCCGGTGACCGAACGGAGGAGGGGGCCATCTTAACTGCTGCAAAGTCCGGCGAGGTATATATATATATTAATTAAGCCTGTGCTGACTTGATGCATTAATTGTTTTGGTATGTACATATATTAACGCTTCTTTCTTCTTTTAGCCCTCCGAATCGAGCCAAACTTCCGTAAGGAGACGAGGCTCGAAGAAAAGGTTGCGCCAGGATGAAAGGTTCACGATCACAGAAGTCGCGAAAGATGGCCAACTGATTGCTCCCAAGCGGACCAACGACGCATTTGTACATCTGTGCAGAGTTGTTGTTAGGGACAGCGTCCCGACCAGCATCCAACAATTGAATAAGAAGACGGACCCTGAAGTTTCTTATGTCCAGGATAGGCTGAAAGATGATCTTTGGACCTCGCTGATGACATATTTCAGCCTACTGCCAGAGGAGGAACCGAATAACCCAGTTATAGAGCGAAAGGTCAAGGCGTTTGCTCTTAAGAAGATGGCAGCACTATTCAACAACTAGAAGAAAGAGTTGAACAAAAAGTTTGTCGAGAAAAACAAGACTCCAGAATTCATCGGTCGATATGAGAAGATAAGAGATCACTGGCCCGCATTTGTGGCCTACAAGAAATCGGACAAGGGTATGCAAAGGTCAGTGACAAACAAGCAAAATGCTGCAAAGAAGTTGTATCACCATACCACGGGGTCAGGTGGCTACAGCAAAGCCCGACCATTATGGGACAAAGCTGAGCAAGACCTGCTTGCTAATGGGGTCGAACCAGCGACATTGCACTGGCCAGATCGGGCAAGGACTTGGTTCTTCGGGGTTGGGGGAACTTTGGACCCAGAATCAGGGAAGTGTCGTTGGACGAACGATCAACTTGCAATATCCATCAAGAAGCTTGAGACAGTGCTACTTCTTGAGCTTGCGTTGGTTTTTCCCTTGAAGAGGAAAGGGTGATGCAGCACAGTAGAGGTAAGTATTTCCCTCAGTTAAGAACCAAGGTATCAATCCAGTAGGAGAAGAATGCACAAATCCCCAACACCTGCACAAACAATCAAACACTTGCACCGAACGCGATAGAGGGGTTGTCAATCCCTTCACGGTCAATTGCAAAAGTGAGATCTGATAGAGATAGATAAACAAGGATAAAATATTTTTGGGTTTTTGGTATATAGATCTGAAAATAAAAGATTGCAAAATAGTAGATCGGAAAGTAATATGATGGAAAATAGTAAATCGGAAAGTAATATCATGGAAAATAGAAGTAATACGATGGAAAATAGACCCCAGGGCAATAGGTTTCACTAGTGGGTTCTCTCATGAAGGCAAATAATACGGTGGGTGAACAAATTATTGTCGAGCAATTGATAGAAAAGTGCAAAGTTATGATGATATCCAAGGCAATGATTATGCATATAGGCCTCACGTCCGTGTCAAGTAGACCGACTCCTTCCTGCATCTACTACTATTACTCCACACATCGACCGCTATCCAGCATGCACCTAGAGTATTAAGTTCATAAAGAACGGAGTAATGCCTTAAGTAAGATGACATGATGTAGAGGAATTAACTCAAGCAATATGATGAAAACCCCATCTTTTTATCCTCGATGGCAACAATACAATACGTGCCTCGCTACCCCTACTGTCACTGGGTGAGGACACCGCAAGATTGAACCCAAAGCTAAGCACCACTCCCATTGCAAGAAAAACCAATCTAGTTGGCCAAACCAAACTGATAATTCGAAGAGAAATACAAAGATATTAAATCATGCATAAAAGAATTCAGAGAAGATTCAAATAACATTCATAGATAAGCTGATCATAAATCCACAATTCATCGGATCTCGACAAACACACCGCAAAAGAAGATTACATAGGATAGATCTCCAAGAACATCAAGGAGAACATTGTATTGAGAATCAAAGAGAGAGAAGAAGCCATCTAGCTACTAGCTATGGACCTGTAGGTCTGAGGTAAACTACTCATGCATCATCGAAAGGGCAACGGAGTTGATGTAGAAGCCGTCCGTGATCGATTCCCCCTCCGGCGGGATGCCGGAAAAGGCCCCAAGATGGGATCTCATGGGAACAGAAGGTTGCGGCGGTGGAAAAGTATTTTCGTGGATTGCTCTGGTGGTTCTGGAATATATGTGAATATATAGGAGGAAGGGCTAGGTCAGAGGAGTCCCGAGGGGCCCACAAGGCAGGGGGCGCCCCCCTAGGGTGCGCCCTCCACCCTTGTCGCCGCCTCGCGGCTCTTCTGACTTGGACTCCAAGTCCCCTGGGTGTCTTCTGGTCCAAGAAAAATCATCGTCAAGTTTTATTCCGTTTGGACTCCGTTTGGTATTCCTTTTCTGCGAAGCTCAGAAACAAGGAAAAAACAGAAACTGGCACTAGGCTCTAGGTTAATAGGTTAGTCCCAAAAATAATATAAAATAGCATATTAATGCATATAAAACATCCAAAACAGATAATATAATAGCATGGAACAATCAAAAATTATAGATACGTTGGAGACGTATCAAGCATCCCCAAGCTTAATTCCTGCTCGTCCTCGAGTAGGTAAATGATAAAAACAGAATTTTGGATGTGGAATGCTACCTAACATACTTATCCATGTAATTTTCTTTATTGTGGCATGAATGTTCACATCCATAAGATTCAAAACAAAAGTTTAATATTGATATAAAAACAATAATACTTCAAGCATACTAATAAAGCAATCATGTCTTCTCAAAATAACATGGCCAAAGAAAGTTATCCCTACAAAATCATATAGTCTAGCTATGCTCCATCTTCATCACACAAAATATTCAAATCATGCACAACCCCGATGACAAGCCAAGCAATTGTTTCATACTTTTGATGTTCTCAAACCTTTTCAACTTTCACGCAATACATGAGCGTGAGCCATGGACATAGTGTAACACCCCCGGTGGTTAACTACAGTAATCCCATTTTGATTATGCCACGTCAGCATGATTAACAGTGCATGATCATCATTTGCATCATAATGCATTTCAGCTTCTAACTCAAAATCCAAATTTAAATGAGAGTGGAAAATAAAAGTTGTTCAAACTGGAAAACTAAAATGTGCCTCATGTTGCAAATATTCCCATAGCATTTATAAAAATGATTGCAACATTAGTTGGAATTGTAATAGGACTCGAGCAACAAGGAGCAACAGCAACATAACACTGTTTAATCCTTTTTCAATTTAAATAAAATCCAAACAAAAAGATATGGACCCCAGACCAATTTCTAGCAGTGACGATAACACTTAATACTGAGCAATCTCGTATTTAACAAAAGTCTTTTGGATAAAAATAAAAGAGAAAACAGAAAAGGAAAATAAATAATATAAAAAAAGTAAAAAGGAAAGCCCAGCCCCCCCCCCCCGGACCAACTGGGTCGTGGCCCAGCTGGCCACCAGGCCACCACCCAGGCCGGCCCATTCCCCCCTGGCCGGCCACCCCATCCCCATATCCCACCCCCACCCGAAACCCTAGCCGCTACCCCCACCCCCCCCCCCTCGCTCATTCCCCCCCCCCCGATCCAGAAATTCTGGATCGGGATCGACCCCCTTCGCCCTTCGCCGCCGGCCGTCCCCGCCCCTCCCCGCCCGATCTGCCTCGCCTGTCGCCTCTCCTACCGCCTCCTCCACTCGACCCCCCTCCCCTGGATCGGACCGGGCAGAGGCGCCCCGATCCCATCGCCCGTCGCCGCGCTCCCGCCGCTGCTCGCGCTCGCTTCCTCCTCGCGCCGCGCTCGGACGCCGTCGCCGGACCTTGACCGTCGCCCCTCCTCCCCGTCTCCTCCCCGAATCGCCTCAGCGAGCGCTCGCACCCGTCGCCGCTCCCCGCCGCGCCGTCGCCGACTCGGCCGCATCGTCGCCGTCGCTCTCCTCGCCTTGCCATCATCCCTGTCCGGCCCCCTGTGAGCGCGCCCCTCTCCCTCTCCTCTCTCCCTGACGCCGCGCCCACTTCGCCGCCAGTCCCCCTCGCGCACGGCCTCACCCTTCCCCTTCGCCTCGTCCCTGCTCCGCCCCGAGCCCCACCGTTCCGCGCGCCCCCACGCCGACCCGCGCCCCACGCACCCGCCTTCCCTCTGCTGCCCGTCGCCCCGCTCCCCGCCGCGCTCCCGCGCTGCACGCGCCGCGTCCCTTCCCCCCTCACCCGCTGGCCGCACCCGTCGCCCGTATGCCACCGACATGTCCGGTGCCCAAACGGGCCAACCCGGACATGTCCGGCTGTGCCACTGACCGGTGGGCCCTGCCCCCCCTGTGCCGCTGACAGACGGGGCCCAGCCCCAAAAACGTTTTAGAAAAAAATGAAAATGAAATAAAAATAATTAAATTAATTAATTAATTAATTGTTAATTAATCATGATTAGGTTAATTTAATTAAGTAGTTAGTGTTAATTAAACAGTAATTTAATTAGTTAATCACTAATTAACCTAACACCTATGACAGGTGGGACCCCACTGGTCCTGACGTCATGCTGACGTCATGTTGACGTCAGCAGACACTGTTTCGGATAATGTTTAATTAATATAATTAATTAAATTTCAGAAATTATAAAAACTTTAGAAAATCATATAAAATAATCCGTAGCTCAGATGAAAATACTTTGTACATGAAAGTTGCTCAGAACGACAAGACGAATCTGAATACGCGGTCCGTTCGTCCGTCACGCGTCCCTATACTCCGAACTTGCAACCTTCCCCTCTTATCCTCTGTCCGATAATTCCAAAGACCCGGGAAATATCGTCAGATATTCTCCCGCTCCGTCTGTTACGTGTGATGCTGCGTTAGACTACCCCTAGCACCGTGTATCGTATTTGTCATGCTCATGTTTGCTATATATTTATACTGTTTCCTCCCCCTCTTCTCTCTCGGTAGACCCTGACACCGACGTCGTCCCCGAGACCGACGCAAACTCAGAGCCCGACCCACACTTTGACGATCCCTCTCTCTTGCCAGAGCAACCAGGCAAGCCCCTCCCTTGAGCATACCGATATCGCCCATTCTAATTTCTCATGCTTGCATTAGAATTACTGCGCTGCTCTTCTTTACCTATTCTGTGCATAGCCTGTTCATTGTAACCTGCTGTTGATAATTACCTACATATCCTAAACTGTTTAGTCTAGGCTGGGTAGAGACCTATCAGTGACCCCACTTATCCCGACTGCCGCGCTGGATCGTCAGAGACCCGATCAATGGGATTGAAGACCAGGACCCCGACACCGCACATCACCCCCCCTTAGTTGTAACGACACTGCAAGCGTTACTATCGAGTGCCGAGGGTGAAACCTCTTGTAGACCTTCTGATGTTAACTCTGTAGAGTGCTATTCGGTCATGGTCATCGAGGGTGATTCCTCCTTCACCGCTTCCGATAACGACGCTGTCGTACAACACCTCAAGTGTGGACCCAGTGAGGGTGATTCCTCCTAGTTCACCTTGACGGATACATCGAGTGGGAATTCAACGAGGGTGATACCTCGGATTCCCTGTTTATGGACACAACACAGATACTTGGACTTTACAATGTTACTTGGAAAGGCGGGTCGACCCTGAGGGTACCCGTGTGTGAGTGAGGCGGGTTGCCAGTGTGGTGCCCGAGTGGTGAATACGAGGCGCGGCCGGACATTCTTACACCCTTGCCGCAAGTCCTCGAGACGGGGCGACGGGGTCACATCTTTCGTGAGTCTCTGCTCGTTACCGCAAGCCCTAGTCCTAACGATTTGGATATTTGATCCGAGCAGGCCCTGGCCTGTAGCACTAACCATCACGTGGCATAGTATGGGCGTTCTGCATCGTATGCATCAGCCGAAAGCCCTGTCAGACGTCCAGTTCAGCAGTGCGGCATGGAGTATATTGGCGCCATTTCGGTGGTGCTTGGATCTGGGCCATGTCGCAACGACCCGGAGGGCGAGGGGCGATGGCCAAGACCCCCTTGCGCTTAGGTGTAGACCGGCGGGGACCCTCTCTGCGGAGCTCTAGGTAGGGTTGCGATGTGTCGTTTGGCCGAGGCCGGGCATGACCCAGGAAAGCGTGTCCGGCCGAAGTTAATCGAGCGTGTTGGGTAAGTTGGTGCACCCCTGCAGGGAAGAACACTTCTATCGATACCGGTCCTACGGTAAAGGACACTCGGAGTTGTATCCTGATTGATCCAATTTAGAACTGGATACCTGTGATGAGACCTGTATATATGGCTCTGGGATTGCTTCTCGCAGGGAGTCGAGAAGGGATCTCAGGACGAGGTTTGATGACTTTATGGCTCTGGGATTGCTTTCTCGCAGGGAGTCGAGAAAGGATCTCTGGGTGAGGTTGATATTATTACTGCTACATTATATGGTATTGTTCTAACTCTCTTCTACTGCTGCAAGACCACTGAAGATGCTAGTCTTCGATAGGACTAGGCCTTCTCTCTATTCTGGCATTTCTGCAGCCCAGTCCACATATACAGCCTCCCTTTGAAAATGTTGCATATGTATGTAGATCCTTGCTTGCTGAGTACTTCTGAGTACTCACGGTTGCTTTTCTTTCCTTTTTCTCCCCATATCAGTTTGACGTGACCGAGGACGGAGCCCCCTGAGACAGATGCCGACGATCGCTACTACTACTACCCAGAGGATGGATACTTCTACGAGTTGACTGACGACCAGGAGTAGGATCGGAGGGTCCCAGGCAGGAGGCCTTCGCCTTTCGATCGTAGTGTTTTATTTTGCCCCGCCTTTCTAAAGGCCTTTCTGTACTTTCTTTTATATCTGTGCTCAGATATCTGATGCTTCCGCTGACGCTTGTTCGCAAGCTTATGTATTCGAGCCCTCGAGCCTGGCTTGTATATAAAGCTTGTATGACTTTATTTATGTTTTAGGTTGTGTTGTGATATCTTCCCGTGAGTCCTTAGGCTTGATCGTGTGCATTTGCGTGTATGAATAGTGCACATCGGGCCGGGGGCGTCACAAGTTGGTATCAGAGCCGACTGACTGTAGGAACCCCCCTTTCCAACTCTTGGCCGAAGTTGAGTCTAGTACCGAAAACTGTTTTACTAACTTGGCTGTGTGGCTTACGGGCCCACGTCGCCAATTGGGAGGTATTAGTATCTTTTATTCCTCATCTTTACTCTGGGACTCTGACCTCTCTTCCTTTCGGGTTAACTAAAGTTTACTAACGCCGACACTTAGGATCTCGTAATTCTCGTCCACCCGGAGAGCTGGATATATGTGGCGATTCCCTGACATTGATCTGATTAGTCTGATAATCATTTTCCTTTATTGTTTTGTCTAACCTTTCTCTCCGAGATCGGTTTATACTCTCCTTGTCTTTGACAATCATGATTTCCTCTGTTTCAGATGGATCGTTTGTTTTCACCACACCCTGCGACGTAGCTACCAGCTGTTCGAGCAGGGATACATCCATGTACATTCTTTATCCACTGGGGCAGATGTCAATCTTTACAATACCCCAGTACTTGCTCCTCCAGATTCCCGTAAAGACTTCGTGATTTATTGTGACGCATCCCGTGAAGGATTAGGCTGTATCCTAATGCAAGAGCGCAAAGTGATTGCCTATGGCTCTCGTCAGTTGCGCCCACATGAGAGAGTATCCGGTACATGATCTAGAACTAGCTGCTGTCATCTATGCATTGCAGTTGTGGCGACATTACCTCCTCGGTAACGTTGCGGATATACACGGATCATAAAAGTCTGAAGTACTTGTTCACTCAACCATCTCTAAACCTCCGTCAGCAAAGATGGATGGAGACCATTTCGGACTATGATTTGGGTATTTCCTATACCCCTGGCAAGGCTAACGTGATGCTGATGCCTTAAGCCGCAAATCATATTGCGACAACCTCATGGTTAAGCGAGCTCAACCCGCTCTTTTTGAAGAACTGTGCAAGCTGACTTTGCGTATTGTCCACAGGGTTCTCTTAATAACCTTGTGGTACAACCAGATCTTGAGAAAGCGTGTTAAGAATGCGCAAGCTAAAGATGCTGAAGTTGATCTGATGAAGAATAGTCTTCACCTTGAAAAGTACAGGGATTTCTCACTGTCTGAAGATGGAACCTTGTATTTCAGAGGCCGCATTGTCGTACCTCGCTTCGAACTCATGACTGACAAGGTTATGAAGGAGGCACATGACACCCCATTGACTATCTCATCCGGGTAGCACCAAGATGTATCGTGATCTCCGTCAAAGGTACTGGTGGTCTAGAATGAAGCAGACATTGCTCATATGTTGCTGAATGTGATGTGTGTCGCGCGTTAAAGCAGAACTCAGAAGCCTGCTGGAATTCTGCAACCACTTCCTATTCCTTTATGAAATGGGATAAGGTTCAGATGGATTTCGTTACAGGCTTCCCAGGTCACAGAGGGTCACGATGCTATTCTTGTCGTCGTCGACCAACTCTCCAAAAGTTGCACACTTTCTCCTGTCAGGAGACGATCACTGCTATGTCAGTTAGCAGAGTTATATATCTCCAGATTTGTTTCACTCCACGGTATTCCGAAAGAGATCATTTCGGACCGTGGCGGTCTTTTCACCTCAAAATTCTGGGAAAGTTTCCAAACAGCTATGGGAACTCATTAACCTGGAGTTCACTTATCACCCCCAATCCCAAGGCCAAGTTGAACGAGTCAATCAAGTGCTTGAAGACTGCTTCGGGCTTGTGTTATTTCATTTTGGCAAGAATGTGGAAAGATTCTCTTCAATATGCCGAGTTCTCCTATACAACAAGCTATCAAGCCAGCTTGAAAATGGCCCCCTTTGAAGTTCTCTATGGACGTAAGTGTCGAACCCCTCTGAATTGGTCAGAAACTGGGGAACGACCGCTCGTGGGTCCAGATATATTCAACACGCCGAAGAACAAGTCCGAATTGTCCGGGAAAATCTCAAGGCGGCTCAGGACCGCCAGAAGAGCAACTATGATCGCAAACGATGGGGTCTGACTTATCAACCTGGTGATCAAGCTTTCTACGTGTCACCCCTATGAGGCACTCACCGTTTTGGAATCAAGGGCAAGTTAGCTCCCCGCTACATTGGTCCTTTCCGCATTGTTGCAAGACGTGGTCAAGTGACGTATAAATTGGAATTGCCGCCCGCAATCTCGCATATCCATGATGTCTTCCACGTGTCGCAACTTCGTAAATGCTTCAAGAATCTCCGCACCGAGCGGTGGATCACGAGGTGCTCGAATTGCATGATGATCTATCTTATAAGGAGCATCCGATCCGCATCCTCGATGAAGCTGAACGTCGAACCCGTCAGAAGGTTACCAAGTTCCTCAAAGTGCAGTGGTCAAATCATACTGAAGATGAAGCCACTTGGAACGCGGGGATAAACCTCGAGCGGAATACCCGAACTTTTTCCTTCTACTTCTTAATTTCTCGGGACGAGAATTCTTGTTAGTAGAGGAGATTTGTAGAACACCCCCGGTGGTTAACTACGTAATCCCATTTTGATTATGCCACTCAGGCATTATTAACAGTGCATGATCATCATTTGCATCTAATGCATTTCAGCTCTAAACGTCAAAATCCAAATTTAAATGAAAGTGGAAAATAAAAAGTTGTTCAAACTGGAAAACTAAAATGTGCCTCATGTTGCAAATATTCCCATAGCATTTATAAAAATGATTGCAACATTAGTTGGAATTGTAATAGGACTCGAGCAACAAGGAACAACAGCAACATAACACTGTTTAATCCTTTTTCAATTTAAATAAAATCCAAACAAAAAGATATGGACCCCAAACCAATTTCTAGCAGTGACAGATAATGCACTGTAAATAATGGAGCAAGTCTCGTATTTTACAAAAGTCTTTTGGAATAAAAATAAAAGAGAAAACAGAAAAGGAAAATAACCCGAACCCAGCTAGCCGCTACCAACCCCACCCCCACCCCCCACCACCCCCGCCCCCCCCTCTCCTCTCCCCCCCCCCCGATCCAGAAATTCTGGATCGGGATCGACCCCCGTCGCCCGTCGCCGGCCGGCCGTCCCCGACCGCCTCCCCGCGCCGATCTGCCTCGCCTGTCGCTCTCCTACCTACCGCCTCCTCCACTCGACCCCCTCCCCTGGATCGGACCGGGCAGAGGCGCCCCATCCCATCCGCCCGTCGCCGCGCTCCCCGCCGCTGCTTCGCGCTCGCGTTTCCTCCTCGCCGCCCGCCTCGCGCTCGTACTCCCGTCCTGTCCCGCCGGATCCTCTCCCGCCGTCTCCTCCCCTCCTCTCCTCTCTCCTTCTCTCCCGCTCGCCGTCCTCTCCGGTCGCCGTCGCCGACTCGGCCGCATTCGTCCCGTCGCTTCCTCGCCTTGCCATCATCCCTGTCCGGCCCCCTGTGAGCCGCCCCCTCTCCCTCTCCTCTCCTCTCCCTGACGCCGCCCCGCACGTCGCCGCAAGTCCCGCTCGCGCACGGCCTCACCCTTCTCCCCGTCGCCTCGTCCCCTGCTCCGCCCCGAGCGCCCACCGTTCGCCGCGCGCGCGCACTCTGCGCGAGCCCGCTCCCACCTCCCGCTCTTTCCCTGCTTCTCGGCCCGTCGCCTCTCCCCCGCCCGCGCTCCCTCCCTGCCTCCTCCCTCTCCCTTCTCTCCCCTCCTCACCCTGCCTCACCCGTCCCCGTATGCCACCGGACATGTCCGGTGCCCAAACGGGCACAACCCGGACATGTCGGCTGTGCCACTGACCGGTGGGCCCCTGCCCCCCCTGTGCCGCTGACAGACGGGGCCCAGCCCCAAAAACGTTTTAGAAAAAAAATGAAATGAAAATAAAAATAATTAAATTAATTATTAATTAATTAGTTAATTAATCATGATTAGTTAATTAAATTAAGTAGTTAGTGTTAATTAAACAGTAATTTAATTAGTTAATCACTAATTAACCTAACAGCCTATGACAGGTGGGACCCCACTGGTCCTGACGTCATGCTGACGTCATGTTGACGTCAGCAAGACACTGTTTCGGATAATGTTAATTATATAATTAATTAAATTTCAGAAATTAATAAAACTTTAGAAAATCATATAAAATAATCCGTAGCTCAGATGAAAATACTTTGTACATGAAAGTTGCTCAGAACGACAAGACGAATCTGAATACGCGGTCCGTTCGTTCGTCACGCGTCCCTAACTATCCGAACTTGGCAACCGTTCCCCTCTTATCCTCTGTCCGATAATTCAAAGACCCGGGAAATATCGTCAGATATTCCTCCGCTCCGTCTGTTACGTGTGATGCTGCGTTAGACTACCCCTAGCACCGTGTATCGTATTTGTCATGCTCATGTTTGCTATATATTTATACTGTTTCTCCTCCCCCTCTTCTCTCTCGGTAGACCCTGACCCGACGTCGTCCCCGAGACCGACGCAACTCAGGAGCCCGACGCCACCGTTGACGATCCCTCTCTCTTGCCAGAGCAACCAGGCAAGCCCCTCCCTTGAGCATACCGATATCGCCCATTCTAATTTCTCATGCTTGCATTAAATTACTGCTGCTGCTGCTTTACCTATTCGATGCATAGCCTGTTCATTGTAACCTGCTGTTGATAATTACCTACATATCCTAAACTGTTTAGTCTAGGCTGGGTAGAGACCTATCAGTGACCCCACTTATCCCGACTGCCGCGCTGGATCGTCAGAAGACCCGATCAATGGGATTGAAGACCAGGACCCGCACCGCACATCACCCCCCCTTAGTTGTAACGACACTGCAAGCGTTACTATCGAGTGCCGAGGGTGAAACCTCTTGTAGCACTTCTGATGTAACTCTGTAGAGTAGCTATTCGGTCATGGTCATCGAGGGTGATTCCTCCTTCACCGCTTCCGATACGACGCTGTCGTACAACACCTCAAGTGTGGACCCAGTGAGGGTGATTCCTCCTAGTTCACCTTGACGGATACATCGAGTGGGAATTCAACGAGGGTGATACCTCGGATTCCCTGATGTTATGGACACACGATACTTGGACTTTACAATGTTACTTTGGAAAGCGGGTCGACCCTGAGGGGTACCCGTGTGTGATGTGAAGGCGGGTTGCCAGTGTGGTGCCCGAGTGGTGAATACGAGGCGCGGCCGGACATTCTTAACCCTTGCCGCAAGTCCTCGAGACGGGGCGACGGGGTCACATCTTTCGTGAGTCTCTGCTCTGTTACCGCAAGCCTAGTCCTAACGATTTGGATATTTGATCCGAGCAGGCCTCTGGCCTGATAGCACTAACCATCACGTGGGCATAGTATGGGCGTTCTGCATCGTATGCATCAGCCGAAAGCCCTGTCAGACGTCCAGTTCAGCAGTGCGGCATGGAGTGATTGGCGCCATTTCGGTGGTGCTTGGATCTGGGCCATGTACGCAACGACCCGGAGGGCGGGGGCGATGGCCAAGACCCCCTTGCGCTTAGGATGTAGACCGGCGGGGACCTCTCTGCGGAGCTCTAGGTAGGGTTGCGATGTGTCGTTGTGGCCGAGGCCCGGGCATACCCAGGAAAGCGTGTCCGGCCGAAGTTAATCGAGCGTGTTGGGTAAGTTGGTGCACCCCTGCAGGGAAGAACACTTCTATCGATAGCCGGTCCTACGGTAAAGGACACTCGGAGTTGTATCCTGATTGATACAATTTAGAACTGATACCTGTGATGAGACCTGTATATATGGCTCTGGGATTGCTTCTCGCAGGGAGTCGAGAAGGGATCTCAGGACGAGGTTTGATGACTTATGGCTCTGGGATTGCTTTCTTCGCAGGGAGTCGAGAAGGATCTCTGGGTGAGGTTGATATTATTACTGCTACATTATATGGTATTGTTTCTACATCTCTTCTACTGCTGCAAGACCACTGAAGATGCTAGTCTTCGATAGGACTAGCCTTCTCTCTATTCTGGCATTTCTTTGCAGCCCAGTCCACATATACAAAGCCTCCCTTTGAAAATGTTGCATATGTAGTGTAATCCTTGCTTGCTGAGTACTTCTGAGTACTCACGGTTGCTTTTCTTTCCTTTTTCTCCCCATATCAGTTTGACGTGACCAGAGGACGGAGCCCCCTGAGACAGATGCGCACGATCGCTACTACTACTACCCCGAGGATGGATACTTCTACTGAGTTGACTGACGACCAGGAGTAGGATCGGAGGGTCCCAGGCAGGAGGCCTTCGCCTTTTCGATCGTAGTGTTTTATTTTGCCCCGCCTTTCTAAGGCCTTTCTGTACTTTCTTTTATATCTGTGCTCAGATATCTGATGCTTCCGCTGACGCTTGTTTCGCAAGCTTATGTATTCGAGCCCTCGAGGCCCTGGCTTGTATATAAAGCTTGTATGACTTTATTTTGTTTTAGAGTTGTTGTTGTGATATCTTCCCGTGAGTCCTTAGGCTTGATCGTGTGCATTTGCGTGTATGAATAGTGCACGATCGGGCCGGGGCGTCACAAGTTGGTATCGAGCCGACTGACTGTAGGAACCCCCCTTTCCAACTCCTTGGCCGAAGTTGAGTCTAGTACCGAAAACTGTTTTACTAACTTGGCTGTGTGGCTTACGGGCCACTTCGCCAATTGGGAGGTATTAGTATCTTTTATTTCCTCATCTTTACTCTGGGACTCTGACCTCTCTTCCCTTTCGGGTTAACTAAAGTTTACTAACGCCGACACTTAGGATCTCGTAATTCTCGTCCACCCGGAGAGCTGGATATATGTGCGATTTCCCTGACATTGATCTGATTAGTCTGATAATCATTTTCCTTTCCATTGTTTTGTCTAACCTTTCTCTCCGAATCGGTTTATACTTCTCCTTGTCTTTTGACAATCATGAGTTCCCTCTGTTTCAGATGGATCGTTTGTTTTCACCACAACCCTGCGACGTAGCTACCAGCTGTTCGAGCAGGGATACATCCATAGTACATTCTTTATCCACTGGGGCAGATGTCATCCGTTACAATACCCCAGTACTTGCTCCTCCAGATTCCCGTAAAGACTTCGTGATTTATTGTGACGCATCCCGTGAAGGATTAGGCTGTATCCTAATGCAAGAGCGCAAAGTGATTGCCTATGGCTCTCGTCAGTTGCGCCCAACATGAAGAGAATTATCCGGTACATGATCTAGAACTAGCTGCTGTCATCTATGCATTGCAGTTGTGGCGACATTACCTCCTCGGTAATCGTTGCGAGATATACACGGATCATAAAAGTCTGAAGTACTCTTGTTCACTCAACCATCTCTAACCCCTCCGTCAGCAAAGATGGATGGAGACCATTTCGGACTATGATTTGGGTATTTCCTATACCCCTGGCAAGGCTAACGTGATGGCTGATGCCTTAAGCCGCAAATCATATTCGACAACCTCATGGTTAAGCGAGCTCAACCCCGTCTTTTTGAAGAACTGTGCAAGCTGACTTTGCGTATTGTTCCACAGGGTTCTCTTATAACCTTGTGGTACAACCAGATCTTGAGAAAGCTGTTAAGAATGCGCAAGCTAAAGATGCTGAAGTTGATCTGATGAAGAATAGTCTTCACCTTGAAAAGTACAGGGATTTCTCACTGTCTGAAGATGGAACCTTGTATTTCAGAGGCCGCATTGTCGTACCTCGCTTCGAACTCATGACTGACAAGGTTATGAAGAGGCACATGACACCCCATTGACTATTCATCCCGGGTAGCACCAAGATGTATCGTGATCCTCCGTCAAAGGTACTGGTGGTCTAGAATGAAGCAAGACATTGCTCGATATGTTGCTGAATGTGATGTGTGTCGACGCGTTAAAGCAGAACATCAGAAGCCTGCTGGAATTGCTGCAACCACTTCCTATTCCTTTAGGGAAATGGGATAAGGTTCAGATGGAGTTTCGTTACACAGGACTTCCCAGGTCACAGAGGGTCACGATGCTATTCTTGTCGTCGTCGACCAACTCTCCAAGTTGCACACTTTCGTCCTGTCAAGGAGACGATCACTGCTAGTCCAGTTAGCAGAGTTATATATCTCCGAATTGTTTCACTCCACGGTATTCCGAAAGAGATCAGTTTCGGACCGTGCGGTCTTTTCACCTCAAAATTCTGGGAAAGTTTCCAAACAGCTATGGGAACTCATATAACCTGGAGTTCACTTATCACCCCCAATCCCAAGGCCAGTTGAACAGTCAATCAAGTGCTTGAAGACAGCTTCGGGCTTGTGTTATTTCATTTTGGCAAGAAGTGGGAGAATCTCTTCCATATGCCGAGTTCTCCTATAAAACAGCTATCAAGCCAGCTTGAAATGGCCCCCTTTGAAGTTCTCTATGGACGTAAGTGTCGAACCCCTCTGAATTGGTCAGAAACTGGGGAACGACCGCTCGTGGGTCCAGATATTTCAACACGACCGAAGAACAAGTCCGAATTGTCCGGGAAAATCTCAAGCGGGCTCAGGACCGCCAGAAGAGCAACTATGATCGCAAACGATGGGGTCTGACTTATCAACCTGGTGATCAAGCTTTATCTACGTGTCACCCCTATGAAGGGCACTCACCGTTTTGGAATCAAGGGCAAGTTAGCTCCCCGCTACATTGGTCCTTTCCCGACATTTTGCAACGTGGTCAAGTGACGTATAAATTGGAATTGCGCCCGCAATTCTCGCATATCCATGATGTCTTCCACGTGTCGCAACTTCGTAAATGCTTCAAGGATCTCCGCACCGAGCGGTGGATCACAGGTGCTCGAATTGCATGATGATCTATCTTATAAGGAGCATCCGATCCGCATCCTCGATGAACTGAACGTCGAACCCGTCAAAGGTTTACCAGTTCCTCAAAGTGCATGGGTCAAATCATACTGAAGATGAAGCCACTTGGGAACGCGGGGATAACCTCGAGCGGAATACCCCGAACTTTTTCCTTCTACTTCTTAATTCTCGGGACGAGAATTCTTGTTAGTAGAGGAGATTTGTAACAACCCCCGGTGGTTAAACTACAGTAATCCCATTTTGATTATGCCACTCAGCATGATTAACAGTGCATGATCATCATTTGCATCATAATGCATTTCAGCTTCTAACTCAAAACAATTTAAATGAGAGTGGAAATAAAAGTTGTTCAAACTGGAAAACTAAAATGTGCCTCATGTTGCAATATTCCCATAGCATTTATAAAAATGATTGCAACATAGTTGGAATTGTATAGACTCGAGCAACAAGGAGGCAACAGCAAACATAACACTGTTTAATATCCTTTTTTCAATTTAAATAAAATCCAACAAAAAGATTGGACCCCAACCAATTTCTAGCAGTGAAGATAATGCACTGTAAATAATGGAGCAAGTCTCGTATTTTACAAAAGTCTTTTGGAATAAAAATAAAAGAGAAAACAAAAAGGAAAATAAATAATATAAAAAAGTAAAAAGGAAAAGCCCCCCCCCGGACCAACTGGGCCGTGGCCCAGCTGGCCACCAGGCCACCACCCAGGCCGGCCCATTCCCCCTGGCCGCCCACCCCATCCCCATATCCCACCCCCCACCCGAAACCCTAGCCGCTACCCCCCCACCCCCTCGCTCATTCCCCTCCCCCCCCCGATCCAGAAATTCTGGATCGGGATCGACCCCCGTCGCCCGCCGTCCGGCCGGCCGTCCCCGACCGCCTCCCCGCGCCGATCTGCCTCGCCTGCGCCTCTCCTACCGCCTCCTCCACCGACCCCCTCCCCTGGATCGGACCGGGGCAGAGGCGCCCCGATCCCGTCGCCCGTCGCCGCGCTCCCCGCCTCTGCTCTCCGCGTCGTCTTCCGCCTCGCCCCCGCCTCTGACGCCCTCGCCTTGGCCCGTCTCCTCCCCCCTCTCCTCCCGACTCCTATCTCCTCTCTCTCGGTCTCGTCCCCTTCTCCCTTCCCTGAGCTCGTCTCGCCGTCTCGGCTTGCCCCATCGTCGCCGTCGCTTCCCTCCCTCGCCATCATCCCCGTCCGGCCCCCTGTGAGCCGCCCCCTCTCCTCTCCTCTCTCCTCCCTACGCGTGCCCTCCCCCGCCCTTCGCCGCCAGTCCCACTCCGGCCACCCTCACCCTCCCCGTCGCCTTCCCCTCTCCTCCCCACCCCCCCGTTCTCGCGCTCTCTCGCTCACGCTGCGACCCTCCCCTCGCCTCCTCGCCAGCGACCCCCCCCCCCCCTCTCCCGTCCTCTGGCCTGCACCCGTGCGCCCGTATGCGCCCGGACATTCCGGTGCCCAAACGGGCACAAACCCGGACATGTCCGGCTGTGCCACTGACCGTGGGCCCTGCCCCCCCTGTGCCGCTGACAGACGGGGCCCAGCCCCAAAAACGTTTTAGAAAAAAAAATGAAAATGAAAATAAAAATAATTAAATTAATTAATTAAAATTAATAATTAATTAAAATTAGTTAATTAATCCTGATTAGGTTAATTTAATTAAGTAGTTAGTGTTAATAAACATAATTTATTAGTTATCACTAATTAACCTAACAGCCTATGACAGGTGGGACCCACTGGTCCTGACGTCATGCTGACGTCATGCTGACGTCAGCAAGACACTGTTTCGGATAATGTTTAATTTAAATAATTAATTAAATTCCAGAAATTAATAAAAACTTTGAAAATCATATAAAATAATCCGTAGCTCAGATGAAAATACTTTGTACATGAAAGTTGCTCAGAACGACAAGACGAATCTGAATACGCGGTCCGTTCGTCCCGTCCACGCGTCCTAACTATCCGAACTTGCAACCGTTCCCCTCTTATCCTCTGTCCGATAATTCCAAAGACCCGGGAATATCGTCAATATTCTCCCGCTCCGTCTGTTACGTGTGATGCTGCTTAGACTACCCCTAGCACCGTGTATCGTATTTGTCATGCTCATGTTTGCTATATATTATACTGTTTCCTCCCTCCCCTCTTCTCTCTTTGGTAGACCCTGACACCGACGTCGTCCCCGAGACCGACGCAACTCAGGATCCCGACGCCACCGTTGACAATCCCTCTCTCTTGCCAGAGCAACCAGGCAAGCCCCTCCCTTGAGCATACCGAATCATCGCCCATTCTAATTTCTCATGCTTGCATTAGAATTACTGCTGCTGCTGCTGCTTTACCTATTCTGATGCATAGCCTGTTCATTGTAACCTGCTGTTGATAATTACCTACATATCCTAAACTGTTTAGTCTAGGCTGGGTAGAGACCTATCAGTGACCCCACTTATCCCGACTGCCGCGCTGGATCGCAGAAGACCCGATCAATGGGATTGAAGACCAGACCCGACACCCGCACATCCTCATCACCCCCCCTTAGTTTGTAACGACACTGCAGCGTTACTATCGAGTGCCGAGGGTGAAACCTCTTGTAGCACTTCTGATGTTAACTCTGTAGAGTAGCTATTCTTCATGGTCATCGAGGGTGATTTCCTCCTTCACCGCTTCCGATACGACGCTGTCGTACCAACACCTCAATGTGGACCCAGTGAGGGTGATTCCTCCTAGTTCACCTTTGACGGATACTCGAGTGGGAATTCAACGAGGTGATACCTCGATTCCCTGATGTTAATGGACACACGGATACTTGGACTTTACAATGTTACTTGGAAGGCGGGTCGACCCTGGGGTACCCGTGTGTGATGTGAAGGCGGGTTGCCAGTGTGGGTGCCCGAGTGGTGATACGAGGCCGGCCGGACATTCTTAACCCTTGCCGCAAGTCCTCGAGACGGGGCGACGGGTCACATCTTTTCGTGAGTCTCTCTGCTCGTTAACCCGTCAAGCCCTAGTCCTAACGATTTGGATATTTGTCCGAGCAGTGCCTCTGGCCTGATAGCACTAACCATCACGTGGGCATAGTATGGGCGTTCTGCATCGTATGCATCAGCCGAAAGCCCTGTCAACTCCAGTTTTAGCAGTGCGGCATTGAGTGATTGGCGCCATTTTCGGTGGTGCTTGGATCTGGGCCATGTACGCAACGACCCGAGGGCGAGGGGCGATGGCCAAGACCCCTTGCGCTTAGGATTAACCGGGGTGACCTCTCTGCGGAGCTCTAGGTAGGGTTGCGATGTGTCGTTTGGCCGAGGCCGGCATGACCCAGAGAAGTGTGTCCGGCCGAAGTTATCGAGCGCGTTGGGTAAGGTGTGCTGTAC